>OZ004600.1:5899362-6055336 GCA_963924605.1 Malthinus seriepunctatus
ATAGTTTAAATGATAATTTTTTAGCTGAATATTTCCCTCGATGTTATAAAAACGATAAAAGGTTAGAAAATTGTTTAATAAATGCAACTGAAACGTTAAAAGAGTATCTTACAACTGGCTTTCCTGAATTTAAAATACCACCCCTTGAACCAATGAATCTTGATGAATTTCATTTTTATCAAAGTTCATCAGAATTCCAATATGAGGGAGGTTCGAGTAATTTAATTATCACAGGATTAAGTAATTACTCATTTGAATCGTTCAAGTAAGTATACCAAGTGGTGACCCAACCTCTCAGTCTTATAAATTTAACATGTAATCATACTTTGGTAATGTCCTGCTTCCCAATTTATTTATTTCTTCATTGATTTAGATTCAGAATTTTGTGCTCTAACTTTTATTTCAAGATATTTTTTATAAAATTAATTGGTAAGCAGGAAATTACCAAAGTATGAATTTACATGTTAAATCTCTACGACCGATAGATCCACTCATCACTCTGTAGAGGTGTCGTCAAATGTTTCGAAACATTTATTTAAAAATCCGAATTATTTATTATCAGCTTAGTATTTTGATTTAAATTCAGAGTGCTAAAGGTAAAATAGTAGATGCTACTGATAATAATTGACCAGTGTGGAAACATTTGAATTCTAGAGGTTAAATCAGATCACATGAGCATCCTCTTGATCTTCCGGTGTCTTGCAGCTCTATTTACATGAATATAAAATCGAATGCATGCATACTTGTACACTCTCGTACATAAATTAATTCTAGAGGGTGAATAATGAAAAAAGAAATCGTTTTGCCAACGTTTAGAGGTCTTGCCGATATCTCTAATAGTTCTCAATGTACAAGGAGATGATCATGCGTTTTGAATCAGCCTGTTTGATGTACAACATATTTATAATTTTTTTACAGGTATGATCCTCGTACTTTAAAAATTTTTGGTCGTGTTCTCTGTTCTCCAGTGTTATTGGAAGGAAAATATAATGTTAGCAGAAAAGTGGTTATAGTGCCAGTAAACGGAGAAATGACTATTTCTTTATTAGTTGGTTAGATAAACTTAAGTAACGTTATTTCTTACGTTCACGAATCTGATATAATTTATTGAACTAATTTGGAAATTAAATTTTTCAATATATTTATTTCTTTTTAGGACCTACTGCTTCAAATTTTACCATAGAAGGTACATTGGTAAATATAAACAATGAAATTTATTACCACCCAACTAAAGTTGTAGTCAAAATGGATATCGACGATTTTCGTTTTAAAAGCATAGATTTTCTTGGTCAAAAGGAAATGACGGGTTAATAATGTATATTTTAATTAATTTGTTTTTAATTAATAATTTACTTTCAGGTCAACTAATTATGAACATCCTGAATAATCTTTCGGAATTTTTGATATTTAGAATGACGCCAGTTTTTGAAAAATTGGCTGAAATTAGTCTGTTGGATTATGTTACACGTTTTACTCATGAAGTGCCTCTAAATAAAATATTACCTAGTTTACATAATAAAGTCTCAATGTAAAAAACAACAAAATTGTAAGGGTTTAACTGTTATTGAGTTACGTCGTTTTTATTTTTATCAGTGTTCCTAAAAAAAAATTTTATACTCGTCTGAAGAAGCCTCATGGCGAAACGTTACGACAACCTTTTGTGACACATCCATAGTATGGATTTGGATATTTGAAAAAAAAGATTTTTTTAAAAAAACTCACAAATAATCTTTGGCTTTATCACTCTCCATAAAAAAATTTATTACTTACTTTTAAAAACCGACATATTCTCAAAATCTTGCTTTAATTTGTTATCTTTGAAAGATTTCACCCTAGAACACTATCCTGGGGTTTCTGGCGACACCACTCTATATATAATTCGGCTTAAACACGTACCAATGTCAAAAAGGCATTGGCATATCTATCTACCTTCACTCTTGAGTATTTAGCATCAGTTTACACACCTGTAGTTAGGTTGCGTTAAATATTTATTTATATAATTTGACATTTGTGTCATAGGGTTACACAGTGGAATATCTCTTTATTCTTCTCTAAAATAGGAGTTTATAAAAAATCCTCAACTTTGAGGACTTACCTTTGATGAAGATCCTATCTCGATAGCAAAATGATGCTTCACTCATCTGAAACAAAACGGAAAGATGTTAATTAAATTAGTCGATAGTTTCCGATCTTTTTTAAGTAAGTTAAAACTACAAAACTTTGTTAGCTACTGCAAGATAGATTTATGTTGGCGAGCGGTGAGAATGCGCAGATCACTAAATTGGTATTTATCTCCATAGTGTTGCCACTATGGAGGTCTTTTATCTTATGCTACGTATTATTGAGAGTAATAAACATTCTGATTCTGAAATATTTTGATTCTGATAGTAGTAAACGTATTTAAATTATTAAAGAGGCGTGGCTAAATCTGCGCAAACTTATCTCTACCGCTCGCCATCAGGGCCCTGTGTTGCAGTACCTCGTTTAAAGCGTTTTAAATGCAAGAAAACTAACAAGATTCCCATATCATATTCTTAATTAAACTCATGTAATTAAATAAAAACTAAAAACACTTCGATTTTTACACTAATAATTAAACCCTAAAATCGTTTTTCATGGACTAATGGCACCAACGCTAAGCAACAACGGCTTAACCTTATCCTAATAATTTGTTGATTTGTTAATAAATCAAATTGAAGCAACATATTTAGGTGCGGAGCATATCGATGAGTCGAAATATTGATGGAGCGAACCATAGTTACTCGTTAGATCGAAAATACGCCCACTACTAGTATTTCTATCTCTCTTATTTTCTTGGTGTCTTTACCGCTTAACATTTTTGAATAAAAATACCTCCACTGTGACACGCACGACAGAGACAACTTGTAGAATTGTGAGTAGCAGTAGCCTACTAAAAAAATTATTTTGAATTTTAAATTTTATTTCTAGAAAAAAAAATTTTTATTATAATAATTAGACAAACGTAAAAAAGCACAACTGCGTACTACCCCCTAACCAAGGTTACATAATAGGTACGTGAAAAGGTGAAAACCGAGGTGAAAACCATTGTAACAACAATATTTGGGACTCTTTCTACAGCTTCTTTTTTTGCTCTTTTACACATTTTAAGGTCGTTTAGATCTGGAAATTACTCTACAAAATAATGACAAATGCTCCTACCTAATTCAAATAGGGCGGATCGTATCAAATCGGAAGTGCATCTTTGATGTTGTTAATTTTGTTCTCTTTAACTTTCTCTAGTGAAATTTTTCTTCAAATATATGTGATGACGTGATGACTCAGTTTTTCTGCAAAAGAAAAAAAACGAAAAGTTAATTCCTGGATTTATTAATATTTAAGACCAGCAAGTCCTTGTTACCTAGCTTAAATCATCTGGAGGTGGTTCGTTATCTCTTTGAGGTTGCTGCAGATTTCTTCAACAAAGTCAAATTTTAACATTTTTTATTTCCCATCAGGTCTCTTACTTTTGTTGTAATTTGAATTCATCTGTAAAAGACAAAAAATAATTAATGTTGACAATAAAGGCCTGTCCACACACACAGACTTGCCTTCCGGTTTCCCAGGCCAAACCAGAACATGCTGAAACCGTTCAGGCGGCCTGTATAGGCCAAAACGGGGAGTGTGAACAGCGCAGATAGCCTGTGCACGTGCAGGCCGCTTGCACAGTCAAACCGGAAGGCAAGCTGTGTGTGTATACGAGCCTTAAGAGTTAGCCACTCAGGCTCTAAAAGCCTACGCCACACACACACACTTGCCTTTCTGTTTGGCCTGTGCAGGCGGTCTTCACAGGCCAAACTGGAGCGTCTAGACATTGCTCAGGAGGCCTGCACAGGCGAAACCGGAGCGCCTGACCATCATTCTTGTTGGCTTGTCCAGGTTGGCACAGGAATTTTTTGTTATTTTCTACAGCACATGTTGATAGTGTCGCCTCTTTATGCATCAAGATTTATGCAATGCAAGTAATTTTTAAAAAACTGGTAATAGATGTTTCACTACGTAGCAAATTTTAGGACACCCTATTACAAGGTGGTTCAAATTGGTTGTCAGTATTTGATATCTTAATTAATATAGAAGCTAGACACAAACTGAGAACACCATCTGCATTTACTGTTTTTACTCAAACTCAGTGGTGAAATCAATCATATGATAGCTTCATTTGTCTTTGAGTGGTTTGAGTTGAAGCGAAAATTGATAATTGAGTTTGCTCCATTTATATAATTTCTAGGGGATGATGAACTTTGACCAACTGCTTTTAAATTTTATAATGAGTGTTAGGTCTTAAAGGCACATTTTCAAAGTGAAAAAACGAATTTCGACCCTCTTAAGCTGGGTCCTTGAACTTCAAGGTTAAAATTTGGTTTTTCTCAATTTTAAAAACATAATTATTTAAACGTTTTAAAAAAAACTTCTTGCAAACAAACCTCTTTCTTTTCATAAAGTACAAGGAGCAATGCCCCAAATAATTGCTTTTGGTTCAAAGAAAGTAAAAGCTTACCTTGGATGAAGGACGTTGGCCTTGTAGATACAGCAACGGGTTTCAGGCATAACTTTTTACTGAAAATGGCTTGCATGCAACACAAAAACTTGATTTACAAATTGTAACCGAACAATAAAGCCGTTTGTCCTTGACTGGTGAAAACTTGAAACCACAGAAAAAAATCCAATTTTTCATTTCATTATTTTCAAAAAAAATCCCCAGAATTTTTTTTCAATAAATCAATTTCAATGGAACTGAGTTGAAATTCGAAAAATTTTAAAAACTTTCGATACCGGCTAATCCACAGGTGTTCAAGATGGCCGTTATTTAGCTTCTTTAAGGCTTTTTTTCTTCTGAAAAATCCTACTCCAGCATCAACTAAGTTTATTCACACATTAAAACAATTTGAAACTTCAACTTGGAAATGTTTTGTAATAATGTACACTTGTATTTAATTTTTAATTTCTATTTAATTTATATTTTCATGTAACATCAACAGGGACAAGATGGCCGTTCTGCCGTTTTCTTTCTAAGTCGATTTTTTCACGAAAATAATTCTCCCGTCAAAATTTGATTTAGATTATCGTAGCAATATTATAATTTAATTTTTTCAAATATTTTTCACTAATTTAAAGCACTTTTAATTAAGTTTTATAGAACTTCACACCCGACGCCACTTAGTGAAAAAAGTGAAAACGTCCGCTTTCCGCTAGGTGGGATAACGAAAGCCCAGTTACACTGTCAAAATTTTCACTATTTTTAATAATTTTACACGCATTAATTTAAAAACTTTATACGTTCAATCAAGCTATAACTATTAAAATTGTATTTTGTAATCAATTTTAGTTACAAAATTGTTATTTAAAATTATTTTCGAATATTATTTTCGATAAATTTTCAAAAGCCTGATTTACAACACTTAAATTGTAATTTTGAATTATTTGTTTGTTTATCAAAATGTTGATTAACATCACGTGCAATAAAGATGAATTAAGTTATAAAAGTTTTAATGATAACTTTATAAAGGAAACTACCCTATTATGTTTGTGGCAAAACTAACAAACTAACCATTGACAGTGCGATATTGTTGTAGCCACCGTCTGGTGAAAAATAGTAAAAGTTGCAGGTGGCAAGTGTGGTGGTTAGAAAATTAAATTTGATTTTAAACAATCATATTTTAGCGGTTTCACTCATGAAACTGTTTAAAAGTCCTCAGTGCTTATCAAAGGGGGTAAATTATTACTAATAAATAAATAAAGAGCAAATTTCATACAAAATAATTTGCTAAAGCAAATTTTAAGAAATTAAATGTTTAAATTTTATGTAAGTATTAATAAATCTATACAATTTATAAGGGTTGATAAGCCAGTTCTATATGATTGTAACAATCACAACTTTGTTAGAACTTGTGTTTTTTGTTATCTAAATTATGTAAAACGATGTTTGTTGTGTGAGTAATATTAATTTGTAACACATTTTGACATTAAAATTCTTTTCAGATTCGTTTGTAAAGTCAAAAATGGACCTTATAGACATCGGTTCCGGATTTAAGGTTATGAATTTTGTCGGTTCACTATCTTCTGGAAAATTGCTTTGGTTCATCGTTATTTAACTAGTTCGTATATGATGCAAGAGGAATTTGTTGAAGGTGGATGATTTAAAAAGAAAACATTTGTTGATAATCAAAATTATCTTTTACTTGTACGAGATGAAGCTGTACCACCAGAATTACAGGTAGGGATATCCTTTTTAATGACTGGAAATTACAAAAAGTAAAGGCGGATTTCCACCAAACCGACAAAACTGCAACAAAACAGAAACTCCGTTTATTTCAACTGGAGTTTCCAAAATCAGAAACAATTTAGAGACTTTGAGTCGCCGGCAACTGTTTTCATCAACAACTGAAAGTCCCGTCGCGTGGCGGAAAGATAAAAGGGTTGCTGTAAACTGTCTTTGTTTTTGTAAACACAGTTTGCTCGGTGGAAACGGGCAGCAACAGTTGGTTGGTTGTTGTTTTAAGTTTAAATATATTTATACGGCCCCCGGTGCCGTATTTTGGGTGTTTGTCCGTGTAGTGGAAATGGTTAAGAACAAAAACACAACTGCAACTTAATTTCAGTCGGTTTGGTGGAATTGGAGTTTCCGTTTTGTTTCCGAAACTTAAAACTTGTTTCCGTTTCTGTTTTTACAAACAAAACTCAGTTGCAAGTGAGTCGGTTTGGTGGAAATCCGCCTAGGAAATTAAAGTTTCTGGAAACGTTCCATTTTAAGTCTAATGTTGGAGTAAAGCTTTTAGAGCTGCATGTCAATTCCATACTTGTTCTTTGTAGATTGAAACCTTACTGTTAAACGCCTCAAAAACCACAATATTTTTAGGATTTTATGATTGATGTACTTACAATCGCCTCAAAAAATATCTTTATGTGGACTAACTTTTGCTGAAGGGCAAGTTGAAATTTGAAAAACATGACAAACTAAGCCAAAAATTAAAGAAAAACAGTTCCAAAAGGCATCACAAAAGTATGCTTTGTGATTTCATCTTAAAATCACTCTTTAAATTGTACCTTTTATTGGCTGTTGATTAGGTAGATGTATCACTAATTTATCATCATTAGCCTATGTTAATTTGAATACCATTCAAATTAGAAAATTGTAATTTCAAATTTTGTTCGTTAATAATTCTTAATCAAGTTAAATACGTACAAGGCATCTGTCACATACTTTACCTTCACACCTTAGAGTGCAACAGTTGATTATTATTTTACTAATAATTATTAACAAAGTTGGCTTACTTACAACAATTGAGATACAATTCTAACAATGCTTTTCTAAGTACTTGCTTGCGTGTAAATATAATTGACGCCCTGCGTCGAGGCGCGACTCTTACAGTATTTTTTGGCAAAAATCAGTTTCTTTCAGGTCTGTTATCTAGAAACTTATTTAACGTATCATTGCAAATGTATTAATGCTAAAGGTTCAAGTGCTTATGGTTTTGGCTTTAGCCAACTTTGGCTTTGGTGCGAACCACGTCCTCCCGTTTAAACAGGGTCCAGGGCCCCCACGTCATTAAAGTTAGAAGCAGTAAACAATATGTACGGCTGAACTACAACTTTTGGGTTTTTTCCTCTTAAATTTACGTGTAAGATTCACCCCTGGCGTTTGGTGCGATCCTCCCGACCCACCCTGTATAATAATAGCCTACTTCTACTGCACCGATTTTTAATTTTTTTTTTAAATTGAAGCTGTCGACCCACATATATGTTGGCACTAATTTTTTTCTTCAAATTACCAATTTCATACATTTTTTTAAATAATAAATTATTACGAGTATTAATCTTATCTCCCCACTTTAACAAAGTTCGATAACGTTAAATATTTCGTACATTCAACAACGAACAATCATCGGTGTAGGTAGTAACTGCATTATTATAATTTTTGAAAATTTCATTTTTCTAACATTAAATTTTATAATTTAAAATAATCCAATTTTGAAAATTATAAATGAGAATAAACGTAGATATTTGGTTTTATACGATAAAGTCTTGGCACATTTGGTCATTGTGATAAAATTTTCAATACTTTTATTCCACAGTACGTTTCTAATACGCGATATGGTCAGGTTGGTGCCTGCATTTTTAATTACGTTTCGTGCTTTTGTGCCTTTTGGATTTTTGAGACGGGTTTTTAAGTTAACTTCTTTGGCTTAATTATCTTTAAGGATAGTTTTATTATTTTTTTATTAGATAGTCAACGTGTTTTCTGATTTTGTTCATACTTTAAGTGAGTCATTACCTCATTACTCATTAATTTGTGATGTAACTAATTAGTAGTTCATTATTTTGTGAGGAAAAGGGCAGTATTAATGTTATTTAATAATGAAATGAGATATTTTGATTACTAGGGAGTTTGTTAAGTAGCATTTTATCCCCATCGACCTCCCGCTACCCTGTTTTTAGTAAGTAAGAAATAAAAAGCCCTGTAACGAGGTTGATATTATAGAAAGACGATCAAAAAGTTCGATAACGTTAAATTACGGACATCCCTATTTTGTACATTTAACAACAAACAATCATCGGTGTAGGCAGTAAGTGCATAACTTGCTTTAGCAAATTATTTTATATGAAATTTACTGTTATCGTCCATTATTTATTAGTAATAATTTATTCCCTTTGATAACCACTGTGTACTTTTAGACATTTTCATGAGTGAAATCAAATTTAATTTTCTAACCATCGGGCCCGCACTTGCCACCTGCAACTTTATACTATTTTTCACCAGACGGTGGCTACAACAATATCGCACTGTCAATGGTTAGTTTGTTAGTTTTGCCACAAACATAATAGGGTAGTTTCCTTTATAAAGTTATCATTAAAACTTTTTTAACTTAATTCATCTTTATTGCACGTGTTGTTAATCAACATTTTGATAAACAAACAAATAATTCAAAATTACAATTTAAGTGTTGTAAATAAATAGTTATAGCTTGATTGAACGTATAAAGTTTTTAAATTAATGCGTGTAAAATTATTAAAAATAGTGAAAATTTTGACAGTGTAACTGGGCTTTCGTTATCCCACCTAGCGGAAAGCGGACGTTTTCACTTTTTTCACTAAGTGGCGTCGGGTGTGAAGTTCTATAAAACTTAATTAAAAGTGCTTTAAATTAGTGAAAAATATTTGAAAAAATTAAATTATAATATTGCTACGATAATCTAAATCAAATTTTGACGGGAGAATTATTTTCGTGAAAAAATCGACTTAGAAAGAAAACGGCAGAACGGCCATCTTGTCCCTGTTGATGTTACATGAAAATATAAATTAAATAGAAATTAAAAATTAAATACAAGTGTACATTATTACAAAACATTTCCAAGTTGAAGTTTCAAATTGTTTTAATGTGTGAATAAACTTAGTTGATGCTGGAGTAGGATTTTTCAGAAGAAAAAAAGCCTTAAAGAAGCTAAATAACGGCCATCTTGAACACCTGTGGATTAGCCGGTATCGAAAGTTTTTAAAATTTTTCGAATTTCAACTCAGTTCCATTGAAATTGATTTATTGAAAAAAAATTCTGGGTATTTTTTTTGAAAATAATGAAATGAAAAATTGGATTTTTTTCTGTGGTTTCAAGTTTTCACCAGTCAAGGACAAACGGCTTTATTGTTCGGTTACAATTTGTAAATCAAGTTTTTGTGTTGCATGCAAGCCATTTTCAGTAAAAAGTTATGCCTGAAACCCGTTGCTGTATCTACAAGGCCAACGTCCTTCATCCAAGGTAAGCTTTTACTTTCTTTGAACCAAAAGCAATTATTTGGGGCATTGCTCCTTGTACTTTATGAAAAGAAAGAGGTTTGTTTGCAAGAAGTTTTTTTTTAAAACGTTTAAATAATTATGTTTTTAAAATTGAGAAAAACCAAATTTTAACCTTGAAGTTCAAGGACCCAGCTTAACAGGGTCGAAATTCGTTTTTTCACTTTGAAAATGTGCCTTTAAGACCTAACACTCATTATAAAATTTAAAAGCAGTTTGTCAAAGTTCATCATCCCCTAGAAATTATATAAATGGAGCAAACTCAATTATAAATTTTCGCTTCTAACTCAAACCACTCAGACAAATGAAGCTATCACATGATTGATTTCACCACTGAGTTTGAGTAAAAAATGTAGATGCAGGTGCAGATAGTGTTCTCAGTTTGTGTCTAGCTTCTATATTAATTAAGATATCAAATACTGACAACCAATTGAACCACCCTGTAATAGGGTGTCCTACAATTTGCTGCGTAGTGAAACATCTTTTACCAGTTTTTTAAAAATTACTTGCATTGCATAAATCTTGATGCATAAAGAGGAGACACTATCAACATGTGCTATACAAAATAAACAAAAAATGCCTCTACCAACCTGGACAGGCCCAACAAGAACGATGGTCAGGCGCTCCGGTTTCTGTGCAAGCCTCCTGAGCGATGTCTAGACGCTCCAGTTTGGCCTGTGAAGACCGCCTGCACATGCCAAACCGGAAGGCAAACCTGTGTATGTGGCGTAGGCTTTTAGAGCCTGAGTGCACAGGTCACCTGCGCTGTTCACACGGCCCGTTTTGGTCTGTGCAGGCCGCCTGAATGGTTTCTGCATGCTCCGGTTTGGCCTGGCAAACTAGAAAGCAAGTTTGTGTGTGTGGACAGGCCTTTATTGTCAACATTAATTATTTTTTGTCTTTTACAGATGAATTCAAATTACAACAAAATTAAGAGACCTGATGGGAAATAAAAAATGTTAAAATCTTACTTTGTTGAAGAAATCTGCAGCAGCCACAAAGAGATAACGAACCACCTCCAGATGATTTAAGCTAGGTAAGAAGGACTTGCTGGTCTAAATATTAATAAATCCAGGAATTAACTTTTCGTTTTTTTTCTTTTGCAGAAAAACTGAGTCATCACGTCATCACATATATTTGAAGAAAAATTTAACTAGAGAAAGTTAAAGAGAACAAAATTAACAACATCGAAGATGCACTTCAAGGAGCAAGGAGAATCTACAACCCCATCCGCCCGATTTGAATTAGGTAGGCGCATTAGTCATTATTTTGTAGAGTAATTTCCAGATCTAAACGACCTTAAATGCGCAAAAGAGCAAGTGAAGAAGTTGTAGAAAGACGCCCAAATATTGTTTTGACAATGGTTTTCACGTATCTATTATGTAACCTTGGTTATGGGGTAGTACACAATTTTGCTTTCTGCGTAGGTCGTTTAGATCCGACAATTACTTTAATTGCCCCCCTTTTTTTTAAATTGCCATGACATGTTTGGCTAAAATTTTATGACCAGGTGGTTAACTATTGCTTGTACATTTTACAGAAAAAGTGAAGTCATTACATTTTGAAGACGAAGCTACCTAAAGGGAGTTAAAGAGAGCAAAACTGAAAGCATGAAGAAACACCAAATAAAAAAGTAAATTAAAATACAAATGCAAAAAAATTTGATCTTGAGGAAGATGGAGGAATCTTCAGCAGATTCAAAAAGATGACCATCCACATTCAGAGGATTTAAACTAGGTAAGGACCAATGTCATTCATTTCTTTTTGCTCACTTTTATTTTTGATTTAAATGTCAGGACTTGCTTTTCTAAATTTTAATAAATCCAGGTAATTAATATTTTTTTTGTCTTTCAAAGTATATATGAAGACTAAGCTACCTGGAAAGCATTCAACAACAACATTGAAGGGGCACTGTTCAGCGGGGCAAATAGAAACTACAATTACTACTAGATGCGCCCTTGTTTTCAGGAAAAAGTGAACGAGCTTTAACTGCAAAGGATACGAAGATAAAGGTAATTGGTTTCGCTCCAAATATACAGTGTGTCCCCAGATGAACCTAACTATACTTGTAAACTTCTTTATTTTTCATTTTTAGAAAAAATAATTTCTGTAGCTTTTCTGTAGAAATTAATATTTCCTACTAAACTATGGGCGTGTAACAGAAAAATGGGGGTGGTCGTATTCAGGCCCATCTTTTGAGAATAAGCTGTTTGAATGCCGGCAAACACGAAAATCCTTTTGGCTGTCCAAAGCACTGATTTAAGGCCTCAGAATCTTTCAATGAAATTGTTAGAGAAGGAAAAAAGTAAGAAATATGACAGCATTCGGGAAGCAACTGTGATATTTTTTCATTCTTATAAAAAGAATCGACAAAAAAATTTGACTACTCTCTAGAGTGGTTCTGAGAGCGTGGCAGTAGTTCTGAAATTAACATCTTTATGCTACACATAAACTTGTAACTCATAAACGGTATTTGGGTTACTCGTTGGCAAAGTAACTACTTTTTACATAGAAAGTAAGATTTTACTTTGGCATTCTTGTCAGGTGGGTTTCCGGCCCTCCTCACCAATTAGAAGTTTATTATTAACAGTTCTGAGGCCTTAAGCCAATGCTTTGGGCAGCCAACCAGATTTTTGTGTTCTGTGGCACTCGGATAGCTTATTCCTAAAAGATGGGCCTGAATACGGTCACCCCCATTTTTCTGTTATTGGCTCCAGGACTGTTGTACTTGACGTTCTTCATTAAAAAAGTAAAAAAATGTCAACTTTGAGATACAATACTTAAATTATATATCTGGGCTCCTACAACTTTTTCCTCTAACATTTTTATTTTTTTCTCACAGAACTAGTACTACAGAACTCCTACCATCATTTAACGTTTCCCTATTTTTTAGACACTCTGTATGTTATATCGACATTTTGATTATGGCAAAGGACTTTTCAGAAGAAGCAAAACTCTTTATAAAGAATGACTTTTTCTCTAAAAATGAAAAATAAAGAAGTTCACAAGTATAGTTAGGTCCATCTGGGGAGCTGGGGACACACTGTATAGTGTATACTGATTGTGTACTAACTGTTGCTATTTGTTGTAGGTACGACCAGTAAGGAGAGACGCCAGGGGTGAGTCATTTAAACGTTTTTAATAATAATAGAGTGAAAACAAACGGTTAGGTAAAGCCATAAGAATATTTTTTTATTCTTCTTTGTTTGGGTTAACAGTTTGTTCTATTTAACAAATAATTTTTGGGGTTTGGCTACCATTTAAATAAATATTTTAGAGTGGGTGCGATTTGTAAATTTAACTGTTTTTATACAGCTCGGAACACGGTTCATATATAGGTACCTAGTGGAGACTCGATGGTCTCACAATTCACAGAAGGCCTCTTGCCTTCTGACGGAAAACTAATTTAGACATCTAATAATTAATATTTTTCTTAAGCTACCATAGGATATCGTCGGATATTCCGCAAAGCCTCGTATTACCACTTTCGCAAGTTTGTCTACTACGAGGTTTTGCGGAATCGCTGACGATATAATAAACAATTAATGTACAAATTTAAACATTTCACTTTCATTAATAGGTATAATTTTTTTTATCGAAAACTCATATTAATTCAGTTTTTGTGCGCTCTATTTTCTAAGTTGATCTGTAAATTACAGATCAACTAATTACAAGCTATAATTAACTCTAAACCTCGAAAGAATGATAAAGTTATGAGCATGTTTCTTTAGTTTTCGGCCTTATAGAAAGAAAACCAAAAGTTTGGTAAAACCCGGTTACATTTAAAAAAATTTCTTCTACTTTTGTAATAAATTGCAAAAAAACATTTTTTCCCTTTTTTATGTTATCCAAAAGCCACGAGATAGATTATAATATAATTAACGAACATAAACTTGCATTTTTCTCTCTTTACCGACACGTGACTTTTAGAATACTCAATAAATAATTAAATAATAAATGCATGTACTCCATAAATAAAGAAAGAAAAGAAAAGAAATAAATTCAAGTATATTTAACAACATTTAGTTCATTAACATATTATATTTTTAGTTCTCATTACATAATTATACAAAAAAGTTAATTTTAAAAAATATTTGACAATTGAACTTCAAGTAATTGACAAGAGATGGTGCCCTTTTAAAATTCAAATTTTCAGTTTTACGCTTTACGTTTGAAGAAAAAATAAAATGTTTTATACGGAGTCAAAATAGTTTTGTGTGACTCGACTGTATTGCCTGACTCGCTCGCTACGCTCGCTCTTCAGCCAAACACAGTCTTGTCACACAAAACGTCACTTTGTCTCCTTATAAAACAAAGTACTATTTTTGTAAATAATGTATCTATTTCTAACATAAACATGAATATACAACAAATATTTAAGTATTAGATTTTCGTTATCAAATTAGCGTTTTCTTTTAAACTATTGTATACTTAGGTAGGATTTTATTCAAAGGTACATTACTGGTAAAACGTTCAAAATAATCCATTATAGCACTTTCCGCCAATCTTTCTAAAACGGGTGACAGTGCCACCGCAAAATATTCAGAAAAATTATTAAGTATGTTCATAAATAATTTACCTAAAAATCAATCATTAAACAAATCATTTAATTTAAATTGCCTTACTAACTGGTCATTTCATTTTCATCGACAAGATTAAAGCTTTGAAAATCCATATCGTCAACATACATTTTGACTTCAGCTTTTGTTGGATAATAATAAATTTCATCGTTCTTATTTACTAATTTGCCGAGTATTGTAAAATTTGAAGCAAAGGGTCCTATAAATAAATAAATTTAAAATTTTAAGGCTCAAATTTCAAAACAGCTTTGATTATACCGGGTGACAATTAGATTCGCAAACATAAGAAAATAGCATGGTAAATAGATTTTTAAGATTACCAGTCGTATGAAAATTGTCTTTAATTAAAAAAAATAATCTTTTCAAATCCATGCTATTTTTCTTTGTTTGTTAAAATCTAGTTGTTACTTTACTTATCTAACCCAAGATTGCAGAAAGACTTCCACTTCCGTATATAGGCAGTATTATTATTGTTCCATTAACATTAAATTTTACTGCAAAAAACACTTGAGAACAGGTAACATGACCATCAATTTTTAAAGTACGAGGGTCATACCTATAAAAGAATTGATATAATAATTCATGCATGATCGTGGTTATTAGCGGCCATGCCATTGTATCTCCATCGACTTGGCAAAACTTGGTTAAGAAAATGAACGAGAAAACAGCGTTAGTTTTTAGCAGATATTTTGCACTATAAGTTAATTTTTCGGTTTTTTAACACTAATGGATAACAATTATTTGTTTTAAATTGTATCATTTAAAACTCCTATGTATTATTAAAAAATTACTTATCGATAGTTATTTGTAAAAGAAGTACTTGCCAAGTCATGTATGTATTTTTGTAGGAATGAAGGAATTTACGACTTACTTTAATGTTTCAAATGTGTAGTTGCTTAATCCTCTGATAATTATATCCCTTCCATCTGCTTCATATTCGGGCAAATTTTCTTCAGTATAACGAAAATATTCCATAATCATTGGTTCTAGAGACGGTATTTTGAATTCAGGAAAACCAATTGGGAGTTGCGGTTTTAACGTTTCAGTTGCATTTATCAAACATTTTTCTAAATATTTGTCATTTTTGTAACATCGTGGAAAGTAATCAGCTAAAAAATAAGCAATTAACTTGAATTAATGTTATTCTAATTAACTTACGTAAATCAAAATTTGCGGCTAAATTTATCAATTGCAAAACCAAAATAAATGTTAAAACCTTTATCATCTTAGAATACTGCTTTTCTATATCTTCTGGATTATATTTTCTATCGTATAGTTATCGAATTATTTGACATTCAGTTTTATACAAAAATTAAGGTTTACGTAACTGATTTTTGCTAAACTGCATATTAAAATGTAAATTTCTTGATTTAATTTCTTTGTTTTTGTGAATATTAATTTAATATCAATGAGATATTTCTTCTGTAAATACACTCAAATTTTTAAAGGTTATCCTAAAACATAAGCATTTCATACCGAGTTTCATTCCATTAACCCTGCAGAGCATACGTTAGGCTTTTAAAGCCCATGCCGTTATATTTTTGTTGTACCATGTATATTTTTTAAACTAAAGTTATGAAACTTATACCTATCGACTTTGATTGTAAGTATAAGATTATACAATAAAAACAATTAAATAATTATTGCAAGTATATTAAATTTCGTATAGAACAGCAAATGGGCTTTAAGAGCCTAACGTATTTACTCCCGGGATTTATTTTAGCTGAGTGTCTGTTAGTTTATTATGAATTTAAGTGTTTATTTTATTCAAATTTATTTTTTTTTGTCACGTTTTAGATTTAAACAGAGTGCATGATTAGTTTATGAGTATTAATTACCGATTAATTCAAACCTTAAAATTTTTTATTTTAGTTACTTATTGGAAATAAGATAGGAAATAAGGGAAAATATTGTTCTTTTTGGAATAGGCATAAAAGTCGTAATTACAATAATAGTGTAGTAAACGAGGATTTTACTGCTAAGAACCCACGCCTTGAACGAATTTTGATGAAATTTTTTTTATTGAGTTCTAAATACCCTAAAGATCAAAGTTTATATATTGTTAAAAAGTGTGCATTTGCCTCATCATCTTTTTAAACCACTTCTTGTGAATTCAATTTTGAAAATCATAAAAATTAGCTGAAAAAGAATTTTTATTTCAAAATTTTGGGTGCAAATGCTTACGGGTTTGATAATTAGTAAGTAAGCAACAATTTTACGGAAAAAAAATTTAAAAAATGCATGATGAAATTCTTATTAACATTTAATAAACAAGAGCTAGTGAAGCACTTCTAGGCATCTCAGAAACTTCAAATTTGGCACCAATGTATATAATGTCCTCAAGATTAATAAAAAAAGTCTTCAGGTCCTGAAAACCCTCTGAGAGTCGATTGAAGGGGGAGGGGGGGACGCCCCCGTACTTTTTAGAGGAAATCGGACCTTTTTAGGGATCTCTAGAGTGTAATGTACAATGACACCAAATTTCAAGTTCTTAGGATGCTTAAAAGTGCTTGTGACTCAAAGTAACAAAATCACAAGAATTGGTTAAAAAGACGATGAGGCAAATGCACACTTTTTCACAGTATAAACTTTGATCATTAGGGTATTTAGAATTTAATAAAAAAGATTTCATTAAAATTCGATCAAGGAGTTGGTTCTTCTCAGTGTTATTATTTTTCAGCAAATTCGTAAGATGATGTTACTTGGAGTTACAAGCACTTTTAAGCATCCTAGGAACTTGTAATTTGGTGTCGTTGTAGAACACACTCTAAAGATCTCTAGATAAGTCTAATTTTTTCTAATAAAAAAACGGGGGTGTTGTCCCCCCCCCTTTCAATCGGCCCCAGAGGATTTTCAGAACTTGAAGACTTTTTTTTATTAATCTTGAGGACATTATATACATTGGTGCCAAATTTGAAGTTTCTGAGATGCCTCGAAGTGCTTCATTAGTTACTATTAAGTAAATGTTAATAAGAATTTCATCATGCGTTTTTAAAATATTTTTTTCCGTAAACTTGTTGCTTAGTTACTAATTATCAAACGCGTAAGCATTTGCACCCAAAATTTTGAAATAAAAATTCTTTTTTCATGATTTTGAAAATTGAGTTCACAAGAAGTGGTTTAAAAAGATGATGAGGCAAATGCACACTTTTTAACAATATAAACTTTGATCTTTAGGGTATTTAGAAATCAATAAAAAAAATTTCATCAAAATTCGTTCAAGGCGTGGGTACTTCGCAGTTTATGCTCTTTTCAGTCTAATATGACTCCACTATAAAATGTGTATAACTTGAATTTCTATGGAACATTCTACCTTTGTTTGTGCTGATTGTGCGAAAAAAATTTTAGTTTTGAAAATTTAAAGTGGCTTTTTATACCTAAAATAAAATCTTTTATTACAAGATTGCTTCTTCAAGATTTAGTTATCGAAAAAGAACGAAATAACGGTGGAAAAGAGCGATTTTGACACTTTCACTCTATTTTTAGGGGTAAAGCCCCACACCTCGCGGCGCATTATTTTTTCGTATTCAACGCACACAAATCTATTAGAATCAATATTAACATTGCTGTTCCTCTAAGTTGCCATTTATACATACATATATCCAGTGTTTAGAAGTCAATCAGTGTAAGTCACTTTATTATGAAATTGACTTTACATGGCTCAAAATCCTCTTCTTTTTTAAAACTTGCAGTTGAGAAAGCAGGAAAGTCACTATTGTTTCTTATATCAGTTCTTGATATTATTTACCAGCATTGGTATTTTTTTACAACTCATTAGAAAAAACACAAAAATATCTCAAGTTTTGTTACTATTTTTTTATTAACTTACACTAATTGACTTATGACCACTCCAATGTTCGTATGCTTTATTTATTGAACTATTGCTTTAAAATTCACGGGAGTAAACCCCGTGTGTGTGGCGCAGCCTTTAAAAAGGTCACATGTCGGTAAAGAAAAAAATTCAAGTATATTTAACAACATTATTTCAGTTGATTAACATATATTTTTAGTTCTCATTACATAATTATACAAAAAACATTTCTTTCTTGCAAATAATAATGGTAGGTTTTTTTTATTATACCAGGTGATTAGCACAAAACCTGGCTATAGGGCAATTTAACATTATGAATATTTCTAAAAATATATGAATTGTCATGGTAAGGTGCCATGGTTACCAAACCAGGCAATAGCGATTTCATTTATCATAGGAAATAGTTTGAAAATTTTAAACTGTCAGTGTGCGATTTAAAGAAATATATTTCATGGCAATTCATATATTTTTGGAAATATGTGTAATGTTAAGTCACCCTATGGCCAGGTTTGGTGCTTATCACCCGGTATAGAAAACTAAATTACACTTGATGGCTTGATACTTAACGAGAGAATCTAGTATTTTATATTCGCGAAAATCACAAAGGGTGCGGCACCTATCGGGTAAATATGAAACATTTCTCATGGGGGTTGTCATGTGTTATTTGTTTACAATTTTTATCTAAATTTTATGCTACCGCAGTGACATCTATCGGTTAAATAAGAGAACCCTCCTCGTGGGGGTGTCAACATAACCTCAATACTACAAATTTATTTTAGCATATACAGACAGCCAACTGCTACCAAAAGTACTTAAAACATTAAAATTTAAATAAAAATATGTTACAAATATCAAATACAATCGCATATAAACATTAAACCAATGTAAATAAACAGGGTGTGTAAACGTCAAAATCGTATGTTCATACGTTCAATGTGATCCTCACGATTTCCGACATCTTGGAATGTAAATGGCGCCTCTAGTGGTTGAGTTTTTCTCGAATTGTATTTATGTACCCAGTACGTATAATGTAATTAATTTAGTTTTTTTATAAGGACGTATCTATTTCCAACATAAACATGAACATTGAACATACAACAAGTACATATTATATTTTTCTTACCAAATTTTCTTTTAATCTATTCTATACTATTCTGTTGTAAGATTTTATTCAAAGGTACTTGGCTGGTAAAACGTTTAAGATAATCCATTACAGCGGTTTCCGCCATTATTTCAAAAATGGGCGATATTGCCAATGTAAAAGATTCGGAAAAATTATTAAAGATGTTCATGAATAATTTATCTGAAAATAAATCATTAAAAAAATAATTTAATTTAATATCCTTATTTACTGGTCATTTCATTTTCATCGACAAAATTAAATCTTTGAACTTTTATATCATCCATATACATTTTGATTTCAGCTTTAGTTGGATAATAATAAATTTCATCGTTCTTGTTTACTAATCTGCCGAGTATGGTAAAATTTGAAGCAGTAGGTCCTATAAATAAATAAATTTTAAATCTTATGGGCTCAAATTTAACATTAGTTTCGATTATACCGGGTGACAATTGGATTCGCGAACATAAGAAAATAGCATGGTAAATAGATTTTTAAGATTACCAGACGTATGAAAATTGTCTTTAATTAAAAAAAATAATCTTTTCAAATCCATGCAATTTTTCTTTGTTCGTTAAAATCTATAGTTGTTACTTTACTTATCTCACCCAAGAGCGCAGAAGCAAATACTCTTCCGTTTATAGGCAATATAAATACTGTTCCATTGATATTAAATTTTCCTGCAAAAAACACTTGAGAACAGGTAACTTGACCATCGATTTTTAAAGTACGAGGGTCATACCTATAAAAAAAATAGATTATTCATGCATGATTGGGGTTATTGGTGGTCATGCCATTGTATCGACTTGGCAAAACTTGGTTAAGAAAATGGCTTTAGATGTTAGCAGCAATTTTGCATTATAAATTAATTTTTTGGCTACGTTGGTGGTCATGCCATTGTATCCCTTTGTATCGACTTGCGGAAAGACTTGCTTTTAGCAGAAATTTTGCATTATAACTTGATTTTCAGGGTTAATAATAACAATAAATAGTTTTAAATTGTATCATTTAAAAGTCCTATGTATTAGCAAACAATTGCTTAACGATAGTTATTTGTATATCTATGAAATATCGTGTAACACGTCCTTCTGAAAAGATGCAGTTTAAGTAATAGTCAAACGGAGGTAAGGGCATTTACCGCCACTTTACGCCACACTTGTTCATATATGATTTTTTTCTATGAAAGTTCGAAAAGTTCCAATAATGGGTATTTCTTGGGGGAAAATTATAATTCACAATTTCTTACTTAATTACTTTGTTGAGTCGACTGCTTTTTACTGCTTGTGACACAAAGTTACCATCTCGATACAAGGGCATGAGCGTTGTGTTCTCGATATCACAAATGTTTCCAAACAGCCCACTTATTGTCAGTACAAATACCCTCATCGCATGTGAACTTCGAGTACTCAAATTAACTTTGAAACCCAAATCCACAAGAATATATTATGTATCTGTACAAGTCGTAGTTATTAAGCATTTGAGATGTGCTAAAAAAAGAGGTAGCTGACAATAAATAATCTATTCGGAAATAATATTTGCCCAACCCTGTGCCTTTTTGTAGGAATGTAGGAATTTACGGCTTACTTTAATGTTTGAAATGTGTAGTTTCTTAATCCTCTCATTATTATATCGCTAGTATCTGCCTCAAATCCATATTCGGGCGAATTTTCAGTATAACGAAAATTTTCAAAAATCATTGGTTTGAGAGATGGTATTTTAAATTCAGGAAAACCGATTGCTAGATGCGGTTTTAACGTTTCAGTTGCCTTTATCAAACATTTTTCTAAATTTTTGTCATTCTTGTAACATCGTGGAAAATAATCAGCTAAAAATAAGCAATTAAATTAAATTAATGTTACTCTAATTAACTTACGTAAATCTAAATTTGCAGCTAAATTTATCAATTGGACAAGCAAAATAAATGTTATAACCTTTATCATCTTAGAATATTCCTCTTCGATATCTTCTGGATTTTATTTTCTATATGGTATAGCCAGCGAATTATTTGACATTCAGTTTTATACAAAAATTAAGGTTTACGTAACTGATTTTTGCTAAACTGCATATTAAAATGTAAATTTCTTGATTTAATTGCTTTGTTTTTGTGAATATTAATTTAATATCAATGAGATATTTCTTCTGTAACTACACTCAAATATTTAAAGGTTATCCTAAAACATAAACATTGTGTACAGGGTTACTCAAATTTGACCGGGAACATGAAGATCTCGCTTATATTTGAAGAGATATACAGAAATATTTAAATTGAGGCAGTTGTAGAATTTTATGCTGATCTGAGTAATTAATTATCCGATTTAAGCAAAATTCTTCTTCAAAATTCGTTTAGTGTTTCACAAGACAAGATTTCTAGTCTTGCTTGACTTTCTTGTCTTTTTATTTTTTTTTATTTTTTTTGTGGAGCAAACAGCCTAAGCCAAAACAGTTCCCATATACATACGAGTACATCAGTACATACATACAGGGTTAAGAGAAAGTATGGATTCATAGAAATATCTCTGAAGTGGAATTGGTGATTGTAATGAAATTTTAAACATAGGGATTACGGTACATGGCGCATATGGTACGCATATTATTGTTTTCATTAAACTTCCTGTTGCACCGGAAACGTCACTAACTTTCTTATTTTAAATGGAACACCTTATATAATTTTACATATTTCAATAGCCCTCGTTCTCCTGCATTCATCCATAATGATAGTTATAATAAGAGTTAACACTCGAAAAGATACATTGATTTTCACTTATTGATTTTCAGGTTAAGTTCACTATTTTAATTTCAAAAACACGTTTATTGTAACTTATTTTGTGACCAGTTACTTAATTTATAATGATTAATAATTATTTTGTTCCATTGTCTACCACAATACTACCTGTCAATAACTTTGTTGAGGTTCTTCTTTGAAAACTAAGGCCATTGTTAAAATTGGAGTCAAGACTATAAAAACCATACATTTTTAGTTTCTCTATACCTATCTATAATACTATTGATACTATTTATGAATCTATTTCCAACATAAACAAGCACAATACCGCAAATACATATTAGATTTTCGTTAACAAATTACAGTTTTCTTTTAAACTACTGTATACTTAGGTAATATTTTATTCAAAGGTACTTGACTGGTAAAACGATTAAGATAATTCATTACAGCGCTTTCTGCCATTTTTTCAAAAACGTTCGATACTGGCAACGTCAAAGCTTCAGAAAAATTATTAATTATGTTCATGAATATTTTATCTAAAAATAAATCATTAAAAAAATCATTTAATTTAAATTGCACAATTAACTGGTCGTATCGTTTAGATAGTCAAGATTAAAGCTTTGAGCATGTAGATCCTCCATATACATTTTGATTTCAGCTTTAGTTGGATAATAATAAATTTCATCGTTCTTATTTACTAATTTGCCGAATATTGTAAAATTTGAAGCAAAAGGTCCTAAAAATAAATAAATTTAAATCTTTTGGGGCTCAAATTTCAAATTATGTGGTCCCGAGTATGCCGGGTGACAACTGGATTCGCGAACATAAGAAAAGCATGGTATATATTTTTAAGATTCTTACCAGTCGTAAGAACATTGTTTATAATTATCAATGATTTTATTGTCTTGCCTAATCTCACTAGTCATAGAAAGACTTTCCAATTAGTAAAGTTAAAAGAAATCTTTTCAAAACCATGCTATTTCTCTTTGTTCGTTAAAATCTAGTTGTTACTTTACTTATCTAACCGAACATTGCAGAAAAAGCTCCACTTCCGTATATGGGCAATATTAATACTGTCCCATTAACATTAAATTTTTCTGCAAAAAACACTTTAGGACAGGTAACATGGCCGTAAATTTTTAAAGTACGAGGATCATACCTATAAAAGAATTGATTATTCATCCATGATCGTGGTTATTTGTGGTCATGCCGTTGTATCTCTTTGTATTGCCTTGGCAAAATTTGGTTAAGAAAATTAACGAGAAAACTGTTTTAGATTTTAGCAGAAATTATAAATTGATTTTTCGGTTTTTTAAAACTATGGATAACAATTAATTATTGTATCATTTAAAACTCCTATGTATTATCAAAAAATTACTTATCGATAGTTATTTGTGTATCTAGGAAATAACGTGTATCACATCCTTCCGAGGATGCAGTTTATGTAATATACTCATAGGGAGTATATAAGTGTAAATAAACACTTGACACTAGACTTGTTCATTAGGTATGATTTTTTCTGCTACTCTTTATAGTAATTTGGGAATTTTAGTGGAAAGTTTGAAAGGTTCCAATAATAGAGATCCGTTGGGGACCTTTTGGGCACAATGTCTTACTTAATTACTATGTTTAATCGACTGCTTTTTGCTTGTTGTGAGTTGTGACGAAGTTACCATTTCGATACAAGGGCATGATCGTGTGTTCTCTATCACAAATGTTCCCAAACAGCTCGCTTATTGTCAGTACAAATAACCTCGTCGTGTGTGAGAACTTTGAGTAACTGTGAAACCCAAGTCCACAAGAATAAATTATGTGTACTGTTCAAGTCATTGTTATTAAACAAATGAAGAGTGTTAAAAAAGAGGTAGCTGACAATAAATAATCTGTTCAAAAATGCTTGCCTAGCATGTATGTAGCATGTATGTATTTTTGTAGAAATGTAAGAATTTATGGCTTACTTTAATGTTTGAAATTTGTAGTTGCTTAATCCTTTGATAATTACATCGCTAGTATCTGCCTCATATCCATATGCGGGCGAACTTTCAGTATAACGATAATTTTCAAAATTCATTGGCTCGAGAGATGGTATTTTAAATTCAGGAAAACCGATTGCTAGATGCGGTTTTAACGTTTCAGTTGCATTTATCAGACATTTTTCTAAATTTTTGTCATTCTTATAACATCGTGGAAAATAATCAGCTAAAAATAAGCAATTAAATTAAATTAATGTTACTCTAAATTAACTTACGTAAATCTAAATTTGCGGCTAAATTTATCAATTGCAAAAGCAAAAATGTTATAACCATCATCTTAAAATACTGCACTTCTATATCTTCTGGATTATATTTTCACTATTATAGCTATCGAATTATTTGACATTCAGTTTTATACAAAAATTAAGGTTAACTGCTTATTAAAATGGAAATTTTTAAAATTAATTTATTTGTTTTTGTAAATATTAATTGAATATCAATGAGATATTTCTTCTGTAAATGCACTCAAATTTTTAAAGGTTATCCTAAGACTTAAGCATTGAATACCGGGTTACTCAAATTCGATCGGCAACATGGGGATCTCCCCATGCTCCCCATTTTGTCGTAGCGAATCGAAACATACATCAACATTTCGCAAATTAATTGCAAATAATAGCAAATTGGTTTTTAAAATTTGCAAATTACTTTAAAGTCTTCAAAAATTAATTTTAATTTTGGTGGGGCCAACTTTACGCAGCCCCCCCCTACTTTATTCGATTGACTCGAAACAAACACTAGTATTTTGCAAATTATTTGCAAATAATTGCAAATTGGTTTTTAGAAATAAGAAATCGCTTTTAAAGCTCTTCTCAAAAAATAATTTCTAATCCGGCTCAGCTCCCCCCCACTTCATCCTATCCATTTGAAACAAATATCAATATTTTGCAAATTCATTGCAAATTGGCTTTAAAAATTTCCATATAAATTTTGAGATCTCGATCTCTTTGACGTGAAAAGAACGGAGTAGGTTATCTTGGCAAAAATGTTATATTAATTTAGGTAATTAATTTGTTCTTTGTAAGCATTGAAATACATATATTTCGCGTATACTTTTTAGGCAAATGGAACCGATGTGGCTCACTAGAATATTTTCACAGGGGGGTTTTTTACCAACTAATTGATACAAAATACTCCGTGATTTAGTGATCCATTTCGGCTCCCCACTATTAGTGATATTCTTATTTATATAAAAAATCCGGAAAAAAATCCCTCTTTTAAAGCATTCTAGTGAGCCACGTGGGTTTCGCTTAAAAATGGCGTATTGACATAAAAGTAGACCAAAAGTATGTGGATGCTTAAAATACAAAGTAATTAAATTAATATCATGATTTTAGTTTTCATGTAACATGTAACGCTATGCATATCAATGATAACATGTTTAGTGGTCACTGCGGCCTAGTTAGAAAACTAAATTTGAAAAAAAAATATTTTGCTTTTTAATATTTTTTTAAAATCCGTATGTTAGCATGTGAACTTTAAGAACGTAGGTACATTTATTCCAATAGGTATCTTATCTAGCAAAATAATTAAAAATATTTTAAAACCTATAATATAGTTCTTTGTTATGCTGAAGCGTTAACAATAACACCTAATCATATTTTATTACTCCTCCAAGATTCACTTATTGAGGAAAAAGAGAAAAAATGAAATAAATTTAATTTTGTTCTTTTACCCCATTTTTAGGGGCGAAGCCCCCCTCCGGGTGAGCGCGTATTTTTTTCCGTATTCAGCACCTCAAAATCTATTAGAATCAATAGGTATTAACATTGCTGTTCCAAAAAATTTCTCATTGGTTTTTGTTAATAAAATGGTTTATTTACAGTAACCTGGACTAGCACGCAAACAACAACTTTTAATTTCTTTTGCCCTTTTAACTCGGTTGATGTGGGTGACTATGGGTGAATAGGAATGCATATGCATGTGTTTTGTTGTTGTGATTTCATATACAGTGTGTCCCCGGATTGAGTTCACTATATATACATATACATGTTGAATAATATTTTGTAATTTTATCGAAAAAAACGCTCCTCGACGCACTTCGATTCGTATTTATAAGCGTTTGGGTGAGAGAATTTTTTTTGACTTTGAGGTCATATTCGCAGACACAAATAGAACTTATCCAGCAATTTTCGTAAAAAAATATTAAACCCTGATTTTTTTATTAAGTTTTTGGTGAAATACAATTTGTTTACACATTGTCGACCCACCCTTTTAAACATTTAAAAGGGTGGGTTATAAACTTAAACAAATTTAGTTATTACTACTACTAGTATTCGACAGTATTATGGTTCATACTTGTTCTCTGGAGCTTTAGGAAGAATTTAAACTTAAGTACGTTCCTCTGTAGGTCGTTCACAGCCTCCGTAGTAACATTTTAACCGACTAATCAAAACTGGAGCATTATAACGACTTCTTCGCTTCCTGGAGGGGTCTAGTTTCAAAGAAATTATATAAAATTTATGTCAATCGATTCGTTTCAGTGTCAGTAATAATATTCTATCATAGTATTTCTTTTTCAACATTTAGTTTTCGAGAAAAAACAAAATAACGGTGGAAAGTGCGATTTTGACACTTTAACCCTATTTTTAGGGGTGAAGCCCCACATCTCACGCGGGCGCGTTATTTTTATCGTATTCAGTGCTCTAAAATCTATAAAATTCAATCATACTATTGCTGTTCCAGTGAATTTTATATCAAAATATTTCATTTATTGAGCTATTATTCTAGTTTTTACTTTTAATTCAAATTTATTTATATAAAACTTTATAAACAAACTATATTTATATTAATAAAAAGTGAGATTTATATCAATCTGCCCCGTCAGTGGGGTAGATAGATCAGTATGCGTCACATAGATATTTCTTTAAATAAAACACATTTTGGGCACTTAATGATATTGATTTTAAAAAATAATATAAATTTATTATAAAAGAAAACAATAGATTCGATAGGTGTTTGACAAAACATCGTAAAATAATATACTGAAAATTTCACTTTAATTGACTTTTTTGTATACAAGGACTTTATTTTTATATGAAAGTTAATTTTACTATTCGTTTAACCATTATTATAATTTCGGTATTCTTTCATTTAACAATATTGCCCGTGTATACAAAAAAATGAATTAAAGCATAAAGTAACCAAGAACTTTCTTGGTTACTTTATGATTAAAGTGAAATTTCCGGTATAGCGCTTACGATGTTTTGTCAAACACTTATCGAATGCTTAACTTGAACATAAATGCAAAATAATAAGTGACTTCTCATGTCATTTTCAATTGCTGAGGCATCGCATCTTCACTAATGTTGCTTCTTTTTATAATTTCTCACTATTATTCTGAAAAAAATCAAACATACTAATTAAACCATATACGAAATGTACGTACATTTATATGTATCAAACTGCCCCATTTCCTAGTGTATCAATAATCCCCATTGACGTTATGCTAGTTTTATACGAAGTTATGCCCAAATAATACATAAACAAAATTTTAAAACTAATATAAATAGTTAGCAAATCGTCTCTACTTACCATAAGAACAATAAAAAGATTCAAATAATAACACAAACTAATATAAACATTTACTATCTTCAGTAGAGAAAATTTACTTTGAATGAGCAAAAACCCTTATTATATCTAGCGATTACATCCAACCCCTACACAAACCGCGCGAAATATTTCCCTACAGAATCACATACATAGGAGAGTGACATATAAACAAACCTCATGGTTATTATTGTTATCCTGTAATACAGGGTGATTTAAAACTCAAGGCGAAAAATAAAATGTCATATTCAGCGTCAAATTTAGAATCAAAAATGTAAAATAAATTTTTTTCCTATCGGGTTTCGTTTCCCAGATAATCGTTTTCAAAGTTTCCAGAAGAAGTTAATTTTTTGCATATAAATAAAACAGGTAGAGCAAAAACAAAACACTTTTCAGCTTTTATTAGTGTGTGGATAACTTTTGAAATACTTTTAACTTAATTTACACATGTTATATAAATTATCAGTTTTCAAAATTAGTTCAATTTCAAAATTTTGGATCTTTATGGGAAACTGTTTGAACTTGATTATCTCGGAAACAAAGCAAAATCGGTAAAACATTTATTACAAATTTTCTGCTTAGAATTCGACTCGGAATATGACATTCCATTTTCATTTTTCAAAGGCTTGCCTTGTTTTTAATATGTATAGATAACTTCTTCTGAAAACTTTGAAATTGATTATCTCGGAAACAAAAGCGAATCAGAAAAAATTTTATTTTACATTTTCTGCTTACAAATCGATACTGATTACGACATTTTATTTTTCGCCTCGAGTTCTGAATCACCCTGTATGTAAAGTACCAATGTGCCCCGTGTATATCAATATGCCCCAACTCCCCCTACACTTTGATTAAATCGGTTTTTATAGTGTGTATCAATAAAAAATCGCATCGTATGTGATAGACTTGGCCCATAACAGAAAGTGATATTGATTACACCTTTAGTGAACTATTTTTTTTTCGAAAAAAATTTTAACACAAAATTTTTTTTTTTTTAATTTTTGTTTAAATTGTTTTCAGAAAAAAAAGTAAAATCAAAATTTAAACTTAGAGTTATTAAAATTTTCTTTTAATTTATGTTTTACACTAAAATATTTGCTAAATAATATGCAAAATAAGCAAAAATTTGAGAAATATTCAAAATATGCAAAACTAAGTTAGTCTTAATCGTCTTGAAATAGTATAATTCGGCTTTATCCAAAGTTTCATCACTGTCCTACAAAAATTGACAAATATGCAAAATTCATAAATTCCGCTCTCTAATAATAACAAAATGAGGCGAAATATTTTAAGTTTACAGGAGGTGTCAGGATAGGTATAGTCCTGAACTTTCGTAAAGAATAAAGCGTAGCCAATATCTGGCGTAGTAGAGATAGAGGGAGCGAGTGCTCTCTCTCTCTCTCTCGCTGTATCTCTAAAAAAGATGCGACGAGATGTTACCAGACACATTTTTGCTCTAGCGCATTGGCTCCACCCTATTCTTTATAAAAGTTCAGGACTATAAATAGCGCCATAACTGTCTATTTCTAACATAAACATACAACAAATACATATTAAATTTTCGTTAACAAACTACCGTTTTCTTTTAAACTATTGTAAACTTAGGTAAAATTTTATCCAAAGGTAGTTGACTGGTAAAACGCTTAAGATAATCCATTATAGCGCTTTCCGCCATTCTATCTAAAATGGGTGATATTGCCGACGCAAAAGGTTCAGAAAAATTATTCATTATGGTCATGAGTATTTTATCTAAAAATAAATCATTAAAAAAATAATTTAATTTAAATTGTCTTATAAACTGGTCCTTTCATTTTCATCGACAAGATTTAAGCTTTAAACATCCAAATCCTCAACAATCATTTTTACTTCAGCTTTAGTTGGTTCATAATAAGTTTCCTCATTCTTATTTACTAATTTTCCAAGTATTGTAAAATCTGTAGCAAAAGGTCCTAAAAATAAATAAATTTGAAATTTTAAGGCTCAAATTAGTTTAGATTATACCGGGTTACAATTAGATTCACGAACATAAGAAAATAGCATGGTATAATTATAAAATTTTATAATTTTTATATTATGTAGTAGACGCCGCTTATTAGAATCACGTTGGTACACAGACTTTTTGAGCCAAATCAGCGGCGATTCAATAAAGCGAGGCAAAAAACAATAAAAAAATGGATTTGGATTTTATACTTTGAGTCATAGCCCAGTTTCCACATCCATATAAGCATATGAACCCAAGAAAATTAGGAAAGTGCAAAAAAATTCGGTATTCAGATAGATTAAGACATGGCGAAAAAGATGCAAAAAAGTTTGCATTCAATATAGGTGCCGCTTCATGGAAAAAAATGGACTTGAAGAGGAAAAAATGTGTTTTTTTAAGAATATCTCGGAAAATATGCAATCTAGAGAAAAATGACTAGACCTTTATTTTATAGATGAAGCATTTTTACATAAAAAATGTCCTATAAAATTTTTCCGTTAGAGCAGTGGTTTTCCCAAAAAACAATTTCAAAAATATGTTGAAAAACAGGATTTTTAAATTTTCTTTTTGAAATTATAATTTTATCAATAAAATCGGGCAAGAACATTAAATTTTTTTAAATGTAAGTACAAATACATTACCTATGTACTCTCGGAGTGTTCGAGAAACGATGGTCTTTATTTATTCGCCTTCTATTTTTGATTGGTCTATTCGGGTTATGATTCTAGTAAATGCTGCTTTGGTTTTGTATATTTATTTTGTATGAGCGTTCTTAGCGTAGCAATTTTTTGTTTTACCCTGACATTATTATCAGTATACACTATACAGTGATTCTTAATTGATCGGGTCTTCGATGTTAAGTCTGGCACAAAGTGAGACTTAAAATTTAACGCTTAAAACGTAAGACTTAAAACTTTAACGTAAAATCATTATACAGTATGTCTGTAAATACACCTTACAGCACTTTTATTCAAGTTCCACCTGTTTATTAGTAATTTTTCTTGATCTTCTGGTGTACTTATTCGGTGTTTTGAGTGCATCTTCTGAGGAGAGCTTTCTAGTTAGTACTCTCTAAATATACAAATAGTATGCTAATTTTTGTCTCTGAGAGACAGCGAACACTGAATTTGGAGTATAAAATGTCAGATGAGTTTTGTTCTAAAATGAAAAATAAATTACCGATTTCGTATCTTCAGCATTAAACAGATACAACAGTAGTGGCCCCTTGGCACGAAAACCCTGTATTTTTATACAAATTTAAATCCCTAATAAAATGTAGATACTAAATTAGCAAGAATACCGAGCGTTCATGCCAAGTGAGCCACTATTGCTTTATCCGTTCAATACTAAAGATACGAAATCGGTACTTTATTTTTCATTTTAGGACAAAACTCATATGACATTTTACACTCTAAATGCAGTGCCTTTTTCAAATATATAAAAATATATAGGGTGTTCCATTAAAAAAAAAGTTATTTTTGTGAATATCTTGAAAACTAGATGTTCAATTCTTTTTTTCTGTTGACCATTGCAATCAGCGGAAAAAGTTATACTATTTTACCAATTTAACCGACCTCGTATCTTTAATATTAACGGATATAGCAATAGTGGCCCACTTTTCGCGAACACCCTGTATATCTATTGGTGAAGCGATAACTATCTTTCGAGAAACTGAGAATAGGAGTCGCGTTTCTGAAAATCCAATTTTAGTGGGTACCCACTTCCTTAAAAGAATGTAAAATGCTAGCTAGTGTCTTTTAAAAACTAATATTAAAATTTTTACCACTGCAAGCTCTTTAGGAGTAACATTTCAAAAAATACCTTCTTAGTAGGTTCTTACATAGTCAAAAAAATATGGAAAGCTAAATTGTGTTGCTTAATGAATACTATTAAAATTTGCAACATCCTGTATAGCCCTTTCGAAAAATGAAGTAGGGATTTTAAAAGAATCATGATTTGTAACCCTAAAAAAATGCATGTTTCGACTAATATTTATCGCAGATTTCTTCATCCTCGCGGGTCTTTAATTTTAACCAACTATTTCAGAACCACCCTGTACATACAACTGTGTTGGTTTATGAAATTATCTCTTTTTGGGGCATTACACAATTACACATCTCTAAAAGGCATAATAAGGTGTTTTTGAAGATAGTTTCGTGAGACTAATTTTCAAGTTTACATATTTCCATCAATTTACCTAAATTCAACAGCGGCTTCTATCGTTCCAGTAAATCTGAGAAAGTTCTAGCTTCACAGATTTAAAGTATAACTTATTATCTTTCATTTCCAGAAAGGAATGTTAAAAAATCTACAGTGCTTCAAATTTATGAAGGATTTGCTTAAAAAATTGCCACTTTTGTTACTTCTAAACTATAAACAATAGATACAGAAAACTTGAAATTGTAAGTTAATTTTCATTAGTGGATCATAAAGCAGACATATTTTCCTTTACAATTACTATGCAATTTTTTTAAATCCGCTTAATATTAAAGATTTTGGAGCTCTTTTAAAGTACAAATTTTGAAAAAATTTTAATTTACAAAAAATGAAGAAATATTAAATCCATGTACTTTTATACAATAATATATAATCAATTTTTCATGATGTAACTTTGAAATGTAATTCTTATACAACGATTTGCTTCACCGAATAATTTTTTTAAATAATGTTTTCAACAAGATAACATTAATTCTTTAAAGAACGGCACAAAAACAATTTCATTTGTTGTTTAAAACTACAAGATGTTACAGAAGTAAACAAAAATACATGGAACTGAAAGTTGAAACCGTTAGGTTTATATTCATTTATATATTTTAATTTTATCATTGCTCATTTTGGATTAAAACAGTTTTTTCTCCATCAACTTGCACTTATTTTGCAATATTTTAGCTCGCCTGCTTAACAATATTTTTGAAAACATGGCATTTTTATAACACATTTTTCGGGAAAACCACTGCTCTAACGGAAAAATTTTATAGGACATTTTTTATGTAAAAATACTTCATCTATAAAATGGCGGTCTAGTCATTTTTCTCTAGATCGCATACTTTCTGAGATATTCTTAAAAAAACACATTTTTTCCTCTTCAGGTCCATTTTTTTTCGATGAAGCGGCCCCTATATTGAATGCAAACTTTTTTGCATCTTTTTCGCCATGTCTTAATCTATCTGAATACCGAATTTTTTTGCACTTTCCTAATTTTCTTGGGTTGAAACCTTTGGAAACTGGGCTATCATATGAGCGGCTGATTCAATTAACTACTGATTCAAATAAGCGGAATCTACTGTAAATAAGTTTTTTATGATTCTTATCAACAGTCGTAAGAAAATTGCCTTTAATAGTCATAAAAACCGTGCTGTTTCTCCTTGTTCGTTAAAATCTAGTCGTTTAATACTTTACTTATCTAACCCATAAATAAAGAAGTGGTTCCATTTCCGTATAAAGGGAATACAAATATTGTTCCATTAACATCAAATTTTGCTGTAATTAGCACTTTAGAACAGGTAACATGACCATCAATTTTTGAAGTAAGAGGGTCATACCTATAAAAGAATTGATTATTCATGCATGATCGTGGATATAGGTGATCGTGTCATTAAATTGCTATCTCCTTGTATCGAGTTGCAAAAACTACTTTCGACTCTTAAGGCTTCTCTTGAGTCGTTGCACTACATAGGGAAAAATAATGCAAACGAAATCTCGTTTTACAGTCTCAGTTTGGACTCTGAAGCGACGCTCGAATTTTCTATGCATATGTCTTTATGTTATCTCTGGAGAAGATTCATTGATTTTTTGATAAAATGTATGATAGTGGTTTTATCATTAAAAAACTGTTTTCACTAAATCTCGTTTTAAAGCTAAAGAAAGAGGAATTTTGCTGTTTTCTTTATATAGGGCTGTAGAGAAATTGAATATCTATGGAGGAGATTGCGTAGATTTTTTTCATATTTGATAGTTTGTTGTAAATCTTGATATAAATAAATCAATGATAGGCCACCCATTAAACAATCTAGCTGTTAGTTCAAGCATAGGTAAACCCTAGGAGGTTGTTAAAGGTTTAACACCTGTGGTGCGGTTTACAATAGGACCATTGAATTGCCATAAATCCTTTTAAATATTTATTAGTAGTAAGGTAAAATGGTACACCAAATATTTATCACCTATTTTTTTTTCGTACTTTAATTTTTCATTGGTTTCAACACATTTTAGTAATCAAAACATTTAATTCTACGACGTTCAACCCGCTATTGGTCATATTCATGTATCTAAAAGATTTTTATTTACACATAAAATTCTTTAACAATTAAATTTGGTTACTCACATTCATAATTCTAAGGTTTTCATTTCCTATTTTTGTTGGGAAACCAAAAACGAAACCAATGAAAAACTAATGTATGAAAATAATTTTGAAGAATGGTAGATAATGAATAAAAAGAAACAAAAAAGATTTTAATTTTATGTACAAATTTATTCCCTATAATTAATAACAAATACACAAAAATACAATAGAAAATTTGATTTTAGTTTCAATAAACACTAAACACCTATAAGTCTTTTTTTAATATGTTCCTAATAGGTTGATCCTTTTTATACTTCGAGTCTATTATTTCTGGTAATAATGCTTTGTAAAAAAATTTTTCTAAGCTCGTTTGCATATGTTTCAGCCAAAAATCATTATTTTTTTTAATAATTGTATATTTTAAATCTTTATTCGTGTATATTACAAAATAACAGATTTCCCTATTGGTAATATGTAATTGGCCTTGGACCTGATACATATATTTATCAAATGCTTTCAACTTAATATTTCCATCTTCAAGGGTACAACATTCGATTTTTTTTAAATTGATCCCTTCTTCGATCGTCAGATCTTTGGCCGAATAAGGACTCTTTATTTCTATAATTGCATTGGATCCTATTAGTCCATCAGGGGATGCCGCTAAAAATTGGTTTTCACAGTCAACAAATAAACCGCATTTTGCAACTGTTAATTTGGTCGCAATTTGAAATTGTTCGATAGCTTTATCTTCACTTTCTATGCCGTGACGAAGGGAATTTGGCAAATTGTGCGATGAAGTTGATTTTCAAAGGTATAAAATATCTTTAACCGTATTTGCAGTATTTGTTGTACCCATCATTTTACAAATACGTGCAAAATTACTTGCAGTTAATCTAAAAGTCCTTTGTTTGTGCCATTCGGGGTTTATATTTTGACCTCTAGTATTTACTTCGATTAAAGTAGTATCATCTACATATAAATTATTTAGAAAATTCGTTTTAGCATTTTCGAATTCTTCTTTCGACATATCAGGAATATCATTTCTAGGGCTCCCGTAATCAGAATCTGCACTATAAATACGAGTTTTGTTTTTGACTGCAGATTGCTTTCCGAGCGCTTTAATTTTTTTCTTTGCAAAATTGTTCGTATAGGTGCCTATACAATCATTATTAATTTTTCCGAATAATTTTGAAATATAAGTACCTTTCGAGTTATAGGAAATTGCTGCCGCAAAACATCTACCTTGATAAGATCCTCGCAATGAAAAATTTACTCTCTTACCACCTACAAATTTATTTACAACAGAATTATATGATTCGGCATTATTAGTGTCTACATCGAAGAGCAAACTAGATGATAAATTGGCTACTCGATTTAAACATTGAGAGCATTGCATTTGCAGAGAGCTATAAAATTTTACCTAGAAAATAATCTTTAAACAGTGATACAATGGTTACATCTCGGGTTGCCTAAAAACAGGCGCATCCTCAAAATCGGAATTATGCTCAAGTTTGAAATAAAAATTTACTAGTCAGGAGCCTTAAGGCATTGTATAAATTGATTTTCAGGATTTATCGGCTTTTTAAAACTGATGGATAACAATTAATTAATTGTTTTACATTGCATCATTTAAAAGTTCCATGTATTACCAAAAAGTTAATTAACGATACTTATTTGTATATCGAGGGAGGAAAGTGTATCACGTCATTTCAAGAATACAGATTAGCAAGTGATACTTTACTCCAGAACTGTACGCATATGATTTTTTCTACTACCTTCATAGCGAAGGGGTAAACCGCAGACCAAAATTTGTACACTAAACTTCCTTTTTCCATGGAACTTCAACTAAGTTCCACTGACTTCCACTGACTTCCACTAACATCCACCGACTTCCACTAACTTCCACTGCCTTTCACAAACTTCCACTAACTTTCACAAAATTCGATTATCTTCCACTAACTTCCACTGACTTTCACACACCTGTACTACACCAAACTTCTACTGAGGTATACCCCTCGCTTCATAGTGACGCAAAGCTATCATCTCGATACAAGGGTATGATGATGTGTTCTTTTTATACAGATTGAATAGTTCGAGTTAGCACATACGAAAATAGTAAGTGGAAACAAGTACGAAATATTTTTAAATGATTACGAGAGAGAAAGAGTTATTTTTAGATATAAAATAGGCGTTAATAATTCATAATCTAATTATTTTCGTTTAAATCAAGAACCATTTTTAAAATAAAACACCAATAATAAAATTAAAATAAATTGTAAAAATAAATACCTATCACTTATCAAAAATTGCAGGCGTGTACTTTAAATTTGAAATTAACAATTGACGCCTTCCTTTTATCTAAAAGTAACTCTTTCTCTCTCGTAATCATTGAAATATATTTCGTACTTGTTCCCACTCATTATTTTCCTATGTGCTAACTCAAACTATTCAACCTGTATATCAAACAGCTCACTTATTGCCAAGTCTATGGCATTAGACGATACCAGAGCCTTATCCACTATTCTTTCAAACGTAATATCTTTTTAAGAGTAACTCAAATTAACTTTGTACTTGTAGCACTGTATTTAAACCCAAATCCGCGAGAATATTGTTATTAAACAACGAAGAGTGGTATAAAAGAGTGAGAGAACAGTATTTTTGTAGGAATGTATGAATTATACGACTTACTTGAATGTTTGAAATGTGTAGTTGCTTAATCCTGTGACAACTAAGTCGTGAATATCCAACTCATATTGGGGCGAATTTTGAGCGTAAAGAAAATTTACAAAAGTCATTGGTTCGAGAGATGGTATTTTAAATTCAGGAAAACCGATTGGGAGATACGGTTTTAACGTTTCAGTTGCATTTACCAAACATTTTCATAAATTTTTGTCATTCTTATAACAACGTGGGAAATAATCAGCTAAAAAATAAGCAATTAAATTGAATTAATGTTATTCTTATTAACTTACGTAAATCTGAACTTGCGGCTAAATTTATCAACTGCAAAAGCAAAATAAATATTACAACCTTCATCATCTTAGAATACTGCTCTTTAAAATCTTCTTGATTATACTTTCAATGGTTTAGCTATAGAATTATTTGTCATTCAGTTTTATACAAAAATTCAAATTTTTTCTAAAATGCAAATTATAATGTAAACTTGTTTGTTTTGTAAATATTAATTTAATATCAATAAGATATTTTTTTTGTAAATACGGTCAAGTTTCTAAAAAGTATACTAAGACATAAACATTGTATTAGGCCGAAGTGAATTTTTCAAGTTTTAAATCTTAAAATCCCTGTATGCTTAAAAGGTGCCTATTGTGATCCTAATTTTGTAAAAAAAATCTGAGTTCTCTAAAATAATATGTTCAATCAATCATTGTAATCAATTATTAAATCAATCAATCATAGTAAAGTAATCATTGTTCTTAGAAGATATTCCAAAGGCAGCAATAGTGCAATATTCTATGTCTAGACGAGACCAAAAAGAACTAGAAAGTATCCCTTCAACTTCGAAGGCAATAAGCCCTTTGACAAGTGAAACTATCAAACCTTCGTCTTCTTAAATGCGACTCAATTTGCCAACTGTCGCAGAAGCTTGTGATCGGACGGGAATTTTAAAACTCTGAGTACAGACCCAAAGCAATATAAATAAAATCTTAGTATTCATTGCCCAAAGTACATGTATGTACGAGATGTGTCATTGAATTTCTAACGAGGTTTTAAGTGAAGATTTAGCAATGAGAGCACCACAAAAAACGTCTCACTCCAGGTGGCTTACAACAGTCAACAGAGTGCTAAGGTTATATGATACCAACAAAGAGACCCCTGAAAATCTTAAAATGTTGACTCAATTTCTAAATAAAGTGTACGGTTCGCCGTATGTTGATTTGAAATTAAATGCATTGGTGTGGTAAAGATGGCGCCAGGCACCTTTTTAACATGATTAGAAGATCTTGTTACCTCCCTGATGAACTCATAAAAGTGGTAAATCCTGTAATACAGAAAAATGGATATTATGCCTATTCAGAAAATCTTTTGATAGCAATGTTAGCGGATGATAGAAAATACATTCGAGAGTTGGCTTTAAGAAGAATTAAAAAATGTAGAAACTCAGCTCCAAGAACCGAGGAGGTCAGAATATTCAAAGTTAATAAGCTAAATTTCAATGATGGGCGGGTTTATGAGGATTATGTGGACTTAATTGACTGGCAGAATGTTAGTATGTATAAGCGAAGCCCTATTGACAATGGACATATCACATGAAGACCTAACTAATATGATTTCTTTGGTTCCGAGTGACATCATACCAAAACTAAAATTCCCATGCCATTCGCAGGCAGTTTTGAGAGATGTATAAAATTAGTCACAGCAGCATCTACGTCAGTTTATGATTTTGAAGGTCGAGACGGCTTTATAAAAACACGTATTGAGTCAAGAGACATTTTGCCGCTGTTTGAAACAAAAAACAACTTTTAAAAGTTTTACAACGACAAAAATAAATTTTTATTTTAAGGGTGGGAGGGTTGGTGAGGAACTCGACATGCAGTCACCTCTACATGGTGGGTTCTAGGTTGTTTTTTTTTAACAAAAACACGCTAAGAGCTGCATTTTTGCATTTTTTTAAATTTAGTACTTTTCTCTGTCAACACAGACAAAGTAAAATCTTAACCCAACTTAATTTATATTTTTATAACGTAAAAAATGTTTTCTGAGCATTGGTAATGTAAAAAATTCAATGTTTTTTAAATTTTCCTTTATAATTAGTTCGTTGCGTTTAATAATTAGCTTTTTTTCCAAATTAAAGTTAATTTAAATATATATTTGACAATTGAACTACAAGTAATGAAGTAATTGACAAGAGCTCTTTTAAAAAATCAGAATTTTGAGTTTTAAGCTTTACGTTTGCAGAAAAAATTAAATGTTTTATACGAAGTCAAAGTAGTTTTGTATGACTCGCCTGTATTGCCGGACTCGCTCGCTACGCTCGCTCTTCAGCCAAACACAGTCTTGTCACACAAAACGTCACTTTGTCTCCTTATAAAACAAATAACTATTTCAATGCATATTTGATATTGCACATTGACTGTAATTTTATTAATTTCCAATGGAACATTTAACATCAAAAATACAAATTTAGTAATAAGTAATAACCTAAAAATTCTGCTTACACGCAGAAGTCCCAGGTTCAACCCCGGACGAAAGCAATTTTTAAAAAATAGTTTTTTAATTATATGTACCTATTTATACTAACATAAAAACAAAGATACTAAAAACAACGGATGTGTCCATAAGAGGAACTGTTTTTATGCCTAATGAGTAGAGAGTTGCATTTTCGTGTTTGCAATTGCAGTTACCGAACGCCTAACCTTTTTTAGGTTATTGTTGGGTCAAATGAAAGTCAGAAAATTTCTTCATTCATGTATATCAATTAAAAAATATATGAACTTTTTAATTCAACACCAGAATAAGAAGAATTGCGTCGCAACGCAAGAAAATGTTTAAAAATCCGATAAGACTGGCTGCAACCATAGTAAAATTTAATAAACGAGCGTTCTCCCACTACCAATGCGTGCATTTTCTTTCTATAGGCGGATATGCGTTTGTAATGGAACAGTTTAATCTTTTTAATATTTTTTATGTTCATAGGGTAATTTTTCTCGTACATTCCAAATGTGCAGGTATTTTTTGAGTTTTTAATAATTTAAGCAGTTACTTCAAAAAATTTATTATAGTATTTAACATTACAAGCCAGGTAAAACAGGCTCAAAGAGGTGACAGGCTCGCCGGGACGGCTCGCCAGTCATAATCCTCTTTGCGCCAGTTAAAACAGTTACCTGGCGTGTAATGTATAATACTTTATATGTTACTCATGCTTAATTCACTTACAAATTAATTAAATTATAATTAAACAATTTCTGTCAGCTGTCAGTAGCGTCAAAAATATTCCTAAATTGTTTTTAGAAAGCTTTGAAAGTCAAACTTGTAAACATTGATTTTCAAAGGTTATAGACAGCTTGGTTAAATGAAGTTTCACAATTAGTAACAAGTAAAATATTAAACCGGTCCATTAAAAACGTATATCCTTTAGAAAGTACCTACATGCAAGCATCGGTAGTGGGAGAACGCTCGTTTATTATATTTTACCATGGTTTCAGCTAGTCTTACCGGATTTTTAAAAATTCTCTTACGACGCATTCTTCTTATTCTGGTGTTGAATTAAAAAGTGCAAATATTTTTTAAATAATATACATGGATGACGAAATATTCTGCCTTTCATTTGACCCAAACATAACCTAAAAAATGTTAGGCGTTCGGCCTCTGCAATAAATGAAGAAAACATTTTTTTCAACCTCTTAACTTCGGGAAAGTTTTTAGCCAAATCTAATGGATTAAAAGTCTCGCAATTGGGCTAGAATTTTCTGGTATTAAATCCCAAACAATTCCTTATAACTTTTTTCTATCCGTTGATTACAGCTCGAGTTATTTCTCATTTTAAGAACGAAAACGTGAAAGTGCAAGAAGAAGGCCATTTTTTTAAATGTTGCTGCACTATTTGGATTGTCAAAACGGTCAGGGGTTGTTCAGAAAATAGACCTCAATTATATTCAGGCATAATATTGCTAATGGGAGCTAACATCCGTATAAATCCTAATTCTATTCCACTCTAAATGAAATTTTAATAAAAAAAATAGAAAATTACGAGATTTAGCGGACGGAAAAAGTTCCTTGTATGGCCACATCCCTTGTTTTATAAAGCATTGGGAAAAATGAAAAAGTAAAAAGAACGACTTTAATCAGCGTTTAACGGATTTTGTTATTGTTTAGTTGTTATGAATAATTACCAAGACCTTAAAATTTGTAAATACCAAACAAACAAAATTAAAAAACAAATATTAGAAAAAAGTGATGTTTTCAAATAATTAATAATTTATTCAAATTGATCATTTAAATTAATTATGATTTATGATCTGCTTTTGCATTATTTATTTCGACAGTGGCTAAAAATTTTGTTATCTAAATTTTGAATTCTTAAGCTATGAGATAATCGTTTTGTTAAAAAAAATTATTTAATCCAAAATTCTATTAATTTAGGAAAAATACATACCCTATGAAAAAGCAAGTCTCATTGATTATAATAGGGGAATAGCACAGAATTTTTTACATGCTTACCGAAATTAAAGCTCAGCAATGAACTTGAAATAAGAAATCGATTAATATTAATGATTAGAAAATGCTAAATATTAAACATTTTTATACAGTTTATGACTGTAAAGAGTACAAGAAACAATATTATTTTAGAAACACTTAAAACCCCCAACAAAAGACCCTTTATATTTATTGTCTGTTGTGTTGGGCGCATTGAAAAATTTTGCAAAAAAATGTATCTCTAGCGAAAAGGTCGCGAACAGGAGGTCAAACAAAATGTTAAAAAAAATTTTAAATTCAAGTCTATAATTTTGGGCAACGTTATTTTCAAGATAGAGGCCGAAAAAACGTATTTTGAACTAGAATACGAATGTATATTTTTAGTATTGTAACACCGAAAATCGGGTTGTTTCATTAAATCTCCCTTAAGCGTCGCTCAGTTGGAGACAGGGGGGTTCGTAGTAAAAAATAAAACACACTTGCGGATGGAAAGAAATATTTATTAAATAATACAAAAAATAAGTTTATTATAAATTAATAACAAAAATAATAATGGGGCCTAAATGGCATATACAAAATAAAAAAAAACCTTTCTTAAAGGAAAAAAAATAGTAATTAAGATTATCAACAAAATACAATCTCCCTGATGTTCAATTGACTCGGCCACTGTTCTTCCAGACCACTAGTCCTCGTCTTCGAGATCCAACCGGTCCTCGAAGAGAGATCAATAGGCCTGGACAAACATGGAATCTCTTTCCCACCAGGCCACTAGTCCTCTCTCTTAAGAAAGAGATCACTAGACCTACTGTAGAAAGAATGTGAACTCACCAGATCAGTAATCCTCTCTTTGAGATCCTAAATGGTCCTCTAAGAGAGATCAATAGTCTTGATAAGACACAGGAGGGCAGAGAGGGGTATTTCTTCTTCTAGGACAATAGTCCTCTCTTTGAGATCCAAATTGGTCCTCTAAGAGAGATCACTAGCCCTAAAAGGAAGAACCAGGGACTACGTATTCCACCAGATCAATAGTCCTCTCTTTGAGATCCTAAATGGTCCTCTAAGAGAGATCAATAGTCCTAGGGTCGAAACACAAACACATGGATTTGCTGAAGGCAAAGGGAGAATGAAAATTAATTAAATTAATTAATTTGAAAATGGATTTTCTGAAGGCAACACGGAAAATTAAATGATTAACAACGGACAAAATAATAATTAATTAAATTAAATTAATTAATTTAACACGACTTTGCTGAAGGCAAGGGAAAATTTAGTAAAAGGGAAAAATTAATATGAGCGCGTAGGGGAAATTGAATGAGGGGGAAATTAATAAAAGCGCGCTTCCACTCACCACGATGGTGAGGATGGAAGTCCGGGGGAAATTGAATGAGGGGAGAAATTAACAAAAGCGCGCTTCCACTCACCACGATGGTGAATATGGAAGTCCGTTATCTGGAATCTGGAATCTGGATAATGGCTTTTGGGGTGCCTGGGCTCTGCCCTGTACCTCCTTCATCGGTCGGATCTGAAAAAGAAAAAACGTTGATTAATGTTGAAGTGTGAAATGTGACCGAAGTCACTGACGATAAGCGTTAGTCTATGGAGTGGGAGCTTTTATTGGAAACCCGGCGACCAACTCGGATTTACTCGACAACCAATAAGAACGCAGCAAAAGGAATTGAGTCAAAGAGCGACTATCAGTTAATTATTAAAAATAAATTAACAACTTTTTAATTAGCCCGAGCTCGAGAATGAAAGTTGGCTCAATGGAATCGGAATAAAATTACAAGACCGTCGATGTAAAATTTGTAATTATCAATTATAGTGTAGTCAACGAACCAAAATTAATCCTGATTTTCGGACTTTTTTTGTAACAGCGAGTTTTTTCTCTTAATCGGTCGAAACCATTCCTGTGAGTTTGTGTATAAAATGTCTCAACTTAATTTTGACCGGAAGACCCTTATTCTTCGACTTTAGTGTAAAAGTTTGACTTTTTCAAGTTTCCGTTTCACTATTTTTTGAATAACTTCGCTTGTATTGGTCGGATCGGGACCTAAAAATTTTCCTTTTGTTTGTAATGAATCTCTCTTTAAAACTGCCTGGGTTAAAATTATTTATATTAATTTCCTAACCCAAAAAAACATAAAAAACTGTCGTCATTGGTCGGTTGTAGTTTTTTCTAGAGAACTTGAGTTTTAATTAATGTTATGGTATGAAACTTTAGGAAGTTGTAGCTGATATAGTAACAAATCCATATTACAAGTTGGGTTTAAAAATATTAAGAACAACGGCTAAAATTTGCATTTTGGTTCAAATTTTCTTTTTAATATTTGTTGTGAGCAATTGGTGGTATCCCAATAATTCTTCTCTTAAAATGTAGGAAATTTAATGCTCTTTCAGATGAAAACAAAAACAACCACACCAGACCATTTTTTCTTCCGATTTCTTTGAAGATAAAAAGAAAATCTTTTCATTGTTTGTCTACAAAACCAATTTTAGTGGTCGAAATTTAATTCTTCTTTTAGGTATTTTTGAAAATTAATCATGAAGAACTCCTATAAACTATTTTTGAACATTAAAACTGGTTTTAAAGTCAACCATTTCGACCACTAAAATTGGTTTTGTGGGTAAATAGTTTAAAAACTTTATTTTTCTTTTCAACAAAATCGGAAGAAAACTTGGTCGAATGTGATTGTCTTTGGTTTCATCTGAAAGAGCATTAAATTTCCAACATTTCAAGGGAAGAATTATTACGATACCACCAATTGCTCACAGCAAATATGAATTAGAAAATTTGAACCAAAATGCAAATTTTAGTCTTTGTTCTCAATATTTTTGGACTCAATTTGCAATATGGATTTGTTACTATATCAGCTACAACTTCCTAAAGTTTCATACCGTAATATTAATTATTACTCGAGTTCTCTATAAAAAACTACAACTCACTAATAACGGCAGTTTTGAATTTTGTTTGGGTTAGGAAATTAATATAGATTATTTTAACCCAGGCAGTTTTAAAGAGAAAATAGTAATAGTTAGCTATTTAAATAGTGAAACGGAAACTTGAAAAAGTCAAAATTTTACACCAAAGTCGAAGAATAAGGGCCTTCCGGTCAAAATTGAGTTGAGACATTTTATACACAAACTCACAGGAATAGTTTCGACCGATTAAGAAAAAAAACTCGCTGTTACAAAAAAAGTCCGAAAATCAGGATAAATTTTGGTTCGTTGACTACACTAATAAAAATAAAAAAATAGTTTTTTTATTCGGCGGCAAACTTCATGCACCAACGGGTTTTAAATTGACAACTAATAACAATAACTAAATTACACTTAATAAACAATTAAACATGAACATACAACAAATACATATTAGATTTTCGTTACCAAATTACGGTTTTCTTTTAAATTGCTGTATACTTTGCTAAGATTTTATTCAAAGGTACTTGACTGGTAAAACGTTTAAGATAATCCATTACAGCGCTTTCCGCCATTATTTCTAAAAGGGGTGATAGTACCAACGTAAAAGATTCAGAAAAATTGTTAATTATGTTCATGACTATTTTACCTAAAAATCAATCATTAAGAAAATAATTTAATTTAAATTGCCTTATTAACTGGCCATTTCATTCTGATCGACAAGATTTACGCTTTGAACATCTAAATCCTCAATATGCATTTTGATTTCAGCTTTAGTTGGATAATAATAAATTTCATGGTTCTTATTTACTAATTTGCCGAGTATTGTAAAATTTGAAGCAAAAGGTCCTAAAAATAAATAAATTTAAAACTTTAAGGCTCAAATTTCAAATTAGTTTAGATTATACCGGGTGACACTTGGATTCACGAACATAAGAAAATAGCATGGTAAATAGATTTTTAAAATTTTTATGTCTGACAAACTTTCCAATTAATAGATTTAAAAAAAGAATCTTTTTAAAACCATGCTATTTCTTTTTGTTCGTTAAAATCTATTTGTTACTTTACTTATCTAACCCAAGAATACAGAAGTAGCTCCATTTCCGTATAAAGGCAATATAAATACTGTCCCATTAACATTAAATTTTGCTGTCATAAACACTTTTGAACAGGTAACACGACCATCAATTTTTAAAGTACGAGGGTCATACCTATAAAAGAATTGATTATTCATGCATGATCAATGATCATAGTTATTGTTGGTCGTGCCATTGTATCTCCTTGTATCAACTTGCCAAAACTTGATTAAGAAAATTAACGAGAAAACGGCGTTAGTTTTTAGCAGAAATTTTGTAATTATAACGTAATATTTCGGCTTTTTAAAACTATGGATAATAAGTGGAGTCGAATTAAGGGAAATTATAGTTTGAAACTAAACTCTTGCTGATAGAAATGTTATGATTAAATAATATTTAGGACAATGTCGGGAATAATGTGGCAAGTTTTGGACTTCGAACTCGCGAGGCGTCCGTCCGAAAAGTGCATTTTAAAGTTCATTGACCCTTTTTATCTCACGTTTTATTTAATTTCTCAACTTCTAAATACCGGATAAAAAATATGGTAATAAAAAAAATATGGGATTATGGAAAATCAACAGATGATTAATTCTAGTCTAAAAACGTATAATTTGGTTCAGTAGATTCGGCGATAAAACTTCTTAAGCACCAAATGCAGTTCAAAAATTGATTTATTCGGTGCATTGCAAAAAAGTAATAAAAAATTTATTTGTTGATGTAAAAGATACTACTTGACGAGTAGAATCAGCTTGCCAAAGATATTTCATCACGATCTTATTCATCACGATCGCATTAAATGGCACCTTTCAAATTTTGATTTCCTGTGCACTTTTTGGCTGTTTGGTTGCACTTGAGTGAGATACTCATTTAATGCGATCGTGATGAATAAAAATCTTTCTTTATAAAAACATTCTTTTTTGAACGTCTTATTTGCTTATTTGGGGCTCAATGTGAATATTTTTCCATTTACAACTGCAGTGGTTAAACGGCTAAATGTTTTTACATCGGTCATAGCTTGTAATTTTAAAAGGTTCCAATAATGGAGATCTATTGGGGACAGTTTGGGCACAATTTGTTACTTAATTACTTTGTTAAACCGACTGCATTTTACTGTTTGTGACGAAGTTACCATCTTGATACAAAGGCATGATCGTGTGTTCTCTATCACAAAAAATGTTCCCAAACAGCTCACTTATTGCCTGTACAAATACCCTCGTTATGTGCGAACTTCGAGTAACTCACATTAACTTTGAAACCCAAATCCACAAGAATATAATTATTATGTATACTGTACAAGTCATTGTTATTAGACAAATGAAGAGAGTTAAAAAAGAAGTAGGTGACAATAAATTATCTGTTCAAAAATATATGCGAAGCCCTGTATGAATTATTTTATGAATGTGGGAATTTACGACTTACTTTAACGATTGAAATGTGTAGTTGCTTAATCCTCTGATAATAAAATCGCTAGCATCTGCCTCATATTTATATTCGGGCGAATTTTCAGTGTAACGAAAATTTTGAAAAGTCATTGGTTCCAGAGATGGTATTTTAAATTCAGGAAAACCGATTGCGAGATACGGTTTTAACGTTTCAGTTGCCTTTATCAAACATTTTTCTAAATTCTTGTCATTTTTATAACATCGTGGGAAATAATCGGCTAAAAATAAGCAATTAAATTGAATTAAAAGGTTACTCTAATTAACTTACGTAAATCTAAATTTGCGGCTAAATTTATCAATTGCAAAAGCAAAATAAATCTTACAATCTTCATCATCTTAGAAAACTGCTCTTCTATATCTTCTGGATAATATTTTCTATGGTATAGCTATGAAATTATTTGACATTCAATTTTATACAAAAATTAAAGTTTACGTAACTGATTTTTTCTATACTGCATATTAAAATGTAAATTTTTTGATTTAATTTATTTGTTTTTGTGAATATTAATTTAATATCAATGAGATATTTCTTTTGTTAATACACTCTCAAATGTTTTTAAGAGTGTTCTAAAACATAAAAATTGTATACAGGGTTACTCAAAGAACCCCGCACACTTTAAATAAGAAATAAGTTTACATGGAATTTTCTTAAATTTTGATGTTATAGGTAGTTCAAAGCCTTGTGAATAAAAGTATCCATTAGGGTTTGCAATCCCACCCGATTATCTAATCTCGAAATCCCGGAATTAGAGATTAATTAATTTATTTTAAGTTTTCTAAAATTAATAGGAAAAAATTTTTTATTGAAATTATTTTCAAAAAATTTCGAAATAACTTAGCGTTTTTTTATCACTAATGTTCGTACAAATAGTCGCGGATTAATCTCGATCCGAGAATTATTCATAAATCTGGCAACGTTGCTCAATGTCAAAGTTGGACTTTAAACGATTTTAGGTATTAACAAGTAAAAATATTTTTTATATTATTATAAATCGCTTTGAAAGTTATAAAAATCATTTGTTACTTATAGTTTGGGTTTTTAATTATATCTTTTTATGATTTTAAAATAATTATTTTTATTAATATTGTTTTTCGTCGATCGATTGTTAATGGATGCCATTAACCAATAAGAAATTGATCGTTCATAACCCCTATTAAAGATCAATTTTCTATTAACGATCAATTATGGTATAGGCAACCAAATCACACCAATATTGCATTGAAATTGTAACATTTGTTGTCATTTTTGTTTTCAATGGTACTTTTGATTGTAGAATATTATTGAAAACTTGACTTTTTGTCGTTAAGTAAAATTAGATTTTCTCAAATTTAATGAAAATTTCGTCGATTCCGATCGACGGAAAAATTTAGTAATCAACTCTTGTGTTAATTGCCGATTAATAATCTCAACAATTAACGCGCTCGCTACTCTCGCGCGTTAAAATGTCTCGATTATTAATCGGCCTTATTAACACACTAGTTGATCAAATAACTATTCATATACAGGGTGGTCACTTTTATCTTGCACACTATGAGCATCTCCTAAACGGTAAGAGTTACGAGGTCGATTAAATTAGAGAAAAGTTGCACAATTTTATGTCCTATAAGAAATAAAAAAGAAAACAGCGATAGCCTGCTTGGTTACAGAAATATCCTGAAAAAACTGAAAACGTCCATTTTCTTGTTTATTACATAGCTCTTTTATAATTTAAAGCATTGATATGAAATTTGGTAGGTTTACTTAACTTGATACGAGCTACGAATTAAACGCACGAAACTTTGTCTAAGCCTACTAGATGTCTATGTTTTTATAGTCAACTTTTGATTTTCTTATGACCGCCATGTTAAATTGTGGCATAAATAAATTGTATTTTTTATTCTGATTTCAACGATGTGTAATAATCTATGTTTAAAAAGAAAGGCGGCACACTTCATATTACTTTTATTAAATCAAAGCTATGAAAAAACAACTGATAGAATATAGGGGTAGCTTTTGTTTTAATAAGTTTTGTTATACATCTATTGTTTTTTCATGGCTAGTACTTGATTTAATAAAAGCAATATTGGGCGTGCCGCCATTTTTGTTACATAGAAAATTACATATCGTTGAAATCAGAATAAAAAATACAATTTATTTATGCCAAAATTCAACATGGCGGTCATAAGAAAATCAAAAGTTGACTATAAAAACATAGACATCTAGTAGGCTTAGAAAAAGTTTCGTGCGTTTAATTTGTAGCTCGTGTCAAGTTATATAAAATCACCAAATTTCATATCAATGCCTTAAATAATAAAAGAACTATGTAATAAACAAGAAAATGCAAGTTTTCAGTTTTTTCAGGATGTTTCAGAAACCAAGTAGGCTATCGTAGTTTTATTTTTTATTTCTTATAGGACATAAAGTTGTGCAACTTTTCCCTAATTTAACCGACCTCGTAACTCTTACCGTTTAGGAGATGCCCATAGTGTGCAAGATAAAAGTGACCATCCTGTATGTATAGGTATACAAACGTCGAGTAATGTTGCCATATCTAGGATCAATTCTCGGATCGAGATTAATCCCTGACTATTAAGTACCAACATAAGTGTTCAATTGCTAAATCCTTGTCATTTTTTTGAACCTAGTTTTAGAAATTATTATTGTTCTTTAATTGGAGATAAATTTGGACATCTAGAAGAGCTTTTACGGTTTTACAATTCACAAATTAGTTTTTTTTCCTAAATATCTGTTAATGGGTATGTTTTTAAATTTAAATTATTTTTTAGGGCTAAATCTAATTAAAAGATATAAATTCCGGAATTCCAAGATCCCGGGATTGAAAAAAAGTCAATCTCGAAATCACGGGATTGAAAAAACTCAACCGGATTGCAATCCGTAGTCTCTATGGGCCCAATCCCAGAACATATCTTTAGTTTTCAACCCTTTAAAGGGGGAAAAATGTTAAAAATCTTTGTACAGATGCAATTTCTTTTTCACTATAAAAAACAGAAATACTCTTTACCTCAGCTTCAAAAATGTTCAGCTGCAGTTCATTGACTGCAGAGACTGGATAACTTCTCGGATGTTCTATTAGAATTATATGCAGTTCTGTAAGAAATATGAAAAAGATTTCTTAATAAAACTTTTTTATGTTTAAGTCGCCTATAACATAAAAATGTTTTTAAAATATACAGGTTGGTACATTAAATAGTACGAATGCCAAAGCCTTCTCACTTGAGCTGGTCTACTCCTGTTGGGCTTATTCTTTTGTCGACAACACTCATTATGTTTTTCTCTTTTTAGGAAGGCCTTCGAAACCTTCCATTTCCATATTACTTATTTAGTATATTATAACCATACGAGTTCTTAGTCATATTATGATAGGGGTGAAAGGTTTCTAAATTCCTATTTTGAAACGAGGTCTATGTAATGGTAAGGTTGCTTGAACTGCTTACTAATTAATAATAAGCAATACTTCTGAATGCACTATCAGCATAGCTGGGTTCAATCAACCAACCAACGCTTAAGCAGTAGTATAATAAGTATAGAACGAGGAGTTTAGAATAAGGTGTCAAACCATGAGTTTGTACTAGAAGTATTTTGGGAAATAAATAATAAATTATTACTAGAGTTTTACTGATTATCGGCGACCATCACATCTAATTTGTATAATATTCTAATATTAAAATTTGGATAAAAAGTACAAATGTTTTTCATGTTTAATTAATTTTATTTTTTTAAATTTTAGTTTTACCTTATTCTAACTTATGTACAAAAAGAATAAATATTTACAGTAAAATGCTCATATATTAACAAGCGCTTATTTACGAATTGGCAAAAGTTTATCATATGGCACTTCTCTAGTCAACTTCTTCAAATATCTCATAACAACGGAATCACTAAGTTGTTCGAAAACTGGACCACTTTTTGACATAACAAGTTCGGAATTTGCGTTAAATAATGTTCTCGTTAGTTCACCTAAAAATTGCAATTAATTTTTTGGTTCGTTTCAAAGTTAGCAAAACACTTACTCAAATGTCTGTTTTCATTAAATAGATCAAATACTGAAAAATCGATATCTAAAATGGTCATGGTGGTTCGGATTTTTGTCGGAACGAAATATTCTGCATTTTTGCGCTTTTCTAATTTTCCTCTAATAGTGAAATTGGTAACCATAGGTCCTAAAATCATCAGATTATTATTACACGTAATTTCTTTTTTAATTTTGGTTGAAGTAGTGTAATAGTTGTTGCCTAATTAATAAGGCGGTTAAAAGAAATGATAGAGATTTTTTAATTTAAAGGTGCCTCCACACTAACAAAAATTTACATCTAGATCAATTTTGACGCACACAAAAATTTATGCCATATAGAACGCACAACGAAAATTTTTGTAGATGTGGAAGAACCTTAACATACAAGGTTTGGCTCAGTTTTGCAACATTTATAAAATTTCGCTCAAGTTTTAAATTAAATTATGAAATTAGAATAGATAATTACCCATCATAGCTGCAAACTCTCCATCGCTGTTAACAGGAACTACTACAACTTTTCCATCGAGACGGAGTTTTCCTTCTATGTAAACTGGAGGACACACAACTCGGCCGTATAGAGTTAAAGTATCTGGATTAAATCTGTAAAATAATAATTGTCATAATATCGTTAAGTATAATTTTTTAATTAACAAAACTCACCTTAATTTTTCGAACGTGTAGTTTGTTAAGCCGACAAAAGTAAAGTTGAAAAGGTTAGCTGTGTATTCGTATTCGGATCCTTCTTGCGATACATCTACATTGTCCAAAATTAATGGCTCAAGGGAAGGAATTTTAAATTGCGGAAAACCATTTTTAAGGTGCGGTTTTATTTTTTCACTGGCGTCTATTAAACAGTTTTCTAAATCGTCGTCGTTTCTGTAACAGCGTGGAACGTAATCGGCTGAAAAGACAAAATGATCATTAATATAAAATAAATAGTACTTTGCTTTATTAGGAGAGAAAGTACTGGTTTGTGTTACAAGACTGTGTTTGGCTGTTTCGCCGATGAGCGAACGTAGCGAGCGAGTCCGGCAATACAGGCGAGTCACACAAAACTACTTTCACTCCGTATAAAACATTTTATTTTTTCTTCAAACGTAAAGTGTAAAACTAAAAATTTTTAATTTTGAAATTTCTTGTCAATTGCTTGTAGTTCAATTTTCAAATATATTTTAAAATTAACTTTAGTTTGTAAAAAAAGCTAATTTTTAAATGCTTATAGAAAACAGCTTTTACGTTAGATATGGATACAATTAAACTTACGTAAATCTCCACAGGTAACTACAGCCAAGTAGGTCGTGAATAATACCACCAATATCTTCATTATCGTTTTTTATGTTCAACTCTCGAGAATTCTTTTCAAACTACCTAAATTGCCCAAATGTTATCCATTTAAATATATCGCTAAAGTAAAAACAAAAAATAAAATTTAAATAAATTCTCATAAATTAAAGACATTTTTCGTAGTAGGTGTCCAGTATCATTGGCATAATTAATGATCAACAAGTTGTAGACGTATTTTTTGTACCTGTACGTCAGTCTTACATCCTGAAATTCGGATACGCGTACTGTAATACTCGTTTTTAGGGATGACGTTATTGTTGACAAAAAGACCCAATTTATCACCTTTTTCATTTTTTTTAATTTTATTCGATTTGAATTTAAATACAGTCGAACCCCTATTTAGTGACCCTCTATTTAGCGATTTCCTCTATTTAGTGATTTTTTTTTGAGAATCTTGATCTTGAAGCTAAGAAAGCTTGCAAAACTACCCCTAAATTATGGTGTTCAAGCTCTATTTAGTGATCTTTTTCTCACAAAATTGTACCTAAAATATTGAGTTTAAAAAGAATTTTTTTTAAATTTAAATGAAGCACTTCTAAGTTAGGTTTCTCTCAAAAAAGCTAAAGCATTCTCTCACTAAAAGAAAATTTTTAAGATAATAGGGTTAAGGCTACCCGATCTTTTGCTCCTTATGAAGATTTCAATACATTTTGGCTCCTTTCTTATGCCAAAATTTTACCCAATTTGCTCTATTTAGTGATTTTTGTGGAAGGATCTTGATCTTCAAGCTAAATTGCATGTAAAAGTATGCCTCTATGATGTTAATATTCTATACGGGTTTTTCAAATTCGAGTATATGCATGGGAATCTCGGAAACCGTAAGAGATACAAAGGTGGTTAAATGGGGGCAAAGTTGTGCAATCAGGAGCCCAATATTATGACGTTAAGAAATCGCAGGTATTTTAATTACTTTAGAAGATATTCACAAAAAACTGAAATGTTGAAATTTTATTTTAATTTTTTCTTGACTTTATTGTAAGGAATATTTAAAAACAAACAACACTTCTTCATAGCCACTTTTTACTCTCTATCACGACCTACTATTAAAATTTGCGCACAACGTTTCGTCTCTGTGTTAGCCAACTTAAATCTTAATTTTTGCTTCATTAATTACGGCGGTTTTAACCGAAATAATGAACATATTTTTGGATTTAAAGTTTGATGCATCATTGAATAGAGAATTAAAAATACTATTCAAAAATGTCAATAGTTTATTTTTGCCATATTTAAAAAAATGAAGTTGATGATGGTTACAGAGAGACGAAACGTTGTGCGCAAATTTTAATAGTAGGTCGTGATAGAGAATAAAAAGTGGCTATGAAGAAGTGTTGTTTGTTTTTAAATATTCCTTATAATAAAGTCAAGAAAAAATAAAATTAAAATTTCAACATTTCAGTTTTTTGTGAATATCTTCTACAGTAATTAAAATACCTGCGATTTCTTAACGTCATAATATTGGGCTCCTGATCGCACAACTTTGCCCCCATTTAACCACCTTCGTATCTCTTACGGTTTCCGAGATCCCCATGCATAGACTCGAATTTGAAACATTATAATTATTGTGATATATTTCTAAAAATTTATTCTAAAAATAAAAAGTTTTCAATTCAAATCAACCATATCAAAAAGGGTTTGGTAGTTTTTTACTACAGGTAAATTTTTTGTAAGATAAGAGGATTAAGAAATTATAACTACCTAATGATAGGGTATTTAAAACCTTTACTTAAAATGTAAATAAAGTCCTGTTAGTTAACTTCGGGTTTTCTCATGTCTTAAAAAATATGTAAGTAATTGTTATTATTTAATGAAATGATTTTTTAAAGCATATTTTTGGTTACGAAAATATTATTTAAAATGGCTACCAAAATTTTGAGGTACTTTTTAGAATTTTAGAGGACTCTTCGATATCCATAAATAAGGGTTAAATTGTAATTGATTTAACCGTCTTCCTAAAACATTTTTAAAAGAAAATGTAGTCATAATCGCAATATTGGGAGAACCTGTAATATCGATGCTTACAGGTACTTCCTTTTTTTATCATCCTACTCAAACCTTAAACCCTATTTAATGGTTGCCCTGTACTTAATTCTGCTATTATGCATGTAATTATATTTATTTACTTCTTCATTACTGATTTTTCCCTAATAAATATGCAAAGTATTTGTTATTATCAAGTTTTTTGTCGTTATCTCCGGTCGCCGCACTTATTAATTCAATATCAAAACAAAGTTAAGTTTCCTATGTCAATAACAGTATTAGATCAGTAACCAAAATAAAGTTACCTTTTCTGAAAATAATTCAAATTTAGCAATGTCGTGTACCAAACAAATCAGAGTACCATGCGGATTTAACGTGCAAAAAAAATTATGACTTCTACTAACATAACTTTTAGCTAATAACAGTATCGAAAGAGAATGTTTTTCTGCTTATGATAAATTCAAAAATTTCATGATTTAATAACACCCTGTATATTTTTAAATATTTTGAAAGCTCGTACAATTACTTGTTACACGATATCTAACATTTTCTATTTTGACTTCCTGTTTAACCGGAAATGGAAACAACTTTCTTAAATTACGTGGAACCCCCTGTATATTTTTCAATATTTTGAAAACTCGTAGAATTAGCTTTCTGAAGATTATATAAAATTTTAATTAATAAAAACACAAAATTACATAATTTGACAGGGAGAACAAAGTTCCTCGTATGGCCACATACGTTGTTTTTAATTTGGCTACTGTACATTCAGTGGTGTGTTGTAAGCAACCAGTTATAATGTAACGTTAACGTTGAGTCTCTTTTCTTTATTCAACAGAATGCAACAGATATATATCCAGCTTCGTTCCACGACTCAACACTGACGTTATAAATAACCGGTTGCTTACAACACACCACTGATTATGTCGATTAATTTAACAACGCGCAACCCTGCAGAACTTCTTCATTACTGATTTTCCTTAATATGCAAAGTTTTTATTATTAAGTTTTTTGTCCGTTATCTAAGGTCACCGCACTTATTAATTCAATATCAAAACAAAGTTAAGTTTCTTAGGTCAATAACAGTATTAGATCATTAGATCAGTAACTAAAATAAAGTTACCTTTTCTGAAAATAATTCAAATTTAGCAATTTATCACTTGTATTGGTACCGACCAAATCCGAGGACCACGTGGATTTAACGTGCAAAAATTTTTTTTTTGTGCCTTCTACTAATAAAAATTTATAACTAATAATATCTAGTATCGAAAGAGAATTGTTGTCTGCTTATGATAAATTCAAAAATTTTATGATTTAATGATCTTATGCTTACGCTGTAATTTTTTTAGTTTTTTATTTAAAAATTAATTTTATGAATTTACTTAATAATAGTATCTTAAGGTTGGTGTTTAGATTAATAAGTGTAGCAGAATACATCCTAAAAATTAATTTTACCATTAAAAATTAAAAATAACATGGGCAAGTTTGAAAACTGTTGTAAATGCAAATTGTTGCAAAACATCGAGAGGAAGCTATAAAAGTCAGACTGACAAAGAGCCTGGAACGTATCATTTCCCAAAAAAATATTATCCTAAAGAACTAGAAAATTCTCAATAATTTAATTAACCTTCGCACTACACACTGGGGTCTCTGAGCCCCCACGCAAACTTATTTTATTACCAATTAATAATCGCTGCGTTTTGAAACTTGAAACTTCTTGTAAATTTGAGTTACGTCAACTACGTTCAATTGACATATTTAAATTTATAAATATCTCCTAGCAGTCTAGCTGTAATCAACTAAAGTTGGGCTAGGGTCTCTGGGGCCCCAGTGTGTGGTCGATGTATAAAAATATTTTAGCATGGTGGCTTATGGGCCAAAAAATATTTTTTTATTTTTATCCAAAATAAGTTTTAGAGTAACATAAGAAGTAGATCTGCTGAAATAATTTTTCTTTTTTTAAGTTCTGTTTGCTGCAATACCAATATTTAGATGGACTGATTTTGTCGATGCATTTTATAACAATTTTCTGAAACCCTCAATTATCTGAGTGCCCGATGGGTTTTAATTGTATATTTTTTAGTTTTTGCATTGTGAAATAGTCATGTTAGAAAAAGGCAATATAATTTTTACCTACAATTATCTTTTTCTAACATAAATTTATATTTATAAAGTGGGGTCTCTTTAACCCCAGTGTGTAGTCGGCTTTACAAAATATAAGTGTGTAGTGCGAAGGTTTAAGTATAGGTACATATTTCAGTCCCTCTATTGCAGATATTTTAACCGAGTTAAAGCGTTTTGAAAATTGTAACTCTTCTTTTACAAGTGGTAGCAGTGGTAGAGGGGCCGACGAAAATTTGTGTGAAGGTTCTCTCTGAAATTTATATTTTAAGAAAAAATTTACAATCCGACCTAATTTATGAATTTATATTTTAGGAAAAAATTTACAATCCGACCTAATTTATGATTTTATAGTTTAAGAAAAAATTTACAATCCGACCTAATTTATGAATTTTCAAAGGGATTGAAAAGTGGTCATGGATTAGACAATATAATCCAAGACCTTCAGCTCCGATCATGTTTTTCGAATACCGTTTAAAAAATTATTTAAATAATTGTATTTTACAATTTGACTTTGATTTGACATTAAAATCACTGCAAAAAAAATTCATAAAACGCTGTTGCTATAAGACTATGTGGAAATATACCAAGATCCAACAAAAGCCGAGAACGTTTAAAATTAACAAAAAATTAAATTTTCTTCGAAAGATAAATTGCCAATTTTAAATAAATACATATTATAAATTTTAATTTATTTGATTTACTGGCTAATCAGTAATCAACCTTCCGGTTTAATTATATAAGCGTGAAAAATTGCGTAGTAGAAATGACTTAGTAACCCATTCTAATATATTAGAATGGTATAGGCTAATATAATAGTAAACCGGGGTTGTATACTCTCAAAGGGGCTAGTGCAGAGTCAAACGCTATGCACTACGCAGTTGCAGTCCTAATAAAAGGGACAGGGATAGTCTATCTAAATAAAATTCTTTTCGTATAATTTTCTCGTCTTCAATTTTTGACTCTTTATAATTTTTCGTTTACTACCTTGTTTTCGAGATAATTGCAAAAATATGTTAAAAAGTGTAATTTTAGAAATTCAAACCCACTTTTGGGGGTTGCTTCTCCCCTCAGCGGGGTGGGGCGTTTTAATATAATAATAAGAGCTATAATTACTACACAACAGAGACTTTTTGACTTTAGGCTTGTCTCGGGTTCACTATGGGTAATTCCACGTCAGATCGGCCACGTTTGACCCTTTTAGGTCTTGGGTCTTAGGATTTTGATGAAAGGTGACGTCGTGTGTCGGTTAAAATAATGTTCAAACTTTTAGTTTTGCGAAAATAATGGTAGCATTTTAGGCCAGTAGTAAAAAAAATACCATATATACTACGGTTGAGATAGTAGATTATATACTTAGGTTCAGAAGTTTACTATAGCCCTAGGGCAAGTACTATATATTATCCTATAACGCCAAGGCGCCGAAGGATATACACTGCGCGAGGGTTATAATAGTAATCTCAACCCTAGTGTATACAGTGTGATTGAAAAACGTGATATTGCAAATTTCTTGGTTATTATTAAAGATAGAAAAAAACTTATTTGGGTAATTTATAGTACTCAAGAAGCTTGTTATGTTGGCCAACTAAAAAGTACCGGTGAAATGAAAACAAGAGAGTAACGTTAATTAGGTTTATTTTTTTAAATGGAACGTGTATATTTTATCTAGATATTCTTCAAGAGTATCAAATTCTATTTACAGTGATGCTAAATAACTATACAATATTTAATAAAATAAAGTCGTGATAAGGTTTTAAAAAAAGAATCTATTTTGTAATAAAATGAAAACTTCAAAATAGATAGATTTATCAATCCTATGAATAACTATCATTTGACACTATTTTCGGTTAACGAAACGCTTTCAGTTAATCCGGAAATTACAAAAACATCAATGCGGCCATGGCCATACGAAGAACTTTTTCCTGTCCGTCAAATATTATAATTTTATGTTCATTTTTATTAAAATTTAATTTCATAGACTTTAATAGGGGTTCACGCGAGAAAACTCGCATGCCTATCTCCCACTTGCAATTTTGTGGGAGACGACGCGAGGCGAGGCGAGACGAAGGTTAAGATTTCTTATGGGTGCGAGACTCTCGCGTGAACTCTTGAGCTATATTTTCGGCAGGCATGTAAAAAATTCGGTGCTATTGTCATTATAATCAATAAGACTCGTTTTTTCATAGTGGGCATGTATTTCTCCTAAAATAATAAAATTTTGAATTAAATAATTTTTTGTAACTAAACGATTATCTCACCGCTTAAGAATTGTTTGCGCCCAAATTCAAAAATTTAAATTTTAGATAACCAGATTAACGTCCGACTATCAAAGTTGACGTCGCAATAAATAATTTAAAAGCAGTTCACAAACCATAATTAATTTAGATGCTTAATTTAAATTTATAATTATTTAAAATAACTCGCTTTTAATTCTAATATTTGTTTTTAATTGTTTTTGTTTGTTGTTTGAAATTGTAAGGTCTTGGTAATTATTCATAACAAATAAATAATAGAAAAACATAACAAAAACCGTAAATGTTGATTAATGATTAAATTCGTTCGTTTTACTTTTTCATTTTTCCTAATATAAAGCTTTATAAAAAAGTGGACTAAAATGCTCTAGTCGAAAATAGAAATCTATTATTGTGCCATTATCTTAATTTTGAATCCGAAAATAATCCAAAAAATTACAAAGACATGATAGGTCATGTTTTTAATAGAAACGGTGCCTTAATCAAAACCTCTGCAAAATTCTTCCTTTTCCCTCTTCCCTTCTCATATCGGAAAATATTCTAAATACAAAACTATCATCATTAATTTGTCTAACGAATGGGCGAGAAAGTTGATATTTAGACATTCCGCTCGTAACAGTTATAGCTACTTTAATATCTGATTGATCACTAATAGTCATAATTCCTGATAGAGTAAGGTTCAAAGAAGGCAATGACATATTTAATATAGGAAATCAGAGCCTAATTAGGGAGAAAAGTCTAATTGAACTTGGTGTAATTCAAGAAAAACAAAGGATGTTGGATAAAAACAGCATCCTTCATTTTTTTAAATTACATCAAATTCAATTGAACTTTTCTTACTAATTAGACCCTTATTTCCTATATAAAAATATGACATTGCCTTCTTTGAACCTTACTTTATCAGGAAATAATATATGACTATTAGTTATATCATCGGGATATTAAAGTCGCGGTTACGAGCGGAATATCTAAATATCATATCATCTTAAACTTATGTGTAGTAGTAGGGTTGATTTAAACTTAGAGGATGAGGGGCCGTTCTCACAGACCAATTGAAAATCGTTTTTTCAAAACTACCTTTGTCTCAAAAGTAAAATGTTCAGGAAACGGTTTTTGTATCACTTTCGGTCAGCTTTTTCCGATTTTGTTTTCCCCAAACTTTCTTAAAATTACTCCCTACCCTCTTCAAGAAAATTATTAGATTCTTAAGATGACAAACATAAAAATTGCCCCTTCCATACTATTAAAATAAAGTTAGTTTTGTAAAACTGGTGTCTTTTTTTAAAAAGAGTTTTGTGACTTCTTATTCGTTTTCCAATGAAATAAAGCTTTTGCAAAATATATTATTGCAAATTCTGAACACCCGCTACAGAATGATAGTAGATATGATATAAAGCTCAGTTTTTTTGTTTTTCAAAAAACGGTTCCCAATTTAAGTCCGTGTTTAAATTTAAGAATAGCTTATCAAGTCTATTTACTTTTTTTACTTTTACTTTTTTTACTTTACTTTGCTAAGCAAAGCAGCTAACATACAGGGTAACTTCGCCTTTTTGGTAAATAAACAACTGCATGCAGACAACCGTATATTTAAATTCGTGTTTGTATGAATAAATTTTGTTTTTATATTTTGTTATTTGACATTCTACTGTTTTGTTTCTTCAATTTTCGATCACAATACGGAATTTCAAGACGCGATGCTCTGGATTTGGTGGTTTATTAAAACCAAAACTTAGATGTTTCAGCCCTTTTTGCCATACAATTTGTTGTGCAAATGTATGAACGTGTTACAGTATTGAAAAAAGGAAAAAAACTCTACTGCATAAGCCTGTATACGATTTGTGGTATTTTTCCACTTGTTACGGGTTTTTCTTTTATATACAGTTTCAATAGTATTTCTAGTTGAAAGAAGTTATAAATAGCTCTTATCTGTGGTATTTGCATGCGGAGCCCTGCCTTCTGCCTAGCCAAAACATTGCAACTGAAACCGTGAAGTAACAATGAAAAAAATATATTGGAAAAATGTAGATAAATTGAAAAAATCTAAAATATGTATAAACCTGGACTATCAGATTTCCCGGTATTAATTTTTTCCCAGTCCAGCCCTGGGTAAATACTGTTTTCAGAAGTTCGATATAAACCAAGGATCATTTTCTTCTCTTTAACCAATTCTCTAACTCTGCAAATAAGATAGATTCCCATATTAGGAAGGGTTTTTGAAACAACCTGTATACATAGCATGGAGTACCTACTTTACTTTTATATCGATAAGCGTGTGTTCATCTGTTTATGCAGAAAAATATGGTCCGCAACTTCCTTATTTTATACCTGGGCAGCAACATAATCATAGTGAATGATTTTTTGTAATCTATTCTCATTATTTGTATGACTAACAAATCAATTCCAATTCAGTGTTGTTTCAAATAGCTACTTTATAGCAAGAACTCATTCAAAAAGAATTTATTCAGTAAAATGTATTTGGTGAACTTGTTGCGAGTTTTTGTGGACATCATTTAAGATTTTTAAAACAGACATACTTCACAGTCCTTATGAAGGACTGAAGTCCTTGTTTTTCTGATGAAACAGATATCCATTTGTGTGATAGAGTTGATTTTAAATAGTACGACGAACTGCTTAATTAATTAACTGTTATGTATTGCCTATATACCGGGTGTCAATCAAATCCAAGAACAGAGGGAATTAACATGTGATATTACATTTTTTAAGATTCCAACGACAATTTTTCAAATGTTAATTCCCTATGTTCTAGGATGTGTTTGGCGCCACTAGTGTGTCATCTTGTTGATTCAAAAGTTATAATTTTTTCTCGTGTGTTGGTACATATCATGTGTGTAGAATAGTCTTTAGGTGTCTACGTAGGGGATTAACGTTAACATGTATTTTCCTGACCTTAGACTCTCCCTGTAATCGCTTAATGGTGAATGGACCACATAAAGTTGTGTGGACCAACAAAAAATTCTTCAAGCAAACATCTCGTACGTCGAATACAAGGGCGTCTACGAAAAGCTTAATGGGGACCCATATTTGTCTCTCGTATCTTGGCCAGGATCCGGGATGTCTATTAGCAATTTCTAGAGAGTTTAAGGTGTAGGTATTAACAGGGCCGGACTGGCTTGAATTGACTTTGAATTTGAATTGACTTCAAATGCAGTGGCGTAGCGAGTAGCGACCCTATCACGAGCCTGAGTTCCAAAGAGTCTCCACAGGTTCCCATAGCGCCGAAGGCAAAATTTTTTGAAATTTTCAAGGTCAACGAGATTAGATCAACTTTAAGAATTTTTAAATATATTTTTGTTCTGTAAAATTAAGCAAAACAAAGAATTTATGCATGTGTCCTCATCTAAAGTGAAACCGTGAAACTATGAACTTTTTTCATCAATTTGATTTTTCCATTTATTTTCATTTAACCCCAACTTCACATGGCCCCACCGGCAGGGCCAGTCCGGGCCTGCGTATTAAAATTAGATTGGGTATAAAAAATATAAAAAAATTGTATACTTAAAACGTAAAACTATCTACAAAATATTTGATATAGAAACTTAGCTAAATTAATTTCAATTTACAACATTGGTAAAAGTTTGTCATAGGGTATCGCTGCAGTAATCTTTGAAACGTATTGCCCAACAAGTTGTCCAAAAAGTTCCTCTATAACTGGAGTAAGTCCAGGTAAAATCAGTTTAGAATTTTCATTGAACATTTTAACTACAGAAGCGTGTGCTAAAAAATACGTGAATTTTCAGAAAACAATTTTATTTAAAACAAATTTTAACCTTACCTAAATTGTACCCAGCATTTTCTATGTTAAAACTTTCGACTGCTATATCTTCGATGGACATTTTAAGCTGAACTTTATCTATATCTAAATACGTGTCATCATTGCGAGCCTCTGGATTTGCTCTTATGGTAAAATTGGTCATAATAGGTCCTAAAATAAACAAATATAGGTTCAAAAATCGAGTGTTATTCGTTTAAGAGAAGCTTTCAAGTTTCTTACCCATTGCTGCTGAAAAGCGACCTTCGGTATCAACCGGCACTAAAACCACAGTTCCTTTAACACGAAACCGTCCCGATATTAGAATGGGTTCTGTAAAAACTCTTCCATAAAGCGTAAAAGTTTCAGGATCGTATCTGTAGAAAAAATTACAAAAAATTAATACAAAATTCTATAAATAATTAAAACTTACCTTAATTTTTCAAATCTGTAATCACGTAAACCTGCAACAGTGAAATCTTCAAGGTGAATTTTAAATCCATACTGGTCTGTTTTTTGGGATACATCCAAAGTTGATAAAACTAATGGATCGAGAACAGGAATTTGTAAAGCGGGAAATCCTTCTCTAAAATAAGGCTTTATAAGTTCGGTTACTCTTAGTAAGCAATTTTCTAATTTTTCATCGTTTCTGTAACATGTCGGTGTACGTGGAGCTGCTGGAAAATTGAAATTCAATAATTAACATTTTTACGATTTAAACGTTTTTTTTGGATTTCAATGATGTAAAGATGTACAAAAAAGTAGACGTAGACAAAAGTTAATTATACACTAATCAACAGGTTAATATGCAAGGTCATCTGCTTAAAGAAAATTATTCGGCTGGAAAGTTGTGCTTCTCCCGCCTCTAGCTCCTTAAGGAGTGATCTGAAGATAATTTTATTTCTAATAAAAATTGTAAACCATATAATTATCTATCCTAATCAATAAAAATATTTTCCGTAATTGCCATATTCATTCTATCAAAGATTACAAAGCAGATATCTTGGGTGCTATCTTGAATAACGCGCTTCCGCTTAAAAGTTAGCTTTGGTAACCGTAATTTTTGGATTCAACGAGGTCTAAATATTTAATTATTAATTATTATTTTTGCAACCAACAGTAAACCATTTATAGCTCACATTAAATTTACATGTTACAACAAACACATACACCCCACGTTCCCGCTCAGAGAACCTTAATTTTACATTAATTTTACATTCTACATCAATCCTTTTAATTTACATCTTAAGCCCAAATACAGATTTCCAAATCACCTTTAAAAATTAAACCTAAATAATCCCTGCTCACGCTCAGCGCAGAGTCTATCCAATGCATTTTCGCAACTTATTTTAAACCTCGTCAAACTATTATCAAAAAGATCCACATGTTCACCTATTATATTGACGCACCTGCACATCTTATAAATAGGAGAGGCCACAAGAGCATTTGTTCTGGGGCGGTCCAGATAGAACACATTTCTGCATCTACTAGATTTTCTCGGAACAATGAATTGTAAACAATTCATAAACTCTGTATTAACTCCAAAATTGACAATTTTGTAGACGGACAGTGCTGATCCAATAAATCTTCGCCGCTCCAGAGCGCTCCAGTGCCTCCCCTGCACACACAACAAATCAACATAGGAGGTAAATCTAGGATATACATTTGTGCGTCTATACTCAAAATATCTCAAAAATCGCTTTTGCACCGACTCAACTTTATCTATATAGTAATTATACAGGGTGTTTACGGTCTTCTTTTGTTTCCTTTAAGGGTTGATAAGAAATGTCAAAAGAAGTCGAAAAATGTCAAAACACCTTAGTAAAAGTTGTATGAGAAGAGAAATAATAAATGTTTTAGTTTTAATGAAAATTATTAATTTATTAAATAAAATCTAGATATTGTAGGTAATATAACAAATGCATGGTGTGCATGGGTTTGTCGTGGTCATCACCAGCAGACATTTTTTTTAAACATATTGGTCAGATTAGTAAACTCACAACTTGTTGGTCCATTTGTGCTACCACATCGATTAACTGCAAATGATTATCTACTTTCTTTGATAAACAATTTGCTTTGCTTGAACTTTCAGAAGATGTTCCATTAAAAATGCGTCGACAAGTGGGTTTTTTGCATTTTGGTCATTTAGTTCGTAGACATCTAAACACTATTTAAAAATTAACGGATCGGCCGAAGTGGTCCTATCCCTCCTATGACCTCCTTGGTCACCGGACCTCACATCCATAAACTTTTATTTCTGCAGCCTTATAAAGGCCATGGTGTATACCACCAAAATATCGACCTCCAGGTTCTCCGCAACCGGGTAGAAGCAGCAGCGGCTGTAATTCGTCAATAAGGTCCGAGCCTTGCAGAATGTGTAACCATAGACCAGAATGGTCATGTACATGTCGAGTGAGACTTTGCATACAACAGCATGATAATAATTTTGAGCAATTGTTATAAAATGTTTATAATTAAGTAATAGAAGTGCACTTGATTTCACAAAAGTTAATAATTTTCATTAAAACTAAAACATTTATTATTTCTCTTATCATACAACTTTTACTAAGGTGTTTTGATATTTTTCGACTTTTTTTGACATGTATTATCATCCCTTAAAGGAAACAAAAGAAGACCGTAAACACCCTGTATATAGGGTTCCAAACAATGCTAGCATATTCAACTTTACTTCGTACCATGGCGCTGTACAGAGACACGAGAGTACACGGATCCGAAAAAAAACTCGCATTCTGTATTATAAATCCAAGGGCCCTATACGCCTAATTAACTACACCCACAATGTGAGCCCCAAACGACAGCTTCGAGTCAAAAGCAACACCCAGATCACGAATCTCTGACTTAGTCTGCAGAGCAAACCCTCCCATTGAGTAACAATGACTTATACAAGAATATTTTTTTGTAAAAGTCATTAAATAGCACTTGTCTACATTGGAGGCCAGACGATTGTGAACACTCCATTCGTACAACCTATCAATATCAGTCTGGAGTTCAGCACAGTCGCTAGGCGACTGAACTGACCTCCAAAGCTTTAAGTCGTCTGCATAAAGTGCATACTTAGCACTCCTTATAGACCTGCGAATATCATTGACAAATAGTATAAACAAAAGAGGACCCAAATTCGCACCCTGAGGCACCCGGAGTTAACAATGTAATTATCTGATCGAAATCCGTTATATACCACATAATTTACTCTGTCTAGCAGATAAGAAGACATCAGATCCAACAAGTCTCCAGAAAAACCGTATGCCTCGAGTTTCCTCAGCAAAATCAAATGTGACACTCTGTCGAATGCCTTCGCAAAATCCGTGTATACAACATCAGACTGAATGTTACTGTCTAAGGCATTTGATATATCCTGAGTGAAGTACACTAAGTTTGTTGTAGTGGACCGTGCAGGCATAAATCCGTGCTGATTCAGATCCACCATCGGACTGACATGATCAAAAATACGTCTATAGAGAATTGCTTCAAATATCTTTGAGACCGATGATAGAACAGAGACAGGTCTATAGTTCTTCACGTCACCTTTACTACCACTTTTAAATATAGGACATATTTTTGCAATCTTCCAACATTGAGGATAAACAGAGGTGCCCAAGATTTTATTAAAAATAATCATAAGCGGGTACACCAACAACTCGGAGCAAGCTTTGAAAATGTAAATAGGGATCATATCCGGGCCAACTGATTTTTTTGGTTTAATAATGGTTTAATAGTTTTAATTGCCAAGATTATTTCATCTTGTGTAAGCCCCGAAATCACAAGTTTAGTAGGGTTTACATTTAATTCGTTCTCAATGAAGTCTAAGTTCAAGCCAGTTGAATCACTAGGTGTGATTCCGGCATCATTGTCCTTATAAACCGATTGAAAATTTTCCGCAAGGGCACCCACTATATCTTCCCCGGACTTCAACTGATTACCTCCCCATTCCATGCAGCTGAGAGCTCCATGGGATGCTATTGGGAGCTATTGAGAAAAGATCGGTTACAAAAATGTTATACAGGGTGTACCGGCAAGAATCTGCCTAACTTCAGGGGTGTATTCCTTAGCTCACTTTAGCAAAAAAGTTATATCAACATAGGTCCGATTCTGAAAGGTTACTGAGTTATAGCTTGTTGAAGATTTGGAAGTGGATTTCGATGTGGAAAACGTCGATGATATCCCAGCAAGGCAGGTAAACGTTAATAGCGTGTCTCAAATAATCACAATTACCAGTTAAGTTAACTTACAGTAACAGCAAAAAAGGAAAGGATTAATTAACAATTTTTTTCAAAGCCTACTCTTTACAATTTTGAATATTTAGCTATATTCTTCGACTAGCCATAACTCGCTAACCTTTCCGAATCGGACCTATGTTGTTATAACTTGTTATAACTTATAACATAAAATGACCTAAGGAATACACCCCCGAAGTTAGGCAGATTCTTCTCGGTACACCCTGCATAAAATGCCGCTTGCATGGTAAGGAGACGTGCTTTTAAAAACGTTCCTAGTATACATACTGTTTTAGTAGTTTGGAACAAATCTAATTAAGAATATGAGATAATGGAGAAATAAATATTATCAGGGTGTCTGTGTCCTTGAAAACCACCGACAAGCTTTTACAGTCAATTTTGCACTAAGTTTTAGAGGGAAAAAACTACTTCCGACCCCAAAAGTCTAGGTTCATGTTGGGCGGTTTTCTTTACAAGCAGATTGTTCATATATCATTTTCACATTTCCAATGCTATTTATGATTTATTTAAATAATTTCTATTTAAATAAATCTGCAGTGATTTAGTTACTAAACTGATCTTTGAGAGCCTTTCACAAGAGTTTGACACCAAAGCCACTAAACTAGTCAGGATACGGTTCTGATAAAATCAATAATATTTAAAATGTTGTTTTAGACAAAATGAAGAACAAAAACAATAAAAGAATTATTTCCAAAATATGAAAATAAGAACAATTTGCATTATTAAAAATTTAAACAACATTATTCTTACATAATTGCGCACTGTAAACCAAAGCAAGTAACTGCAACCCTAACAAAACTCGAAAATTTTTCATTTTAATCACTTTAACAATTATCTATTAACTGAGCAAATATTTAATTTTTGAAGACTAAATACCGACATAAATTATAATTACCTCATTCATTTTAAAAATTTAACTTTTTAATCAAGTTTTTATAACGTGAACTCGCAAAAAATTTAAATGAATTAATTCACAATTAAAGCATCTTAACAATAATATTTGTATAAAAGAACCCTTTAGAAGAAAACAAGAAAAGATAGCACGATTTACGTAATCAAATACGTCAAAAATTGAAAAAAGTCATACAACAAATTATTTATTTATTTATTTATTTAAATCAAAAACTTAGAATAAATAATTAAATTAATACTCGCTCCCCATTGGAGGTGTAAACGATTCTTGGCTGTTGGAATGAAAATCTTGATCGTAAATTATGCAACTTCTCACTAACTCCATAAGCAGGCTTAAAACTTTCTAATCTGGGAAAGAGAGCTCCTTGTGGTTCTGAAATTCTTCTTAAACCGTGCGATTGAACTAAAAAAGCACCGTTATTAAATGTGCTCGGTGCTCCGTAGGTTTTTGCTGGGATTGAAACAATTTCATTAGTCAAAACCAGTGGACGCGATGGTAGTTTTACAGATACTAAGAATGGTGATGGCTTTTTGTAAATTAATGAAGGTTCTTCTGGTATCCCATAATTTGTAGCGGGCGTGGAAGGTGCCGGTGGTGCTTCAGAAGGCGCGTCCGTAGGTGCTGGAGCATTCGTAGGACTTACAGGTACCCCATAAATTGGTGCAGGTGACGAAGGTGGTACTGGTGGTTCAGTAGAGTGGTCGTCTGTTGGAGAGTTTGTGGGTAAACCATAAACTGGTGCAGGTGTGGGAGGCGCTGGTGAAGATGAGGGCGCTTCAGGTGGTACCCCATAAATTGGTGCAGGTGTGGGAGGTGCTGGTGAAGATGACGGCGCTTCAGATGGTATCCCATAAATTGGTGCAGGTGTGGGTGGCGCTGGTGAAGATGACGGCGCTTCAGGTGGTACCCCATAAATTGGCGCAGGTGTGGGAGGCGCTGGTGAAGATGACGGCGCTTCAGATGGTATCCCATAAATTGGTGCAGGTGTGGGAGGCGCTGGTGAAGACGACGGCGCTTCAGATGGTATCCCATAAACTGGTGCAGGTGCTGTGGGAGGAGCGTCAGTTTGTGGTGGATTTGGGTTATTTTCAGGTACTCCGTATACGGAAGCGGGTTCTGAAGGTTCTTCTGGAGCTGGTGCAGGAGGCTCACTTGCTGGTGATGGATCTGTAACACTTTCAGGTGGCCCATATGCTGTTGGAGGTGCACTTGAGGGAAGATATTGAGCAGTTAAGTGAGAACTTGAGGAAATCTTAGATGGGGCAGAAAGAAATACTAAGTCGTGCGCATGTAGAGCTGGTGAGCCATAATCTTGAGAAGGTGATGGGGGCGTACTTGGTTGTTCTGGTGCAGCTGTAGATGAAGGCAAATCATAAGTTTCTTTAATAACTGGTAGTTTTTCTATAAAGATAAATAATTTTGATAAAACTATAAATGTAAAGGATTAGTTATAAATGTTACCATTTAGCAAATTTGATGGGACCACCACAGATTGGTAGTTAGCTGGTGGATAGATGGCGTAACAATTAGTCACACTTAAAATCACGATCACCGCTATTTTCTAAAAAAAATATTGTGGTTAATTAAATTTATTTAAAATATCAACAATTAGTACTTACGAAACTCATTTTTAAATTTTAAAAACCAAATAATTATTTTTTTAAACGCACTAGCTCTTTTATAAAATTTTTGTCAACTTAATAGTTGTTTTAATTTACCCTAAGGTTTACGAAATCCCATTCATTTTCAAAATTCCGTGTAAAAACCAATCAAACAATTAATTAGTAACGATTCAAAGAAAGGTCATGACTTAACGATTGTTTTGGAAAATTATTGACATTACTCGATACTTTCATTTTTACATTCTTTGTACTTAAACGTTATTAATTAAATGCCAATAAGGCAGAACTAAAGTACTACAGTTAGTAGGCCATGTTTATTAGCTCATTATTCAGAAAAAAAAACGTTGAACGAATTGATGGTCGACGAGTATGCGCAACTCTAAAAAGTGATCTGAATAACTTTTATCAAAAGTCCCGTAGGCGAATCTTTTTTCTTGTCGATTGACGCAGATCAACTGAGTAGCTGTTAGGATTGCCGATGCCGGCTAGCAAAAAATTGCAAGACGCGAAGCGAGAAACTCTACCTAATTCCTCGTGAGGAATCTCGCAAGTGAAGGGACTATAGGAGCTTCACGCGAGTCTCTCAAAATTACGAGAATCTCGCAGTCTCGGCTCGCAAAAATTGCGAGATGCGAGGCGAGAAACACTAATTTCTCGCGAGGAATCTTGCAAGTGAAGCGCTAGTAGAGGTGTCTTCAAAAGCTTTAAATGGCCTTTAAAATCTCATATTTGTGAAATAAATTAATCGATTTAGTTCACCTAAAAAAATGTATTTAGAAAAGACTACAGAGGACCCAATCCTTTCGTCTAGATATTTAAGAATTTTGGACTCCATCTCTCAATGAGGTATTTATGGAGGTGCAAACTGCAAAGTGGGCCTGAGCATCCTTTATTGACTCATAATAATATTAGCCGCAGGGCAGTAGGGTCACAAGCTGTTGGTGAGTTACGAGACCACGGTTCCCGATGTTTTCTTGGGAACCTAGTTCCTTGCCTTTTACTTGTCTTTACCGACCGGCAGCAGTAGAGACTAAAGCTGTGAGAGGATTATGCCAGGTGGTGGAAGTCTTAAAGATTAAAGTCGCAAGTAGCATTTGATGAAACTGAAACGTTTAGTCACTAGCACCAGCGTTTCTTCTGTTTACAGAGAACCTATGTTAGGCTTTAACTGGAGGTTCTCCTTAGTCCAAATTGCTAAATGCGCCACTGAACACCCCCTTAAGATGCCCATAGTAGGGGTTTATAAAACGAGTCAACTACATAACTTTTAAAATAGATTTAGAATAGATATTTTACAATTCTTTACTGCATCTCATTTATGGGGGTGCACAGTGGGCCTGAGCATCTATTACTGACTCATAATAATATTAGCCGCAGAACAGGTGGGTGGCAAGCTGTTGATGAGTAACTACACCACGGTTATCGATGTTTTCTCTGGAACCCAGTTCCATGCCTTTGGCATGTCTTTACCGTTCGGCAGGAGTGGAGCGTGGAGTTACTAGCACCAAATATTTCTTCTGTTTTCAGAGAGTCTATGTTAGGCTTTAGCTGGAGGCTCTCCTTAATCCAAAGAGGACTAGGATTTTAGTCCCTTATGATGCCCATAGTAAGAGTCCAGATAAAACGAGTCCACTACATAACTGTGGTTTTATATTCTAGTTTAATACGGCGCCGGTGTTAAATTGGGAAAATTAAGGGCCAGTATTATAAACGAAGGTTGAAACTCGACCTAAGGTTAGCTGTCATTTTAGTTTGACATAATTGGACAAAATAGCGAAATTGACGTTTATTTATAATTTCACCATATGGTTGAGTCAACCTTCGGCTAACTAGGCTTTATAATACTGGCCCTAAGGCCGACATTTCAATCTCCTAATTCTGTTCGAAACAGCTAACTGGCTATTAAATTTTGGTTGGTATGTAAATCCTTTTTATAATTGATTAATTTATACTGCTGAGGAATAGCTATTAGGGACTTTATTAGGAGATTTAAATATCAGCCCTTAATTATAATAAAATAATAGAGTCAACTACATAACTGTGGTACATAACTTTTTTATAATAATAATGAAGACTAGATTAGATCGAGATTTTTCGGTACAGCACTATGAACAATCGTTCGTACTCGGATCCACTTCTACTACTAAGCTTCTGTCAAATTATAGTAAAGTACGTTATTCTATTAAAGCGGCACGTGTTTTCTGCATCTATCTCAATAGAAACCGCGCTATAGTTCGCTAAATTTTGTGAACACATATTAGGAATGAGTCACTCTCTGTAATTGTGAAATTGGAATATAGTTGGCTATTAAATTTTGGTTGCGATGTAACTCCTTTTTATCATTAGTTAATTTATACTATTGACTATTGGGGAATAGCTATTACGGACATTATTAGGAGATTTAAGTATCAGCCCTTAATTTATTAAAATAACTTTAAAGCATTCGCCGTAGTGTTAAACCACTTTTTAGGCATTTCAGTGTACTGACAGAATTTATTATCTATTTTCATGAGTCGTGACTCGTAAGTGTTTAGTGCTGAAAGTTTAATGCTTTATGGAGTAGTTTTAAACACATTCGTATAAGCGGTCGTTTATGCTGGCCGTTAACTTAAGCTTTAACCATGAGTTAACTCTAGGGAAACCAATGCTACGGTTCAAGGTTAAAGCTAGGTTAAAGTTAACGGCCAGCATAAACAACCCCTACGACTTTCGATGATTATTCTTGTATCTGAAAAATCTTGAATAAAGTAACTGCATATTTTTTAGCACATTGGCCCTATTGGGAATGGGATTTTAAGTGCCTTGTCCATATGTCCATATCTAAAATATTTTTTAAATGTAAATGGTTCGGTAGTCGATACCTTTTTCCTAATTTAGCTTGCCCATGGAACTCATTAGTTTTCTTTTTTTAATCGTAACCTTTAAGCCACTTTGTCTAGAGGTTGCGTACGTCATATGGATATGAATGCTAAACATTTGCTGTAATCATAAATCTTTTCTTGGTCGACTGAGTTACAAATTCGGACTTTTTTGGTTAATTTATTTTCTACATCATTGTGGCACAAATTAAAATTTTAGACAAACGTAACAGTAGAGGAACAAAAAACTTTTTATGATGGGAATTTACTTAACACTTCAGAAAGCTTTTGATACAAAAATAACTATTTCTTTTAGTTATTACGTTATTAGTTACTCTTACTCTTATGCTGAATTACTTATTAAAACAATAAACCGTGTTCATTAGTTAATTTATTTTTTAATCTTAGATAATAGAATTATCACAAAATTTAATTGAGCCTAAGGTGCTCCATATACCGAATGTGGTACTGCTGGAGGATATGGAGCTAAAAACACAACTTTTTCTTCCACCACCGGCTTTACAGGTTGGGGTGGAATTAAAAACATGTATTTCGATTCAACTGGTACAACGGGTGCGCTAGTTGAAACTTCTGGTACACCATATACAGGTGCAGGCGACGGTGGCAAAGTATTTGGTGCCGGTGGTGGATAGGGCTTAGATTCTTCAGTTGTTGGTTCGATTTTAAAAATTGGTGGTAAGTTGTACTCGTACGATGATTTAATTGGAATGACGGGTACCTTCGGTTCTTCGTAAACTGCTGGAGGATAAGGAGCTAGTGGTGCTGAAGTAGGTGGTGGGTAAGGTCCAGTTGGAACTTCAGAAGGTGGACTTGGCGCAGCAAACGTAGTTACTGCTGGAGGATAAGGACCTTCTTTGACTACTATTGGTATAATTGGTTGTGGAGGAATTATGTAATTGTAAGATGTTTCTACTGGAGCTAAGGTGGTCGATGGTTGTGTATTAGGTACTCCATATACAGGAGCTGGAGATGCAGGAGCTTCGGTAGGTGGAGGTAATGTAGTACTTGGAACACCATAAACTAACGCGGGACTAGCAGGAGCAGCTGTAGTCGTAGTTGCAGGTTGTTCTGGAATTACGTATTCGTACGATGTTTTAATAACTTCTACAGGTGCAACTGCTAAAATGGTTGGCACGTCTGGTACACCATAAACTGGTGCAGGTGATGCTGGTGGCGCTGGTGGTGCTGGTGGTACAGTATTAGGGACTCCATAAACTGGCGCTGGTGTTGGAGGCGCGCTTGTTGTCGTTACTATTTTTATTACAGGAGGAGGACCGTACACAGAAGTTGGAAGTGCCGGAGGGTAGGGTCCATCTCCACTAACCATTAACAACAGCAATCCAAACGAAAGGAAACTCAACTAAAAATATAACTTTAAATGAATGATTATTTTTTTAAACGGACTTACCTCATTTTGATAACTCATGTTCGTACGTGATGAATTCAGTTAAACTAAAAAATGGATGATTGCTTTTATATTTATGTACGACAAAAAATATTTTAATTATTTCTTTAAACGCCAAGGGGGTTGAAAGTAAAAAAAAAGTAATTAGTTAGAAATTGTTGTTATTTACAATCGTTATTTACAATTAGAAGTATTTAATTTAATTTTTACATTTTTCATCATCTTCTGGGTTTATTAATATGAATTTAACGTAGCTTGGAATATTGGTGTTTGATAAAAAGGTGGCAAGGTTTTGGTAGTCGATTCTAAACCTATTCGGAGGGTATAATCCCAAACTGTATACTTTATTTTGTTCTTCGTTTTCAATTGGCAATTCGTCGACATCTCCTACTGGAATTATGTAATTAATTTTGCCACATTGGTTTGAATCGGTGGCTGGAATTCCATACAAAAACTTCCTATTTGGATCGTCGATTGGAATGGGAGGACACCCCATTGCCACTTTAATTATTAATAATAAAGTCTGCAAGTCAACGTTGTAATTATTTAATTTTTTGTAATTTTTTCTTACCATGAGACAATAAGTTGTTAATTTTACCATGATGATGCTCTTCACACAATTAAGTAATAAATCGCACTAATTTATTCTACAAAATGCAATTTATTTTTTATTTTATTAATAATTTGTTTAAAGTTCATAACAAAAACAAAAAAGAAGATTATAATGCTTTATTTATAAACAATTCGTAGCTTAATCAATTATTGTTAATTCAGCATGTTTATCTAAGAAATCTTCACGTTTTAAATAAATATTTAATAGTGTTGCTATAAAATAATACAAATTAAATGTTTGTGCATTGCTGTACAAAAATTTTAAAAATGTAACTCAACTTTTTGTACTTTCTTTCTTACTACAATAGTAATTATTTGCTTCTTCTTTTCTCTTTTTTTGTCGATCTGATCGATGTAAGTGTAGTTTTGCTCATCGAACACCCTAGCTTTTCTAGCCGTTCTTGCTCTAATCTTTCTAATAATTCCAACTCTTCCTGATGCTTCTTTTCTTCTCTCCATTTCACCATGGCGTCTCTCTTTCTTGCATTATCGACAGCCAAATGTGTGCACATTAGTAAAACGTCGTAAAAATCTATAAACGATAGTACATAATCCATATTGATTATGACATCATCTTTAAGTATTTGAGGACAGACTGTTGTAAGGCATTTGACAATTCTTTTTGGTCCTACGAAACGTAAAGCTAATAGCTTTCTGCGAAATGGATCGTTTTGGGGTAACTCTGGAGAAGGGTCCGGTTCTGGGATGCCAATGTCGGGAGGCTCGTCTAAAATAAAATTTTATTTGTTTAACTATTTTACAAGCATTAGTATTTCTCAGTGCTTTTTTTGTAAAAAAAAGATGGTGGAACGCTAATAAAAAAATATTTCTTTCTTTTTTTTTGGACCAAACATCAATTTAAATAAAAATCCGTCAAAAAAGGTGGTGAAAGTCGAAAAAAGGTGATGGAACGCCGTTCCAATGCGTTAACTGATATTTCTCATAGGCGTACTCTTCGTAGAAACTGTTTTATTCTCGTTTTCACTTTAACCAAGGTGCCTTCAAAAGGTCTACAAAACGCTATTACATGTTATCTACCATACTACTAAAAAATAGTGCCAAAAAAAGCTTTTGTCAGTGCAGGTTCACATCTCAAAAATTTGCATTTCTTGATCCACATAATAAAAAATACCTGGATCATTGGAAATGTGCAGTAAGGTCCGAAAGAGACAGAGGTAAAAAATAAAAGAGAGTGAGGGAAGTACGATAAGTATTGGTTTAGAGAAAGGAGGAGTAGGGGAAGTAGGATAGGGATTGATGGGGGATGGGAGACGACAGATGGAATGACTCCATCTGTCATTTGTCAGTATAAAGAGAGGTCATCTGTCAATGTCATTTTTTGTTCATTTTAAAGGGTGTCATTCCATCTGTCACCACATAGTAATTCAGTCTGTCAACCCATTTGTCATGTCATTTCATCTCAGTTACCATAGTTACTATGTGTCAAATGTCAATCTGTCACCATAGTTACCATATGTTAAAACTAGAGAATGTAATCACATCTGTCATTCAATATGTCAACCCATTTGTCATATCATTTTATCTGTCAGAGTTATCATTGTCAAATGTCACTCTCTCACCATAGTTACCATTATGTTAAAATTAGAGGATGTCTTTACATCTGTCATAACATTGTCATCCAATCTGTCAACCCATCTGCCATAGCATTTTATCTGTCACAATTATCATTTGTCAAATGTCAATCTCTCACCATAGTTATCATATTATGTCAAAATTATTTTTCCTTTTATCTAGAAAACCAAAGGCCTTACGTATAATCTCATGAGGTCATGAGGCAAAAGTTACTAATTTTCAAATTTCATATCATCTCTTGCAGTCAATTTTACAATTCACAAACAGATTAGAAAGATATTCAATTGTTAATTTTAACGATCCAGTAATTGGTCTATTTCCAGTGTGTCTTTTCCCCGTCAAATCTGTCATGTCATATGTCATCTCATCTCACAGATGAGTTTGACAGATAGGATGAGTGACAGATGAGATTGACAAATGAGATGATAGATGAGATTAAATAACAGATAAGACTGACACATGAGATGAGATTGACAGTTGAGATTGGCAGAGGAGACTTACAGATGAAACGATACGACATAATATGAGACTGACAGAAGAGATTTACAGATAATCTTCATTGATAGCAAAGGCCTAATTAGATAAAGAGAAGAAATTAGATAAAGAAAATCTTTTTTAATAAGGTGTAGAGTCAGCCTCACAATTAGTGGCCGCCCTGGCTATAAGCCTAGCCCGAATTGTGGATGAAACCATCATAACACCCCCTAATTAAATCAACAACCTCCCCTTCTGTCCTTTTGTCGTTGTTGGCTAATAAACACTTTGGCGTATAGCCAAATATGGGTGACCAATAATTGTGAGGCTTCAAGTATATGCAAAAATTACAAATATTTTATTTTTATGATTTTATGAACAGTGAACGCCTAAAACAATAATTATCAAATAGTCAAATAAATAAATTATTATCAAATAGTTTTTTCGGTAAAAAGAATTACTTAATTTCACAAAAATATGTTAAAAAATTCCTAAAGTTGATCTAAGCTCTTTTGACCTTGAAAATTCGAAAAATATTTGCCTGCGGCGCTTGGGGGCCGTGAAAAATATTTGAAAACCAGCACTGTGATAATGTAGCTACGCCATTGGGGGCCGCGAGATTATTTGGTACAGGGGCCAAAAATTTAAAGTGGGGGGCCTAATCTCAGGAATATGTTATAGCATTTTGTAAAGGTATTTTCGAGACATATTTTACAAATAATAAGTTTCTACGCCTAACGTATAGACAACCAACCATGCACTTGATTCTTTATGTATTTACTCTATTCATAGCGTAAAATTTTGAAAAAAGCAAAGTTGTTATGAAACTGATAGTTTAATCACCGTTCGCACCGCTTACAGATTAACTGACAGATAGTTTATCTGTTGTAAAAATATAATTTATTTACCACATAAACTAAAATCGGAGCAAAAGGCCATAATAAGCAGCAGGTACCTTTGTAGAAAATTAATCCGTCATTTATTGGATTTATCCTACAGTTAGATGGAGGTTTAAGGTTTTTGACAACTTATCCGCCAAATAAACTATCTGTCAGTTTATCTGTAATCGGGTTCTTTTAAGACCAATTTGAAGAAAATAACTAGCCTTCTGTTATTGCAACTACTAGGTGCCAAGTTCATTTTAAAGGTTCAACAATCTAATGTAATCGTCTATTTATTTATAATTTTACTGTACCTGGTAAATAAACAACATATCCACCAACAGCAACAACATTTCGACCTGAGCGAACTTTTATAACTTCGTCATCGCCAAACTCACGCTTATAACAAGGTGGAGTACATCCTTTTTTAACACAAGCGTTGCAAAGAAAATTTCGAGCTGTTAGAGGGTCTCCCAATTTTAAAAATAAATTATAAACTCTTTTTATTGAAACTAAATCTCTGTAGGCAAACAAGGAACAACCTAAAACAAATAGTATTGAAGAAAATTGACGTAAGACACTTTTTCTTAGGTGGTTTCAAACCTCACGATCTGTGACCTCAACCATCGCAGACAAAGTCACAGACCTTAAGATTTGGAACTATCTCTACTTACCAAAAGTAATTTCAACGTGCTCTTCGACAATTTCAACCATGAAGAGTCTCAAAATAGTTGCCAAAATTCCAGCAGTTTTACAATCGTTTGTAATGTTAATAGGATTGTGAGTCATCCAAGCTAATGTGAGAACGATGTGCAAAAATTGCCAAAAATATATTTTTTCAAATGGGTCGTGGGCTGTTTCTAAACCACAACCCGAATTATCCAATAAAATGTCATCTAATTCGATTATGTTATAATTTGTGATTTCTTGAATTTGTAAATCTCTTAACATTTGCCACAAAAACAAGCGGACCAAAACAGTCTTAAACGTTATAACTTCGGACGCCGCAATCGTTGAATATTTATAATACAAATTATACAGTTTAGGCAAATACAATAACACCGTATTTTTTATATATTTTTCTTCGATGCCAATTTGTAAAGTTTGAAGTGACAGAAGTTGTAGTTCAACTTCAACAGAATTTCCTGATAACGGAGTGTCTGAAGTATCGCTTTTATCACTTTTTCTAGGCGCATTGATTACTTCTTCATTTTGGATATTCCACTTGAAGTATTTGTTACATGAGCCCCATTTATCTGATTTGATTCTAGAAATGAGCTGTTTTAACTAATCTCTGTTCAGCGAACAGATGCAGCTAAGCCAGTCCCAAAAAAAGTTCTCGATATTCGAATAGAATTTTTCTATTGCTCGAATTTTGAAAATACGGTTTATAACACTCACACAAGAATGGAGATGCGTCATCCTTAGTTGGCATAAATTTGTGGAGAGTGGCTTAGCTGCATCTGTTTGCTGAACAGCGTTTAACAGTCTAGTATAATTCGGACACTTTGGCTCTTATTGTAGGAACAATTGCCAGAAGGTTGAATTTGTGAGCACTTCTTCTACATCTCTCTATTCTTTCACCTGACGTGTTCGGTCTTTCAGGTCTGTCTAATGTTGTTGATCTCAGCTTCATCTTCTGCCACCCTACCGCTCTATCTTACACTCTGGAATCCTATCCATTTGCAAGTCTTTAAAAAGTCGCTTACATGCCCCAATTTATCGTCATGCCAAAGAGCGATGACCAGTGGGAACCACCATAGCTTAAAAATATCCAAGAATAGACGAGATTCTACAGTGTAGGACGATTTTTTACGAAGATTTTTCAACGATCTGGCAATTATTCCAATAATCGATCCTTTCTTAATCTACGTACCTTTGTGAACTCGCTTCTAATTTACCGTAAGTCGCGTCGTATAGGTTATAAAAATAAGTTTGAATGCACAAATCGATGTAATACGAATAACTTTGTTCTTCCGGAGGCGCATGTATTGGAATCCACAAAGGATTAGATTCGGCACTGCTGTTGCTTAAATATTCATCACTAAATGTAGGATAAACAGGACTGAAATTACTTAAAACTGAGTCGTAAATATTACGCTCGAGTAGTTTTAGAGACACTTGTTTGGATATTAACACAAAATTAGATTTTATGTAATAATGTCTATCCACACTTTCTGTAGATAAACTTTTTACGTTGACTGCGGAAGGCATAGTTTGTTTTGATTTAAAATTGTCCTCGTAATCTACTGGTACATGAATGGGTTTGTCGTGCCAAAAAAGTGGATTTTTTTCAATAACTGTGCCGTCATCGCAAATAATAACGCCAGCGCCATGTTTATCATTTGAATCCCAAACTCCAGCCAATTGTGCTCCGCCGTCTGTTCCAAAATTCATTATACCTATAAGAGATATTTTACTCTACGTATGGGTACACAAAAGACATTACTTGCCAACTCCATTTCTCATAGAATTAATCCAACCACCTTGATAGGAGGTTTTTATGGGAAATGTAAAGGTTTTGTTTAAAAATGTTTTCCACGTGTATTCACCATAGCCTTCCATGTCTCCTTCATACCACGAGCCTGTATACAACTAAGAAAACCCATTGAGTAAGTTTTAAGTAAATACACTACGCCTTACATCGCTGTTAGTCCATGCAATTGTACCATTTCCGTGACGATTACCTTTAAACCACTGACCACTATATTTTTCTCCACTTTTATACTGACGTATACCATATCCTTCTCTGAGATCGTCGATCCACTCACCAGAATACGAATTACCAGTTTCGTACGACAACCACCCTTCGCCTTTAAGGTTTTCCATTAATAAGTTAACTCCGAGGAGTTATCCACTCTCTGCAGTCAATGTACAAAAACTGAGCTGACAACGGTAGTCATCTACAGTCAATGGCAGCCATAGCATATGCAGTCATAGGCAGTTAACTGCACTCAGTGTACAAATTCAGAACAGTGGTTGACCCCTCGGTTTACTCGAAATAAAAATGTCCTTACCATGTTTTCGTCCCGATTTCCATTCTCCACTATAAATCATTTCGGTAGCACAAACTTTAAAAACGCCTTTACCGTGAAGTCTGTTTTTACAAAACTCTCCTTTGTAAGTGCTCAAATCGCAATATTTTAAAGAACCGCTTCCGGTTGCGCTACCATGAACAAAGTCTCCCTAAAACAACAAATTTTAAAAAACTAAAACGATTCGATCTAAGTACAAACTTCGTAAATTGCTCCATCGGCCCACATGAATTTACCATAACCGTGCATGACTTTTTTCGAAACTGGTCCTTCGTAACGGTTGCCATTTTTAAATGTAATTCTAACGTTTTCGTCTGCACATGTTAAAATCCAATCTAACGAATGACTAGATTCGATAGAGCTCAATCCTGTCGAATTTTCATTGCTTACTCTATGTTGACTCGGCTGCAAAACATGTAGCCTTTTATAAGAAAAATTTCAGCAAAGCACTTCCTCCTATTTGGACCTCATTTTTAAATTTTCAGAGGAGTTCTCTGAGCTTAAAGTTAGTACCCTTGATTCTATTTAATCTTAAAACTTATGGTCCAAAATATAGGACATCAATAGCCTTAGGAACCTACCCCACAATGATGTAAGCTGAAACTCTTGCAGTAGATCTATGTGCCCGAAATGCCTACGAAGGCATTTAAAGGGCAAAAAAGTCTACATAACGTCTGACAGCCAAGCTGCGATAAATCGATTGGACAAAGCCAATAGCTTTGAGTCCTTATACACTTGGGAATGCAGACAATCCCTAAAAACTCTGGCAAAGGACAACAAAGTTGCCCTTCATTGGGTGCCAAGTCACAAGGGAATTGAAGGAAACGAAATAGCTGATGAATTAGCTAGAACAAGCTCAAAAGCCCTCCCGATTGGACCCGATCTATTTTGTGGACCATCTAGAACACATAGAAGGGCGGAAATTCAAAAATGGGAAACTGGGAACAAACATTCTCACTGGAACAACGCCCCAGAACAAATACAGTCGAAGAAATTCATTGAGTACTCGACCACGAATGCTAAAAAGCTTCTTCCATTATCAAAGAACGAAATCAAACTAATCACGGGTCTGTTTACTGGACACTGCCCAATGAGGTACCACCTCAAGAAACTGGGACTGGAGGATAGTGACATAGTGCTCTGTGAATCGGAGATCGAATCCGCCGAACACATTCTCTGCAATTGCGATGCATTGGCTCGGCTTAAGCTGAAACACTTAGGGCGGGCGAAGAAGAAGTGAAAAGCAAACTTCTCAGGGACATTCTATGCTTCGCTGGCAACCGGTCGCAGTTCTGTAAGAAACCAATCGACCCCTGAGTACAATACAATACAATAAAATTAATTACAATCTTCAAAGACGGTTTCTTGCTGACCCTATCAGATTTTTTGCTTGCTTCAGAAGATCTCCGTTTAGTAGATGTGGTACTTGGTGACACTAAAAAATACATAATTTTAAATGTCAACTCGCAAATGTTGGAGAACACAAACTTTGGCTATCCACTATGGAGTCTAAAGCTGAAGAACGTTTAGATTGGTTCTTTTTACTACTTTGACTTGCAGAAGCATTACTTTCTTCAACCACCACCATCGAACATTCACTCGCTATATCTAAAGTCGTCCTTTCTTTTGTCGCATCTTTACATTCGCACAAAGTTTCGTCTGGAATTGGTTTCCATTCGGCAATAATAGATTCGAGCATGCTGTCGAAAAATATAAAAACAACCTCATCTTGGTAGTTAATTTTTGGTTTTTCTACAGGCAATGTCGAAGATTGTTCTTCTTGTGAAGGTTCTTCTAAAATTGTCGATTCGTGTTTCAAACCGCTCGTTAAAGATCTTCTACCGCTCGATTTACGGCGGTTGTTTAAAAGGCTCGCGCTCGACCTTTTTCTTTCAGTTTTGCTCATTTTTTCAAAATGATTTTGTCAAAATGTTTGTGTCAACGGACCTTTGTTATCTTGATTAATTTATTAGAATTAGATAATTAGGCGTGACTCATTACAATAAAGAATTTTCGATGGTGAAGATTAACAACGTCTTGGTATGCCTCTGTCTATATAAATACCAAAAGTTTTGGCATTGTGTCAAGGCGGTCGACTAATTTTAGAATTAGCGTGGCTACTCGTGAAAAGTTTAGCTGATTGCAGCTTTGGTTACAAGTTGGTGTTAAATAGATCGTTGAGGATGTGTTTTTATTCGTAATTTGTATATTTTTTCTCAATTTGGATAATTATCAATTAAAACAATGAACGTAAGTCCATTAAATTTCTTTTAATGTCTTCCACAGAGACTGCATTACAACAAATTGGGGAAAATTAAAAAAAAATCTCTTAACAGAGAAGTCTTGCTCCAAATAACTTTGTTAACTTTCATAACTATTATTATTGCAGTTTATAAACATTTATTTAAAAATTGTATTTCATTTGTTGTAAATTAGAGTGAACGAGTGAACAATAATAATAAATGCGAAATTAAATTGTGTTAGGTCAATATTTGTGTGAATGAGCCAGGTATAATGAAACTGAACGCCATTTTTACGGAAATTCTTTTCAAATATTGGCAAATTTTCAAAACAATAGAGGAAATGATTTTTGTTGTAATTTTATAAGTGTTAACAGATCAAGAGCCTTGAAAATTTAAAAATAATTCGAAATGTTATAAAAAGCCTTAAACAAAAATAGATTCAGTTTATTAATTAAATCAACCTTCTCGTCCATCGACTACGTTCACTTTGATTTTAATGGCCTATTTTCCAGAGAAGGCTTTAGGTAGCATTTAATTTTTCATCGTCGCTATTTTAACATATCCATATCCATCTCTCACGGTTCGGCTTTGTTCTTACAGTTGATCTCATATTTGCTCCTAGCAGTTTTTCAATTGTATCAATCTAGTGAAGGAGTCAGTGATCAGTGATTACCCACGACTCTAGCTTCCCTCCGGTTTTGTGGTCACAAAGAAGTTGGCAATGCTAAATAATCATCAAAATGATTTAATTTGCTCTAATACTAAAACACTTGCTCTTCTATCGGTTAATAATATCCGGATCACTCTTCTCTAGCTCCACATTTTAAACTCGTCAACACGTTTTTGATTAGCTGTGTGCAGGGTCCAGGTCTCTGAAGCATAAGCAAAACAGTAATTACCACAAACCTCGTCAAATTAATATTTGTGGCTCGCCTGATTTCTTCAAAATTTTTACCTAAGTTTTTGATTCTTCTTTGCTGAATCTTCGAAGTCTGAATTCCTACCTACATTTCTCTCTCTAAAAGCAATCATTACCACTGTGGTGGTGTTGAAAGGTTTGGTAGTTTCACTAAACGCTACTTCCGACTTCGTATTTAGTACTTCCACCTCACTCTCACACTGCCACCCCTGTCTTCTGGTATGGCAAGCCAGAAGGTAGAAAAAAGAAAATAGACTTCCCAGAAAGACATCGAGTAATTGTGGTATTGTTAATCACCAAAAGCTGGTCATATAGCTGCTCTGAGGCTTTATTATGTATCTCAGGTCGCCACACTCATCCTGGCCCTGTCCACCAAACCTCGAGAGATGTTTAGTGTTCCGATTATATTGCTTTAAGACTATCGCTCGTGCTATGATCTATTATTAATGTGTATCTGCCCATATGCCATGTAACTTAACATTATAGTGGCTTGCCATTACCGAATGGGCCTTCTGATAGCGAAGTTTAGAGAGGTCTAATGCATAGACCTACTTACATCTTCGTTTTTCACACGTCTCGACTGTGCTTTAGGCTCAGTAGCCTATATTAGTGGAATCTTGCTATGGTGGTATAAGTATCATGCATCTCTCCGTCTCAGTCCAAGTCCAGTACATTTTTGAAGAAATTTAAGATCATGCTCCTACTTTAACGTCTTTCGGTTTTGGATACCTAATCATTGTCCAAGTCCTGCAGCCTTTGCCCAGCAATAGCTACACAGTTTCATATCACGTATTCGGGGGTTTACGGTGCTTCTTTGCAGCAGCGGTATATGTCGATTTGTGTCCAGATAGTACGCCAATGATGGTCATAATTCCCAATTTATTAAGTGAGAGGATTTCTCTTGGTTATTTTTTAGAAATGTGTAAACATCTTCATCTGTCCTTGACCAGATACTTATGTTCCCATTATATGAAGTAATCTAGTAATCGTCCCTTCTTTTGTTAGGCTATCGGCACTTCATTCCCTTCAATGCCGTTATGCTTTGGTACCCACATAGAGACGACTTTATTGTTAGTAGCCGTTTGCTTAATGGTATTTAAACAATCCCAAACCATTTCTTACTAAAAATTATACAGTTTGAGAGATCAAAGTGGTGTTTGGCTCTTTAACAAAATTTCCTGTTAACTTTCAGACGCTTAATGGCCCATCCACACACACAGGCTTGCCTTCGCGTGTGGACACCATTCAGGCGGCCTGCACAAGCTAAACCAGAGCGTCTGGTCGGCGTTCAGGCCGCCTACACAGGCCAAACCGGAAGGCAAGGCCTGTGTGTGTGGATGAACCTTAAGACTGCGCCAAGCACATAGACTTACCTTCCGGTATGGCAGGCCAAACCTGCATAGGCAAGTCGGAAGTATTACTTTGTGTCCACACGTAGTACAGTCGTTTACTCAGGTCAGGCCTATGCAGGCGAACTGGCCAAGTCAAACTCCGCGCAGGCCGCCTGAACCATGTCCAGAGGCCGGCCAAGTCAAAGCCTGTGCAGGCCAAACCGGAAGGTAAGCCTGTGAGAGCACAGGCTCACAGAGTCAAAGTTGTTTGACACATTGACAGAGTTCTATGGCACATATTTCTACCTGAAAGATGAATGAGAAGAGTGGCCAAAAATTTATTTTGAAAAGCGAAAAGGAACATTTCTAAATCTTTTATTTTATTTCGGGCTAATTTAGTTATTTTTAGCATTTACAAATTTAGTGCATGTATCAATACTTTAAAATTCATTTACTGCATTGTCGTTATTACACGAAATTAAAATTAAGTATGCACTAAAAATCTAATTTTATCGAATAAAAATAGTAACAACATAAATAAAATTTTTGGCCACTATTTTGAGAAATCATTGATATTTATTAAAAATGGAAACGCTAAATTCTTTCAATAAATTAAAAGATTTTTGTAAAAATATTTATTAGAACTAATATAAAATATAGTTTAGAAAATAATCTTAACAATAATTAAATTATATTACAGAATAAAGGTGATAATAAATGGCATCCGATGGCCATATCAAATCCGTCAACAAAATTAAGGCTTGCCAGAAATATGCCCCAGTGGGTGGTGAGTAGTAAATAAATTTATAAACATTTTAATAACAATTTAGACCTTTTAATAGTATATTATAATACATGTGTATAAGAAAGACTTTATCGCATTAGTGACAAAAATTAGAAGCACGAGCTTGCGAGTGCTTGTAATGGCGCGTATGCGATAAAGTTTACTTATACACGAGTATTATACGCTATTTTTTATTATAATTGCAACTAAACCTCTATAAAAGAGAAAAAATCTGTATTTAAAATTTGAAAATTAAGCGTGCCGATTTTGGATATATTTGTTGCCACAGAGATGCTTTGTGTTTACATTGGAGAACAACAGTCACACAACAGTTAATATTATTGTTGTTACCTAGACGACTTTATAGAGCACTTGTGCTATAAAGACGATTTTATGAACGCTTTTTAGTGTGAAATAGGCAGATTATAATAAATGCAAGTATAATAAAAAATAATTTTTTATAAATCAACAAATAATATAGGAAAAGGATATCATTTTTTAATACGTATTTTAAAAAAATTACATGTATGCATGCGGAAGAGGGGTTAACAATAATGCACACAGAACATTAAGTTGACCATCCTGTTTAAAAGGGTGGTCAGAATCTCTTCAACTTTTTACTATTTTTAAAAAGAAACGAGATAGCTCCAGTGGAAATTTTGAGCAATTTTCTTCTTTTTTTCACGTAATTTGGAAACTTGGCAACAATGTTAAATTTTCAAAACGCAGTTTGAGTAATCATGCATCTCTTATAAAACCACATGTTGAGATTCTGGCCACCCTATATAAAAATGCTGTAATAAAAATGCATCGGTATTACACCCTGTAAAGTGCAGAAAAAAGTAACTCTCGAAATAGTTGTGCAAATTTACTTTTTTCAACAAGTTAAAAATATAGAAAATAATTACAATTTTTAGTTAAAATCAGATCTTAACCGTAACAGAAAAACCACAATTTGCAATTGATTTTTTTAAATGAGCGATTATAAAAATTTTAATAATGTAAAATAAAGCTTGATTTTTAGTAAATGTTTCTTTTAAAAAGAAATTAATAAAAAATAATAACAGTAAAAATAATTCGTCCACACTAGACCTACATAAGTGTAAAACGAAATTTTTGTAAAAATATGAAATAAATATTTTAGTAGGTCCATTAGTTGTGACTTGTGACCAAGTGAGATGCTAAACAATTCGATTGAAATTAGCTCAACTTTGGCTTATAATCAGTCAAATACTTTTCTACTTAAACAGTACTTTCAAGTTTAAGTACTCACAAATTTTAATTACCGAAACGTGACTGTTAGAATTCTCAATAAATAATTTAATAATAAATTTTCTAAATGCTTAATAATAAATGTATTAAATAAATTAAATAATAAATAAGTTACCTGTCGGTAAAGAATCGTGAATCTTAAGTATAGATTTGAATTAATTAATCGAGAAGTTAACTTTTTGAAATACGGAGTAAGTAGGCCAACAGCGGCAAAAATTAAAACCTTTTGAAGCTTTTATAAAGCTATTTATTTAACAAATAAACCTTACGTATTCTTATTATTCTTACGTGTCATTCATAGGCTCTAAAAATATAAATTAAAATGCCGCGGCAAAGGCTAAGGAACATTTATGTGATTATGCAAGTAAATAACTACTATAATAAAATAATATAAAATAGTCATACATTTTGATAACTATTCCCATATCGTCCCACATTCATTAATGCTTTTAGCCTGTGCTAGCCGTAACGTAAACGTGACGTGAGACTAACGTCTCAGCATGCCTAAATAGAATAATTTGCGCTTAACTAATGCAATTGGGTTACGCCTAGTTACGTCGAGACTAACACAGGCCTTAATTATTGGAACCAAGTCAACATCACTAGCAGTTTAGGAAGCACTACGTTAAATAATACACATATTCCAATATTTGACGTTTTTAAAACAAGCTAAATTAAATAATTTTAGCTTTCATACAAATAAAAACCTTTATAACCATCTTGCTTACTTTTCGTACATAGTCTCAGTCTCAGAAAATTCTAAATAATACTAATAAGCTCAATGTACTGTCATCAAAATAGATTTTGTCATTAAATGAGCAAGCAGTTCTGGAAGATCTTCCAAACCACGTACAATAATATTTATTTATTGCTACAACAAATGTATAAAAAAGCATTGTAAATTATCGAGTAAAAATGAATCCTGATATGAGTGCACTTTGGGCACCTAAATTTTTTAATCAATAACGTATAAAAGATTACTCAACGACTCAATTACTAAATACCAAGCATTTACGATGTATCGCATTCGGTTTCAATTTTATTATTATGTGTATTTCTAATATGTAAAGTGAGATATCTTTTTTTCTTATACCTATTATGACAAATTTTACATTCGTGCTTCTTCTCGTTAATCATATCGTCCGAATGACATTTTGTATGAACATTTAATTCGTGTTCGTTAGCAAAATTTGTTTGACAAATGTAACAAGAATATAATCCACTATGGCCGACTAAATGTCTCGTTAATTCTCTCGATTCTCTAAAATTTTCGCTACAAATGTGACACTTATACAATATAGATTTCTCGTGTTCTTGCATGTGGTCGCGTAAATGTTTTATTTTTTTAAACGAATTTCCGCACACCCCGCACTGTACAGTAGCACTATTTTGATGGGTTCCAATAACGTGCAATTTCAAATCCCTCACAGTACTAAAATCTTTCAAACATAGCGTACATCTTACAAAACCCACGTGAATGCGCAAATGTCTCGTTAAATGAAAAGCTTCGTAGAAGTGGCTATTGCACAAATGGCATATGTATTGTATGGCTTTTAGATGTATGTTGTTCATATGTCTCTTTAAATCGTGCCTCCTGCTGAATAATTTTAAACAAACATTGCACTGCGATTTTCCATTTACGGTTACTGTCGTATAGTTAACGGAAGCACGTCGCTCGTCAAGCGACTCGTCATCTGTAAACAGTTAAAGCTAACATCAAAATACGTCAAATAATTTTAAAAATCACTATTTATGTTTGTTTGCACCGCTTACAGATAAACTGGCAGATAGTTTATCTGGCGGATAAGTTGTTAAAAACCTTACACCTCCATCTAACTGTAGGATAAATTAAATAACTGACGGATAAATTTCATACAAAGGCACCTGATGCTTATGGTCTTTTGCACTGATTTTAGTTTATGTGGCAAATAAAATATATTTTTACAACTTATCCGTCAGATAAACTATCTGTCAGTTAATCTGTAAACGGTGCAAATTTGCACCGTTTTATCTTATTGTGAATCACAGAATCTCCAGTTTTCGTTTGTTGATGATTTTAACTTATAAGAAATAAAAGCCCGAGTACACGCCTAATTAGTAAGAAAAGTTCAATTGGGTTTTTCTCACTTTTCTTACTAATTAGGCTATTATTTCCTACAACAAATATGTCATTGCCTTCTTTAAACCTTATCCTATCAAGAATTATGACTTATGACTAACTAGCTAAGTAATGACCTCGGCTTCGCCCGGAAAAATACTAACTATGCTATTAAATTTTAGTCTACCTATACTCATCACAAGCTATTTGAACATATAAAAAGACATATTTAAATTTTGACATATGATATGACAGACCGAATGACATATATCATCTCAAATAACCCACCTTTACACCCGCTCATAGTAACTTATATTGATGACATGTAAAAATCATATACAGGGTGAATCCTAACGTACGGATCAAACTGATAGGGCATCTAAAGTTGACCAAAAGATAATTTTTTTTTAAATAAACTTTTAAACAAAATGTAATAACAACAAAGTTACATGGGTTTTAAGTTCTTATAAATTAATGCCCAGCTATTGAGTACCGCTGAGCTTATACAAAATACCCTATTTAATTTTAGGCCAGTAAACAAGTACATCTTACCTTGCGAAAGGTCATGTAGTTTTGGATTTTGGATATGTTATATGTACCTAGGCCCTTATTAAAAACTCAAGTTTTGGAATTCGACGCGCCTGTGCGCGCTTCAGTACAACCACTTTTGTGTCACTTTTTTCGATTTTTGCTCAATAACTCTTTACTAGTACGACCTACAAAAAATATTAATGTTACCTGTTTTCTAGAGCACAAAATTTGCTACAATTTATCTCAATAACGTGTTTTTCTAAACCATACAGTTACCGAAATACAGAGCTTCAAAGTACAAAATTTTTCAAAAAGTTAGGGAAAACTACCACAAAAAAGACAGTGTTCATCATCTTAACGGTTTATTGGTTCAATTTAAAGACAACATGAGTAACACTTTGTAGCTATATGATAGATCTGTGCATAAAAAATTACAAATATGACCACAATACGAAGAATATTTTATACAGGGTGAGTCGGGAGGAACGCACCAAACGCCAAGGGTGTATTTTACATGTAAATATAAGAAGAAAAAACCCACAAGTTGTAGTCCGATTTTTATTGGTTTTCAAGTTACAACGACTTAAAAGCTTGAATCGTTAGTAATATAATTTCATTAATTTATAAAAATACCCTTTTTTTAACTTTAAAGCTCTTTATTTCGGTAACATGGTTTTTTAAACCTCATATTTACGGAAATACAGAGCTTCAAAGTATAAAAAGTGGGTTTTTCAAAACTAATGAAATTTATATTACTAAATATTCAAACTTTAAGTCGTTGTAACTTAAAAACCAATAATAATCGGACTACAACTTTTGGGTTTTTTCGTCTTATATTTACATGTAAAATACCCTCTTGGCGTTTGGTGCGTTCCTCCCGACTCACCCTGTTTAAAATATTCTTCGTATTGTGGTCATATTTGTAATTTTTTATGCACAGATCTATCATATAGCTACAAAGTGTTACTCACGTTGTCTTTAAATTGAACCAATTAACCGTTAAGATGATGAACACTGTCTTTTTTGTGGTAGTTTTCCCAAACTTTATGAAAAATTTTGTGCTTTGAAGCTTTGTATTTCGGTAATTGTATGGTTTAGAAAAACATGTTATTGGGATAAATTATAGCAAATTTTGTGCTTTAGAAAATAGGCAACATTAATGATTTACGTAGGACGCACTAGTAAAGAGTTATCGAGCAAAAACCGAAAAAAGTGACACAAAAGTGGCCGTACTGAAGCGCGCACAGGCGCGCCGAATTCCAAAACTTGGATTTTTAATAAGGGCCTAGGTACATACAACATATCCAAAATCCAAAACTACATGACCTTTTGTAAGGTAGCATACGCTTATTACGACCTGTTTACTGGCCTATTCTGACTTTTAATTAATTTTGACTGATTTTGACGTACATGATTAAATAAAATAAATCAGCGGATTTCAATAGGTGGGCTGCCATAAATGGGTATTTTAAAGAAAAATTAAAAAGGCATAACTTTCATAGTATAAAAGTTTGACTAAAATTTTAGCTGAACTTTGTTTAAATAATTCTCAAATATTGCAAATTTGAATTCAAAACGTGAGTCATTACTCTATTTTTAATATAAAATGCTCAGGTTTATAAGAACTTAAAACCGTTGTAACTTTATTCTTATTCGACTTTGATTAAAAATTTATTTAAAAAAAAATTATATTTTGATCCCCTTTAGGTGCCCTATCAGTTTGATCCGTATGTTAGGATTCACCCTGTATAAATTTTAACCGATGAGATGACAGATCAAATGACATCGTCGCCTGAAAGCAAAAGTAGGACATCCAAATAAAAGACCCAATGCGATATCTGTATTTTTGGTTTTTGGCATTGTAAATAATGCCTGCATCTAATGGAACCCTAAGTTATACTTTATGATGTCTTATTAATTTTCTACAAGCCATAACTATGTGTTGCATAAGTGTATTGAATTGTATTTTAAGTTTATTGAAGTCTATCTGTTTTTTGAATGTCCTACTGTTGCTCTGAGGCGACGATATGTCATCTCAAATAAACCACCTTCACACCGAGCTTCACACCCTCTCATAATGACTTATATGACAGATCTTAATGTTAAGAGATCAAAGACATAAATGTCATCATATGACTGACATGGAATATTGAATGACAGATGAATGGCAGACATAATAGACATTGTCAAATAACCCCCCTCACATTGACATATGGTAACTATGGTGGTGACATTTGACATTGACAGATAACCACTCCTGACAACTTGGTAACTATGGTGAAAATTTCTCTAAACCGTCGTCTGCGTTGATCTGTCGTAGTTGACTCTACTATCAAGTCATACCAATCGCTCAAAATCGTGCGATGACATATGCTGTGAAAATAAGGTAGATGGCTCCACTTTAGGGAACATAGGAATTTATTTTACCGATAGTCAATTAGACATTTTGTTGTGACTGGTGCAAATTTCATATTGACATTTGCGACACCAATCACAGAACAATTAAATACATCTCATACTCTATGAGAGGAGGGGTACGGTCGCTGTTTTCTGAATGCAGCTTTAATTTTGTCGTTTTCAAATAGACAGTGACAGTATGACGACATTACTCCAGTGTAAAACATTTTATTACAGTTTCCATTGTTCCCTGATGCACTAGCGCCTCTAGTTGCAATTTATTGGATTGGTATGACTTTATAGTAGTGTCAAACTACGACAGATCAACGCAGACGACGCTCTAAACCAATCCTTATCCTACTTCCCTGGGCAAAATTTGGTTGATATTGACAAATAACTCCCCCTGACATTAACGTATAGTAACTATGGTGACAGACATTGATAGTTGACCCCCTGACATTTGACATTGACAGATAAACCCCCTGACATTGACATATGGTAACTATGTTGACAGAAACATTTGAATGTTTCTAAACATCAACTTTCCCGCCCATTCGTTAGAAACTGCCCTCATAAACTAAGATAGAGGTTCAGTAAAGACAGAAGCAGTTTCTTCAAAGAATAAAATTACTTGTTTTATGTTGGGTTTCTCTAACCCTAACGTTATGGATCCATAACATTCCACAACTTAACTATTTTCATTGTTTGAAACCGGTTTTTGAACACTTAGGGAATAGATATCTATTCGTCAGTACATAACTATCTTTAGAGAAACCCAAAATTAGAGAATCCAAAACTTAATGCCCACTTCTTAATTGCTCTACAATCAAAATTCTAGTTTTCCCAAAGAAAGCACCCTACACATTCGTTAATGTTCCGACACGTGCTTAAAATAGAAAAATTAAGTTTGATTTTTGAGATTTACCTTTAAGGAGCTCCCTTTCTTCCGTCAAAATTTCTTCATTTTTATCACAATCCATGCTATCCTCTGGAGAATCGTAAGGATCACATAGTAAATCACTAGTTACATTTTCAAACACTAAATTTGTTTTTTCATCATCATTTAACTCCTTTTCCTCTTCAGTCTTATCTTGAGATTGAGATATATTTTTTAAATTGATCTTAATTTTTAGACCATTTTCTTCACTATTTTCTACTGGTTTAATTTCTCCTTCTAATGCATCTTCCACTTCGGGCTCAATTTGTGTCAAATTTTCTTCTACTTGCATTTTGACATCTTCCAATATCGTCGGTTCTGCTTCTATAATACTATCAATTCCAGATGGTTCTTCAGATTGGTCTGCACTTTTTTGAACGTACCTAGATCTATGAGGCACTTTACCTCGTTTATCGTCGACCCTAAAGTGTAACTTCCTATGCAATTGCATATACGACTGAGTTGAAAACTCTCGATTGCAAATATCGCATTTTCCATTTTTCATACCTTTAATGAAATATTTCTTCATGCCGTGCTTTGTACGTTTATGTTGAGATAAATAAGTAGCGTTAGGAAATTTCTTAGTGCATATAGTACATTTAAATTCAGTCACAACGTTTTGTTTAGGTTCTGCTTCATTGTGTAAAATATTCGATAATATTGGAAAAAGGAGATTTTCATTTTGTGACGATAAGTCATCTAAAGTTAAAGTATCTTTTTCAAAGAGATTCATTTGATTTTTATGCTCGTCGGTGTGGGCTTCGTAGTCGGCCGATTCGGCAAATGCAGCGGGACACACTTTGCATGTAAAAGGAAATTCTTCCTTATGAGATTGACTTAAATGAGTTCTATAAAGAACGGACGTATTAAACACTTTTCCACACAACTCACATATTATTAATTGTTCCGAGTTTCTATTAGGAGCCATAAAGTGATCGACATTTAAATAGTCCATTCTATTTGTAAAATTTGCAGTTTTAGGCTTTGGTAGTATTGGCACATAATTTTTAGTAGGTGCAATTTTTAATTTTTCTGGTGATTGTGTTAATCCTAATATTTTAACTAAAGGAGGTGGGTTGTTAGTTATGTCGGGCGCAATTTTATTGCTGGTAATCACGTCTTCCCAATCTTTATTTGCATCTTCCTCTTCAGTTTGTGGTTCATATTCTGAACACTCAAACATACTAGGATCCACTTCGACACTCAATTCCTCACTTTTCGTCTCTTCAACATTTAATTTTGGTTTTGCCAGTAAATTATTAATAGCGCCAGACTTTATTGTATCGACATTTGGAACAGTATTAAGCGGTAAAACTTTCAAAAGCGTATTGTTAATATGCAAAAATACGTTATTTGGATTAACATCTTTCGTTGGCGAAGCTTGTTTCGAATCACCAGTTGTAGGACTAACGACTAATTTATTTGTAGGAATTAAACTTAAAAAAAATTGATTTTGGTTGTTGTTTAAGATGACGTTTGGAGTTCCTAAGGGAAAGAGTTCTCTATTCGCTTTAATTTGAAGATTTGCTTTAGAAGCTTCAATTTCTTGCTCATTTTTAAGGAACTCGTCCAAATGCTTTTTATTAACTTGATCGAGTTCCAAACTCACAGTTAACCTCGTTAATGTTTTTAATTGGTTATCATCACATTGTGTTAGTTTATTTACGTACTTTTTAAAAGTTTGGTTCGATTGTAAACATAAACATCTAAAGTCAAAAGCAGAGTTCAATTTGTCGATACAAGCTTTACATAGAAAAATTTTATCTTCCACATTCCACTCCTAAAATTTGAATGCTTTAATAAAGTTAAAAGTATTGGAACAATTTAACTTACCACTTCAGAAATGCAAGATGTTAATTTTTTTATCCAAGTCTCTTTTTCATTGCAATCTTTATTTGTTACATCTAAAAGTGGGCCATCAGAATTAAGGCAAACTCGACATATATCCACGACGTAATACATTTTAATATTTCAAGTAAATAGTTTAGTAAATTAATACATTATTTTGCCTGTTTTTGTAGTTTTTGTAATTTTTTTGCATGACATACCTAACCCATAAATAGGATCAATGACCTGTCAACGCTTCAAAATTCAGTGCTGCCAACATCTAAGTTCACAATATCCCTAAGTTTAAAAATTTGAATTTTGATTTTCAAAATTTTGAAAATTAAATTTTTGCGAAATTACCTTATTTTTTAATATAGACAATAACATCAATGCAAATCTAAATTTTTATCAAAATCCTTAGAGCGGATTCGAAGTTATGATTTTTTGAATGTCAAAGCTTTAAAAACTTTATATTTTAACTTCCCAGTTTAACCAGAAATGGGTTAAAATTTCTTAATTTAAATGGAACACCCAGTATATTTTTAAATATTTTGAAAGCTTGTAAAATTAGGTTTCTGAAGATATTAAATTAGATTTTAATTAATAAAAATACAAAATTACCAGATTTGACTGACAGGAAAAAGTTCCTCGTATAGCCACATCCGTGTTTTTTCTACTTAGACCTCTGGCCCGACTAAAATTGTTTTTTCTTTTAGAACAAAACAGGAGGAGGTCCTGCGCCTCCACCAGTTCCAAAAGATAGCAAAAAAAATCAATTACCAAAACTTCGTCTTCCAGGCCAAGAGCCAGATTATGAAGTGATTGAATTTCAAGGGCAGCAACAGTATTCTAATACACCACCACCCTTACCAGCAAAAACTCAAATTAATCGTAAGTCCCAAAAAAATCCTATCGTCCAACAGTACGAAGTTGATAATTTTTTAGAAACAAAACGAGGAGATGGAAAACATTGCGAATTATGTGGATCTTCAACTCCTGCGGTCAAATGTGATCAGTGCAATCAAATCTTCTGCCCTTCTTGTGATGATATGTACCATCGACATCCCAAAAGACAAACGCACGTTCGAAGGGTGAGTTATGGAGTCTAACTTTCTAGTGAAGGTGTTTAGAATATTTCTCATTTTTTAATTTTAGGCCGTTCATACACGTCAACAAGAACAATTCCGTCCACCTCTTCCACCCAAAGGAATGTCTAGTCCCCCAGTGCCACCCCCTCGTAGACACCGTCGTGCCGGTTCGATAGGTCCGTCCCCTTGTCCAAGTCCAACGCCATCGCGTCATAATCAGGTAGGCTCTTCTGTTTGTGTCATTTGCTGATGATAATTACTAATTGCATAAACGATTGAAAATTGCATTTTGGTAATTAGAAAAAGTTGAAGTTTTTTAGTAGACGTAAATTGTAGAATTATTTTTCAATAACTCAAATTTTAAATTTTGTAATTAGGAAAGAACATGAAAGGTACGAACCATTTACCCATGATATTTTCTTTAATGGTGATGGTTCTAAATAAATTATTTTTGTAAATGCCGCTCAATGTAAATATTTATGTAAATATCTAGGTTAATACATAATTATTCTTGTAAAGATTTTTTAATTTTAATTAAAACGGCAGCATTTTCTGTACCTATAATTCACCTTAATCCTAAAATATTCATTCTAAGCTTAGACATAACGTAATTTTTATTTCAAAATACTACAGGTAATAACTCAAAAAGTCAAAGAAGTGAAGCGATAATTTAGCCTTTGTTTTAGGACCGTAAAGATGGAGGGTTTTCGTTCAAAGATAAATTTGGAAGTCTTAAACGTATGATGGGGACGAGACCACTTCCGCCAACTCCACAATCACGTATGTAAATTATGTTTTCTTCTACAAAATGCTAAGAAAAAACTTTAGCCCATAGATCGTCTTATCCATCAAGTCCTCCACCAACAAGCGAACGCTATCGTCATTTAGACCTAACAAGTCCAAACCTTCAACAAAGATATAGACAACACCAAGCTGTTATGCGTGGAGGTCCGCAGCACATGTCTCACGGTCTATCGTCGGACTTTTCAGATCACGTAAGACCCAACATTTTGAATTTTATCCAACAGTTAATGATATTTACCATTAGGCACCAAGCAAAGATAGTGGTTATCCAGATTGGGAACAAGAACATTGGGAACATCGAATACGATCAGGAAGTACATCCGGTTCTGAAACAAGTCATCCACGTTTACAAAGAAGATTAAGTAACGTTTCTTCCCAATCGCCCAGCAGAGCTATGCCGCACAGCGCTTCTGTTTTCAACTTAAATACACCCGGAGGCCACCACCATTCCCACGGATACCCTCCAATGCAACAAGTAAGCACCAAATTAAACTCAAAACTCAATTATAGAAACATAATTATATAACTTCCACAGGCTCAATCTATGGCTCACTTAAATTGTCCCAGCTGTTATCAAGGAGTGTGGTACGATCAGTGGGGTAATGTTATCGATCCGCATTGTTCTGGTAGCAATTTAAGTTTAAACATGAACCCAGCTGGTTATCCTATGAATCCTATGTGGATGGGAACGTGGCATGGGCCTCCTCCTTCTGCAATGGGAATGTGTTATCCTATGAATACGTCACAGTGTCAAATGCATCACGATCGTCCTCCGTCTCGCAGTGGATCACCACAACATAGCGTAAAATCCCGCAAATCGTACTTGAGCAAAACAAGTAATAGGCGCAAATATCGCGACGAAGAGGATTCAGATGAAGATGATAGAAGATCGGTTAGAAGTGATAGAAAATCAATAAGTAGTAGACATGCAGAAAGACCTAGACCTAATCGTGATACATGTTCGGTACCGAGGGAATTTAGAAGAAAACCACCAGAACGTGTCGAACGCGTATCAGTACCTCGAAGTCGACACAGCGTTGCAGATTCGTCTAGTTCTGAAGCAGAGTATCGTATGGAAACGCAAGAACCGAGGGAACCTTTGGAAGAAGAAGAAGAAGATCCGATAAATATCGAAGATTATTCCGAAAATGGTCCAGCATTACCAGAAATTCCTCTGGAAAAATGGGAATGCGAACATTGTACATTCGTTAATGAAGCTGGAACGAGGGTGTGTTTAGTTTGTTGCAAAACTCCGACTTCAATACAAGTTAAAGTCGTCGCTACTAGTCCAAAAGTCGAAAAAAAAATTGTACGTCAAAATTCGACTCCAAAAAATGTTGTAACCGAACAAAAGGTGCTTAGAAGTAGATCGAGTGATGATTATAGTAAAGATTATAGTGAAACCGAATCTGTTTTGAATAAATTTGAGAAGCAAATTAGTTTGATCGATAATATAGAAAAGATAAAAGAGAAAAAAGTCGATGCAACAGAACGGAAAAAAGGTAGGACCAGTAGAAAAATATCATTTTGGCCTGGAACAAAATTTGCTTCCGTGCAAAATAAATAATTTTTTCTTATTTAATTACTTAAATTAGTCTACGTAGTTTTGTTATAATTTTTCCTAATTGTGTGCGAGTTTAAGTGTGAAGATAACCAAATAACTAGTTCCTGTTGTTACAGGAATTGAAGATATAGCAACAAGTGCAAGCGAGAAGAAGGAACAAGTGAACTCTTTAAGTAAAAGTGATAATAACACAAGTGAAAGTAATAAAGTAGTGTTACAAACTGAAAAAGTCTCTTGTGGTACTAGTTCTTCACCACCTAGAGAAGTTCCAAAAATAGACAAAAAAAATTCTGCTCAAGATACTTCTGCAAATTTAACTAAAATTGTTACAACTTCAACTGGAACTTCACCACCACCACAAACGATTTCAACACAAGTAAGTTTGAACGAACCAAAACGTTGAATTTGCTAAAATCGATATTGTTTCAGACTTACGACGTTCTCGATACTCCAGAACCAAAAAGAAGCAGTTCACGCGCCTCTAAACTAAGAGCATCATCAGTAAGTCGCAGTGCAAGAAAACACGAGCTCACTAGGTCGCAATCTGTTCACGTTGGAACTTATTTAGGCGACGCAAATTGGGGTTCAACTAGATCTTTAAGCAGACAATCATTTTCAACAGATTCTCAGGTATTTCAACTTCGTTAAATTAAAAAAATTGTTGTTACAATCGTTTCAGAGTTTACCAGGATCTCCACCTAGAGAAAACAGTCCTCACCGTTTAGATTACATTTTGAACGATAACTCCTACCACGAGAGAAGTGTACCAAGAGAAAGATATAGAAGTCATGAAACTCAACGTCCTGAATTTAACAAAAGATCCAGTTACAGCGATTTAAGATATCGGGAATATAGGGTGTGATAAAAATTCGTACACTCCCTTTGCATCTATAAAAACCTAACAAACATTTTTGTCATTTAAAAAATTAATCATTTTGTTAGCATGTGCTCATGTGTTGTGCATATAATCATCACACCTTCTAAACTTATTTGAATCACCACTAAAAAATTTATTTCTCCTTCCAGAATGAGCCAATTGGTCACAGAAGTAGAGCAGATTCCTTGCATGGAGAACAAGGTTTTCAAAGATACGATACTTTTAAAACGCAAGGACTCGAACTAGTAAAGCTTCTCAGAGTAAGAAAATTTAATTTGGTTTTATCTTAAAATTTACGTAAATCTTTTTAGGACGCTGAAAATTATAAATATACAGCAGATGAAGTTCAAATAGCTCTAACTCACTGCGGTGACCAACATCCAATAGATTGGCTTAGACAAAATTGGCAAAAAACTATTAGCAGCGTCCAGACTTTAGCAACACAGTTAGGACGAGAAGGTCCGATGAATATAGTTGGTACTGTTTCAGAAACTGAAGCTAAAGATGCTTTACGTATTCACCATGGAAATATTTGGCCGGCTGTTACAGAATGTGTAGAACAGAGGCAGAGAAAGGTAAAATATTATTTTTAGAAAATAAAAATTTTTAAAATCATTTTTAGTATACAGAATTAGCCTCTAAAGGCGATTTCAATCGAGAAGACATAATAACTGCTCTAACAGCCAACCATGGTGATTATGACGCTGCTCTTAACGAACTAAGTAAGACGCAAATTAAACCATTTTTAATGAGAATTTGGGGACCTCCTGTTGGAACTGAGAACGAAGCTGGAAACGAAGGGGCAACGCTTGAATTTATAAGGGGAGAAGGTACTATTTCAACGTTTTTTTTTAAACAAAAATTTAATTTCGTTCGATTTAGGCAAAAATAATAATGCTCTTGGGGGTCACGATAATTTAGAAACGTCTAAAGCGGTGAGTTCTCCTACTAATAATAATTTAACTTTCAAGACAACCCAAGAACAAGGTGATTATTTTCGTCAAGAAAGTCCCAGTTTCAAAGACACCGACAGTGTCACGTTGGAAAACTTAAAGAAATTGGAAAATGAATTAATTTTACTCACAAATATCGAACAAAATAAACAAATCAATCAAATTAATTCTAATGTGGATAGGCTTCACAGTAATTTAAACGAGCAGAGAGAACATTCTTCAAACTCCAAACGTAATAGTTATAATTTGTCACCTGAAGAGATCTTACAGTTGTTAAATAATTTAGAAGCACACAGAAATAGTGAAGAGGCAACTAGTCAACAACTAAACAATTTTAGTCAAAATCAAATACATGAAGCGGCAAAAGTTGTTAAGCCCAAGGAAAATAGTGAGGAAGCATTTGGTCATGAACCAGAAAGTTCTGTTCCATTGAGTCCCAAGATATTAGAAGAAGTGGAATTCAACCTTTCAAAATTGGCTGAGGATATTAAAAATAGTGAAGATGAATTTTTACAAAGTGAAGACGCCTTAGAACTAACTCAGATGGATGAAATAAATCAAAACGTAGAGAAAGAGTTGCTGGTGGAACCAACAATAATTGAAAATAGTCCTGAACAATCTTCTACTTTGCAGAATTCTAATCCAAAATCTGAGAGTAACGTAAATCAAACATCGAGTACCAGTGGAGAAATTGATAGCGTAAGTCACAAGATAAATAGTGAGATTTTGCCGATTACGTCTGAATCTGAAATCTTGCATACAGACGTTCATAGTTCATCTTCAAACATTGCCGAAAACAATGAATCTCAAACGGTTGAGGCTATCCTAGGAGAAATAGTCGAAGCACCCTCCTCTTCTAAGTCAGTAATCAACAACTCAAAAGCAACCACAACTCAACAAAAAAGTACAGTAACCCTACAGTTAAATCTTAGCCATCCAAATTTGGATTTTGAGCAAACTGCAAATGAAGAAAATTTTCAACAAACAAGCACGGCAGAAATTAACTTTAAACTTCCCAAATCATCAGCACAAAGAGAACCAGATCAACCTACAAACTTTCAATCAGTTGATTCCGAGCCGTCTAAACTATCAGAACAACAACAATCTAACCAATCTACAAATAATCCCTTGGTTGATAATGCACAAGTTGATCAACCCTCACCTTCAACTGAATCTGTGCCTTCTAATAAATTAGAGCCATTACAATGTAATCAATCAATAAATTCCGAACCTTCTCAACCGTTAGAACCAATAGAAGCTCTTCAACCAACAAATTCTGAGCCTTCTAGACAGTTAGAACATATACAAGTTGATCAATCCACCAACAATTTTCCAATTGATTCTGCACCTTCTGAACCAATAGAACCATCACAACCAATAGAAGCTCACGAATCAACCAATTCTGGACCTTCTAAACCAGCAGAACCAATAGAAACTCACGAATCAACCAATTCTGGACCTTCCAAACCATCAGAACCAGTACAAACTTATGAATCAACAAATTCTAAACCTTCTAAACCATCAGAACCAATACAAGCTCATGAATCAACAAATTCTGAACCTTCTAAACACTTAGAACCAATACAAGCTTATGAATCAACAAATTCTGAACCTTCTAAACAATCAGAGCCAATACAAGCTCATGAATCAACAAATTCTGAACCTTCTAAGCAATCAGAACCAATAAAAGCTCACGAATCAACAAATTCAGAACTCTCAAGATCATTAGAACAAGTACTAGCTAATGAAACCATTAACGCTCGTCCAAGCGATTCTGAACCTATTAATCAAATTGAAGAAAACCAATCAGATCAACCTACAAATTCGCATTCCATTGATCCTGCACCTTTAGAGTATAGTTTGCCAAGAACTGAAAGTGGTAAATTGGTAGAAAAAAGCGGAACTGTCATACATATTACTGAAAATCCAAACGGTTCTGGTAATTCGTTAGTGACGATAGTAAATAAATCTTTTGATGCGGACGAAAGCGATTCTAGTGGAACAGAAAGCGACGATTACGAATTTTTAGATGCTCGATCTGAAGGAGTCGCTTCTAAAATAAATGAAGGGACAGTAAATTACAAAAATCTTGTTAGCACTTTAAACATTATAATAGGAGATGATCGTGAAGACAACACCAAGGCGGTTGATAAACAAAAAGTTGAAGAAAATTTAAAGACTCCAACTGTTGAAGAGAGAATTATAGAAAATGTTGCTCCAACAACTTCTAAAGAAGAAGTTATTCCTGAAGTAACACTTGTTGTGAATAAAAAATCTGAGCCAGAAGGAAATAAATTTTTGAAATGTAAGAAGAAACTTGTTAAAAATCTAAACAAGCAGCAAAAACAGAAGTCAGTTGACTTGGAGAAAGCACAAACGGTAGAATCGAAGAACAAAAATGAAGTGACTTTGGAATCAGCACAAGAACAAAACGGAGCAAAAAGTTTGGTTGTTGATAATTTAGTTCCTGAAACAACGACTGAAGAGAACACAACGAGCGAGTTAACGGCTCAATCAACAAAAATATCTGAAGAAGGCGATCTGACGATTCCAAAACGAAAGACGAGAAAAAAGAAAAAGAAGCGCAATCAACTAACAAAAAGCAAAACTGAAATTAAAGTTGAAGATTTTGTGAGAGCTCCAAAGGTAGATAATAAAGTTCAAAAGGAACCTGAAAACAATCCAAAACCAACAACAAAAATTCAGTTGCCTCAAAATTCCAAAGTTATTTCGATAACCCCCAAAAAGCCCTCAAAAATACCAATTTCGCGTCAAAGATCTATTTCTAAAAGCGAACCAAAATCACCAGAAAGTCTGATACCTAAACTAATTCTAAAACCAATTCCCGTAAGACAATCGAATGGAAATACGTCGAAATCTTCAGATTCGAGCGAATTGGATTTACCGGAAGAACGCGAACCTGTGCGTCCATTGCGTATAAAATCAAAGTTTAAGAAATCTCAATCGCCGATTGAAAGTATTGCAACTGAAATAAAAAACTCCATCGATGTTGTTAAGGAAATTAATAGACAGCTGGATCAATCGTCTGAAACGTCGAAGAGAAATAGTTTTGCTGCAACTAAAGCAAATTCTGTCGAATCGACCACAAGTTCGAAGCAGTGCTCATACACAAAATCTTTAGGCAACGATAGCGAATCGTCAGTTTCAGATAGTAATATTGAGGAACTTTTATCTGAAAGTAGCGACGAAGGGAGTTATGAAGAATTTGACAATTACGAAGAAATAGAAGGATCCAATACTGAAGATTATGATAATTTTGAGAAAGCGAGTATGAACATTGCTAACAAACTCAATTTGAACATTGCCGAAATTAATGCGAAACAACAAAAGCTGAAAAATTACATAGAGGAAACTTGCGAAACTGAAAGTTATTCTTCTGAAATTGAAAACGAGGAAGAAGAAAATAAAGAAAACGTCAACGATTTGCAAACGCATACTGAAACTTTCACCAAAGATTTGAATGTTGTTTTAACTACCCCAACTCTTTTAGAGAGTATGGAGGTAAGAGTAATTCTTTATTTTTTTTCCTATTAGGTTTTTATTTTGCTTGATTGGTATTTTTAATTTGTTTTAAATAGAGACAAGCTAGAAGATTTTTAGCAGAAGGACAGGTAGAATCTTATCAACAAGCCGAACTGGCCGTGAGTTTGTTGAGTTTGAAATTTTCAAAAGAGGAAGCTTTGGAAGCGGTTCAAGAGTGCAATACTTTGGATGCTGCAATCGCTTATTTGCAGCAAGATTGTGAACTTTGTGCAGGAAAATATCCAATGAACCAGGTGATATTTAATCTTCTCTCAGAAAGTTCTGTTCTATTATTGATTTGTAGATGGTCTCGATGTTGAAGTGCATCCATCGTTGTTGTAAAGAGTGTGCTAAAAATTACTTCACCATTCAAGTAACTGATAAAAATGTTATGGATTTAGCGTGTCCATTTTGTCAACTTCCAAATTTAAACAACGACGAAATTACTGAAGACGATTTGTCTGAATACTTCTCCAACTTGGACATTTTGCTCAAGAGCATTTTAGAATTCGACGTTCATGAACTTTTCCAACGCAAGCTACGCGATCGCACCCTTATGCTCGATCCAAATTTCAAGTGGTGTGTACAGGTAAATAAATTTTAAAATTTGAAGCAACAAAAATTGACTGTTATTTTGCAGTGTTCTTCTGGTTTTATAGCAAACCCCAAACAGAAACGTCTCATATGTCCCGATTGTCGCTCTGTAACTTGTGCCTTTTGTAGACGTCCAGTAAGTTCTCAATTTAGCCAATAAAACTTAAAACAACTTTTTGTTTAGTGGGAAAAACAACACGAAGGAATAAGTTGTGATCAATTTGCCGAATGGAAGGACGCAAACGATCCCGAGTATCAAGAAAATGCTGTAGCTAAACATTTAGCAGAAAATGGTATCGATTGTCCAAAATGTAAATTTAGGTACTCGTTGGCTAAAGGAGGTTGCATGCATTTTACGTGTACGCAGTGCAAACACGAGTTTTGCTATGGTTGTGGTAAAACGTTTATGATGGGAGCCAAATGTGGTCTTAGCGAATATTGCAATAAGCTCGGTTTGCACGCTCATCATCCAAGAAACTGTTTGTTTTATTTAAGAGATAAAGAACCACAAGAACTTCAACAGTTACTCAATGTGAGCCTCTTTTTGTTAGTCAAAATAAAATCCAGTCGTAATTTTTGTAGGAGCACAAAATTCCATTTGATACACACGTTAAAGTAGAAGTTGAAGAAAACGCTGCTGCTAGAGTTAAATGTGTGGTGGCTTTACAAAGGGAAACACCTGGTGGTCTCGTAGATGCTGTTTGTAATAATGAAGTAACTCCGGGTCAAGCAGGATTATGCAGGTAATGCAAAAACTTACAATAAATTATAAAAATTATTAAACAACCTGGTCAAAATTTCAAAACCAATCTTCTAGGCTGCACTATTTAGAATATTTAAGTTTATTAATTAGACAGCATCACTTAGATCCAATAACAATTTTAACGGCCGACGATTTAGAAACTTTAGTTAGAAGAGCGGCCAAAAAACTACCCCCGAATGCTTGGGGTACTCCCTTACCAGTTTACAGAAGTAGACTCTTGCAGGTGCGCCTTTTTTGTACGTTACCAAGTTTTGTTTAATGTTTTATTAATACGACCAACAAATAAGTTAAGACAAGTTGTAGTTTATAATGGAACCAGGAGGGCGCTCAGGAATAGTTAGCAAATGGATCAGCTAATAGCACAATTTAGTTGAGGTTCTTTAGTGGCAAAGTCCTAAAATACCTGAATTTATTATTTTATTTAAATGCCTTCAGTACCACTTTTCAGTGCGTTTCTGACTCTTCCACAGTGCCCTCTTGATGTAACATGTCCAAATTTGTTGATTGATACCACTGTGTTGTGTGTAGGCTTCACTACATCGAATATTTAGTTGGGCTCATTGGCAGACATAAATTGGATCCTGTGACTATTTTAGATTTAGTGGAAGTTGTACAAGAAATAAGAAGAAGAGGTAGGGAATTGCCAGAAAGGCCTGATTCTTGTTCCGACCATCAATATCGTAATATATGTGCTGAGGTAAGTTTAGTTTGATACCTTTGGGTATCGTCTGTCAATGTGCCCAAACTTTTTTGTTAAAATAACTCAAGATTAATGAAATCAATCATATGAATCGAGTAGTAGCTTTTAGAACCACGCATGTGCTCCATAAATTCAGTAACATCTCACATTTTTAAACAGACCTAATGGTACAGTAGGATTAATAACTGCATGGCTCAACCAGAACTGGACAATTAATTCACTGTATTTTTAATGTCCAGCTCTGGGTTTTAAAATACATGACTGTGAGATTATACCATTAACTAAGTTTAAAATTTCAGATTGTGAAAGAACAAATACCATTAGATTGAAGCACAAAATTGCTTTGACCAAAAAATATATTCCACCACTTTTTCCACTTGCTTCTTGATGAGATGTGAAGAAATATTGTGTAACCTGCATACACGAAAGTCAACATTTATCGTTACTTCGACTTAATAGTACGAAGAACGCCAGCAGTTGCATTTACTTTATGTAAAACAAAAATTTTACTGCAAGTGGCAAACTTCAACTGATGCTAAATGTTGGCATTTGTGTCTGTTGCTTTTTTATTGATTGTTAATAAAACGTATTATTAGAATATAAATTTTCTCTATTTATTGTTTGTATTTATAAATAAAAATTATTTGTTGAAAACACGTATTAAAAATTACTTAAAAAATTTTTAAGAGCTGCAGCTGAAGAAGTCGGCTTACTCGACTTTTTAAGCGCATCTTTCAACTTATTTTTATTTATTTTACTTTTCTTTGTGCTACTTAAATTACTATTTTGACTAGATTTATTTAAAAGAGTACTCTGAGGAGTATTTTTCTTCTTAGCACCCTGAGAACCGACAAATGGTACTTTAGGAGCATTTGGAGGTGTACCATTCTGCTTAACATCTCGAGAAGCAACCAGTGATATTTTAGTGGTTGTAGAAAAAACACTTGATTTAGCTTCATGTTTTGGAGTTCTTTGAGGTGTTACAGACAAAACTGCGTCTACATTAAGTCCAGAAAATCTATCTTTTTTCTTTTTCTTTTTTTGTTTTAACTCTGGAATAGTTACACTTTCAATTTCTCCGTTATTCTTTTTTGGTTTTGGTAACAATCTCTTATTAATATGTTTACAAGTTCCACAACATATTTCCTACAACAATTTTTAAAAGCAAACAGAACATTTTATACTTCAAACACTTACCAAACTATTACACGAATTAATTTGTTTTTTTGCTTTTAACGTCTTTAGTTGTTTGTATTGATAAAGCGTCATATTAGAATCGCCTGATTTCTTAATAAGTCTACGTTGAAACCTACACTTTCGTTTTTCTGGCTTAACACGATATTCTGTTTGTATCGACTCTTGATAAGGAATATTGCAATGGGGGCATCGTAATAACAAATAACTAGAGTCTTTATTTATACTAACATTAGAGCATGGTCGTCTACAATAAGAAAATTATTTGGTTGAATTAATTAATATAGAAAAACTTACAAATAATAAGACATTAGAGTTTTAGCACATGGGGAGTTTGTAACATATTTTGAAACTTCAACGAGGTACTTTATTTTTTCTTCATACGAAACTTCTGGCAAGTTCTCCATTTTTTAAACTTAAGAGTACATTTAATTCAAAAACCATTTAAAAGTACAACTTTATTTAGTGTTTTTGGTAGAATTCGCGTAAATAAAAATAAAATTTTAGGTTATGTTGACACTTTGTACCCAAATTACAGCAAACTGTTTTATCACCTCGTAAAAGTTTTGACGTAAGTGACAGATGGCATTACGTTCAATAAATGTCAATGAAATTTAAATTCTTGTAAAATAATTCAGATACATTTGCTGTGTTGTTAAAAAATGTGTTAAAGAAAAAAAAAGTAAATTATGAATCTGTTAAATTTTGAAAAAATAAAACTAATATTCGTAGGTATTGATCTTGTAGTGCACTCATTCGAGTGACGTAGAGAATCACGCCACATATCCCTTCCATTCATAAATGTTTTCCTATTGGCCGAAGAAGGCAAACCAAAATAATACGGTAGCGTTTCGCGATCTAATATCGTGCTTGAAAGGTGTGCTTGTTTTTTCTCGTAATTAAAGATATCAGTGAATGTGATAGTTTACATAAACTTATCTATTCAAGACGTCTATCGATAAGGAAGTCAAAAGTTAATCCCATTTCAGTTATATCAAATTTTGGTAAGTACTTTTTTGTTAGTTTTGTAACTGTAGTAACGGACACGTAATCCTTAATGTTTTTAATATCAATCAAATTTAAATTTATCTTAATTATAACAATTTTCATTTAACTAATTGCACCAAATGCACGTTCAAACCTTCAACGGTTTTTACATGACAATATGTCAATATGTCAATTTAGGTTATGTAGATAAAACAAAATACGATCAATTTTTAAATTTTGAAGGACATTCTAGTTACCCAAATTTTAGTTAAATTATTGAACCGGCTATTAAAACGTTAATTAAAACCACTGGCATAGATAAAAAAAAATTAATTCGAAGAAAGTTGGGATTCTTCTTGAGTCTTCGACTTCTTCTACAAGAAATATCGAGTTAAATAGGTAAACGACCTCGATCTTTCTTAATGTTAAATAAGTTGGCCAAGTTTGCATTCTAAAAATAACCATGAACTTGCAATTAATGCATGTCATTAAAAATTAAAGCCAATGAAAATAGTTTTTGAATTGTATCGCACTGGATGAAAAATCGACGATTATTTCATTTGTAATTGGGCCACGTAAATAATAATTAGACGTTTGCTTGGTTGCTCAATGTGGTGGTTGAAACGTTTAGAGATGGGAGAATACAATCACGAAAATTGGTTTTTCGAGTTCCATTTAGGTGGGTGTTGTATGCAAATGCAATGCGTTACGTGTTTGATAATTCCAAAATATTATGTCGTAATAAGGAAACCGGTTGGAAAAACTTAAAATTTTCCCATCACAAATCAATTTGAAATAACTCTTATCATTTGACTTTCAAATCCATTGGTAGTATGTATTAAAGATTGATTAAACCATTATTGTATTACATTTGATTCAAATTCTACCATTCTGAAGTATGGGTGTCTTGATGTCTTTTGAAAAATCGACTTTTCTTAAAGATTCTTGTTGGAATTCTGCCAATAATTGGAAAGTAAACTCTTGAAACTTTTTTACTCCATAAGTGTCCAGTCCACCTGTGAGTGCCGCCTATGTCTTGTAGGAAGCTGATAGGTCTTCAATTAGGCATTAAATTATTCGTTTATCGCAAATTATAGCTTGATATGTTAGTTGAAGTTAAGTCACCCGTGGTAATAAACTTTCCGATTGTTGAATTTCTGTGGCGTATCATGTGGGAGGGAATGGTCCAATTTATTTCTTCGTAATTATAAATTCGACATTCATAATTTTCGATAATTTTGGTATTTTAGGCAGATTAAATTGCAGTTATTTCAAAATGGAGCGCCTAATCGAAAAATTACAAATTATTATTTTAGAAATAATGCTATTTATTCAAAAATTCAGCGGCGTACGTCTTTTTTCTTGTTCGCATTGAAGAATAATTCTAGGACTCGACTCTGTATTGCGCTAAAAACATAAAATATTGAGTTTTAGTTTTATTATTTACATTTTAAAAATGAACCCACAGTTTGTGGTATGGATTTTTTTGTAATACGCAAATATTGACGTTTCACACAACAGCGTACCATGAACTTTTGATCATAAATTGTGTCATTCGTGTAGCAAATATTGGGCCTTTTCATTATCATTATACTCCTTCTAAAGGACATAATTTAAAGACGAAGCGCGATTTAGTAGGTATAGCTATCGCAGTTGCACTTATTACTGAGATGGGCAACATTTGCTAATTTTGCGTTGTAAGTTTCTCAAAAACCAAAAGTTAAAATGAAATTTTGATTTGTTTATCAAATAGTTGCCTTTAAAGTCTCGGAGATGAGCAATTTTTGAATGATTTTTGTAAAGAAATAAGGTGGCAATTAATAAGAATAATTTTTCATTTTTGTACTGCATTTTACAGTTATTTATTTATATATAAATACTTCACATTTAAGGCTGAAATTAACTCATCTCCGAGACTTTAACGGCAACTATTTGATAAACAAATCAAAATTTCATTTTAACTTTTGGTTTTTGAGAAACTTACAACGCAAAATTAGCAAATGTTGCCCATCTCAGCAATAAGTGCAACTGCGATAGCTATACCTACTAAATCGCATCCTTAAGCTTAATTCTCAGCTATCCGAAACCGTCGTATACGACGATACGAAAGTTTTCCTATTGGTGGATATTCGAAAAATTTCGAAATTCCACGCGAAAAATACACCTGCAATTTTTGCCTTTTTTGTGTCGAAAATATTGGGTCTTTTTGGATCATAAACTCTCATTATAGTCTAGAGTTGTTAGGTTTCAGACCCTTGATCTGAGGACGTGTATTTAAGACCTGTGAGGTACCTGCAGTTTTCTCCTTTTTCGTCTAGAAAATATTGGGTCTTTTTGGATCATAAACTCGCATTATAATCTAGTGATGTTCGCTGTAGGTTCCTTGATCTGAAGACGTGAATTTGAGGCCTGTGAGGCACCTGCAATTTTGAACGTTTTCCTCTAGAAAATTATGAGTCTTTTTGGATCATAAACTCGCATTAAAGTCTAGAGTTGTAAAGTTTGAGACCCTAGATTTGAAGACGCGTATTTGAGGTCTGTGAAGTACCTGCAATTTTCTCCTTTTTCGTCTGGAAAATATTCGATCTTTTTGGATCATGAACTCTCATCATAATCTAGAGTTGTTCGCTGTAGGTTCCTTGATCTGAAGACGTGAATTTGAGGCCTGTGAGGCACCTGCAATTTTGAACGTTTTCGTCTAGAAAATTATGAGTCTTTTTGGATCATAAACTCGCATTAAAGTCTAGAGTTGTAAAGTTTGAAACCCTAGATTTGAAGACGCGTATTTGAGGTCTGTGAGGTACCTGCAATTTTCTCCTTTTTCGTCTGGAAAATATTCGATCTTTTTGGATCATGAACTCTCATCATGATCTAGAGTTGTTCGCTGTAGGTTCCTTGATCTGAAGACGTGAATTTGAGGCCTGTGAGGCACCTGCAATTTTGAACGTTTTCGTCTAGAAAATTATGAGTCTTTTTGGATCATAAACTCGCATTAAAGTCTAGAGTTGTAAGGTTTGAGACCCTAGATTTGAAGACGCGTATTTGAGGTCTGTGAGGTACCTGCAATTTTCTCCTTTTTCGTCTGGAAAATATTCGGTCTTTTTGGATCATGAACTCGCATCATAATCTAGAGTTGTTCGCTGTAGGTTCCTTGATCTGAAGACGTGAATTTGTGGCCTGTGAGGCACCTGCAATTTTGAACGTTTTCGTCTAGAAAATTATGAGTCTTTTTGGATCATAAACTCGCATTAAAGTCTAGAGTTGTAAGGTTTGAGACCCTAGATTTGAAGACGCGTATTTGAGGTCTGTGAGGTACCTGCAATTTTCTCCTTTTTCGTCTGGAAAATATTCGATCTTTTTGGATCATGAACTCTCATCATAATCTAGAGTTGTTCGCTGTAGGTTCCTTGATCTGAAGACGTGAATTTGAGGCCTGTGAGGCACCTGCAATTTTGAACGTTTTCGTCTAGAAAATTATGAGTCTTTTTGGATCATAAACTCGCATTAAAGTCTAGAGTTGTAAAGTTTGAGACCCTAGACTTGAAGACGCGTATTTGAGGTCTGTGAGGTACCTGCAATTTTCTCCTTTTTCGTCTGGAAAATATTCGATCTTTTTGGATCATGAACTCTCATCATAATCTAGAGTTGTTCGCTGTAGGTTCCTTGATCTGAAGACGTGAATTTGAGGCCTGTGAGGCACCTGCAATTTTGAACGTTTTCGTCTAGAAAATTATGAGTCTTTTTGGATCATAAACTCGCATTAAAGTCTAGAGTTGTAAAGTTTGAAACCCTAGATTTGAAGACGCGTATTTGAGGTCTGTGAGGTACCTGCAATTTTCTCCTTTTTCGTCTGGAAAATATTCGATCTTTTTGGATCATGAACTCTCATCATGATCTAGAGTTGTTCGCTGTAGGTTCCTTGATCTGAAGACGTGAATTTGAGGCCTGTGAGGCACCTGCAATTTTGAACGTTTTCGTCTAGAAAATTATGAGTCTTTTTGGATCATAAACTCGCATTAAAGTCTAGAGTTGTAAGGTTTGAGACCCTAGATTTGAAGACGCGTATTTGAGGTCTGTGAGGTACCTGCAATTTTCTCCTTTTTCGTCTGGAAAATATTCGGTCTTTTTGGATCATGAACTCGCATCATAATCTAGAGTTGTTCGCTGTAGGTTCCTTGATCTGAAGACGTGAATTTGTGGCCTGTGAGGCACCTGCAATTTTGAACGTTTTCGTCTAGAAAATTATGAGTCTTTTTGGATCATAAACTCGCATTAAAGTCTAGAGTTGTAAGGTTTGAGACCCTAGATTTGAAGACGCGTATTTGAGGTCTGTGAGGTACCTGCAATTTTCTCCTTTTTCGTCTGGAAAATATTCGATCTTTTTGGATCATGAACTCTCATCATAATCTAGAGTTGTTCGCTGTAGGTTCCTTGATCTGAAGACGTGAATTTGAGGCCTGTGAGGCACCTGCAATTTTGAACGTTTTCGTCTAGAAAATTATGAGTCTTTTTGGATCATAAACTCGCATTAAAGTCTAGAGTTGTAAAGTTTGAGACCCTAGACTTGAAGACGCGTATTTGAGGTCTGTGAGGTACCTGCAATTTTCTCCTTTTTCGTCTGGAAAATATTCGATCTTTTTGGATCATGAACTCTCATCATAATCTAGAGTTGTTCGCTGTAGGTTCCTTGATCTGAAGACGTGAATTTGAGGCCTGTGAGGCACCTGCAATTTTGAACGTTTTCGTCTAGAAAATTATGAGTCTTTTTGGATCATAAACTCGCATTAAAGTCTAGAGTTGTAAAGTTTGAGACCCTAGATTTGAAGACGCGTATTTGAGGTCTGTGAGGTGCCTGCAATTTTCTCCTTTTTCGTCTAGAAAATTTTCATTCTTTTTTATCATGAACTCTCATCATAATCTAGAGTTGTTCGCTGTAGGTTCCTTGATCTGAAGACGTGAATTTGAGGCCTGTGAGGCACCTGCAATTTTGAACGTTTTCGTCTAGAAAATTATGAGTCTTTTTGGATCATAAACTCGCATTAAAGTCTAGAGTTGTAAAGTTTGAGACCCTAGATTTGAAGACGCGTATTTGAGGTCTGTGAGGTACCTGCAATTTTCTCCTTTTTCGTCTGGAAAATATACGATCTTTTTGGATGATGAACTCTCATCATAATCTAGAGTTGTTCGCTGTAGGTTCCTTGATCTGAAGACGTGAATTTGAGGCCTGTGAGGCACCTGCAATTTTGAACGTTTTCGTCTAGAAAATTATGAGTCTTTTTGGATCATAAACTCGCATTAAAGTCTAGAGTTGTAAGGTTTAAGGCCCTTGATCTGAGGACGTGTATTTCCGACCTGTGAATTTCCTGCAATTCCTGAAATTTTTTTTTTTTTCGTCTTGAGCAATGAACATATTGGGCCTTTTTGGACCGTGAACTCACATTATAGGCTAGAGTTGTTAGGTGTAAGGGTGTAAGACCCTTGATCTGAGGACGTGTATTTACGACCTGTGAATTTCCTGCAATTCCTGCAATTTTTTCCTTTTTTATCTAGAACATATTGGGTCTTTTTGGATCGTGAACTCGCATTATAGTCCAGAGTTGTTAGGTGTAAGACCCTTGATCTGAGGACGTATATTTAAGGCCTGTGAGGTACCTACAATTTTGTTCTTTTTCGTCTGGAAAATATTCGGCCTTTTTGGATCATAAACTCGCATTATAATCTAGAGTTGTTCGCTGTAGGTTCCTTGATCTGAAGACGTGTATTTGAGGCCTGTGAGGCATCTGCACTTTTGTCCTGCAATTTTCTGAAATTCCTGCAATTTTTTCCTTTTTCATCTAGAAAATATTGGGTCTTTTTGGATCATAAACTCGCATTATAGTCTAGAGTTGTTAGGTTTAAGACCCTTGATCTGAGGACGTGTATTTCCGACCTGTGAAATTTCTGAAATTTTTTCCTTTTTCATCTACAATATATTGGGTCTTTTTGGATCATAAACTCGCATTAAAGTCTAGAGTTGTAAGGTTTGAGACCCTAGATTTGAAGACGCGTATTTGAGGTCTGTGAGGTACCTGCAATTTTCTACTTTTTCGTCTGGAAAATATTCGGTCTTTTTGGATCATGAACTCGCATCATAATCTAGAGTTGTTCGCTGTAGGTTCCTTGATCTGAAGACGTGTATTTGAGGCCTGTGAGGCTCCTGCAATTTTGAACGTTTTCGTCTAGAAAATTATGAGTCTTTTTGGATCATAAACTCGCATTGTAGTCTAGAATTGTTAGCTGTAAGATCCTTGATCTGAGGACGTGTATTTACGACCTGTGAAGTTCCTAAAATTTTTTCCTTTTTCATCTAGAAAATATTGGGTCTTTTTGGATCATAAACTCGCATTATAGTCTAGAGTTGTTAGGTTTAAGGCCCTTGATCTGAGGACGTGTTTTTCCGACCTGTGAATTTCCTGCAATTCCTGCAATTTTTTCCTTTTTCGTCTTGAGCAATGAACATATTGGGCCTTTTTGGATCGTGAACTCGCATTATAGGCTAGAGTTGTTAGGTGTAAGGGTGTAAGACCCTTGATCTGAGAACGTGTATTTACGACCTGTGAATTTCCTGCAATTCCTGCAATTTTTTCCTTTTTTATCTAGAACATATTGGGTCTTTTTGGATCATGAACTCGCATTATAATCTAGAGTTGTTCGCTGTAGGTTCCTTGATCTGAAGACGTGTATTTGAGGTCTGTGAGGCACCTGCAATTTTGAACGTTTTCGTCTAGAAAATTATGGGTTTTTTGGATCATAAACTCACATTGGAGTCTGGAGTTGTTAGCTGTAAGATCCTTGATCTGAGGACGTGTATTTACGACCTGTGAAGTTCCTGAAATTTTTTCTTTTTTCGTCCATAAAATATTTGGTCTTTTTGGATCATAAACTCGCATTATACTCTAGAGTTGTTAGGTTTAAAACCCTTGATCAGAGGACGTGTATTTACGACCTGTGAATTTCCTGCAATTCCTGCAATTTTTTCCTTTTTCATCTAGAACATATTGGGTCTTTTTGGATCGTGAACTCGCATAATAGTCTAGAGGTGTTAGGTGTAGGACCCTTGATCTGAGGACGTGTATTTAAGGCCTGTGAGGTACCTACAATTTTTCTTTTTTCGCCCATAAAATATTTGGTCTTTTTGGATCATAAACTCGCATTATAGTCTATAGAGTTGTTAGGTTTAAAACCCTTGATCTGAGGACGTGTATTTGTGGACTGTTACAAATTTTGAGAAACCAGGCGTTTTCAATTTGAGGGCGCAATTATTCGTGTTCTTTTAATCATGGGCGTCATGATAAAATGATAAGCTTATTAGAGTTCTCAATCCCAAAATTTTGGATTCGAGGTCGCCGACTACTCTAATCAATTTAAATTGGTATGTCATGCTTCGGAGACCACTTAAATCGTCATTTGCCGATGACTATACTCGTAGGTGACAAAATAAAAACTTCCGTAAGTCGTAGATTTCTTTGAAAGGACGTTGCACTATTGAACGGCACACTTCTAATTAATAACTAAGCAAAAACAATTAATTATAATTTATAATTATTAGATTAGGCGATGTTTTGGTTAATGTAACACCTCATTACAAAAGATCTAAAATATAATAATTATTCCATTAACTTGTACAGTTCATTAGTTCATTTTTTTTGTATATGTTTGCTTATCAATTGTCCAAAATTATAATTTTAAATGAAGACATAGATCGGTTTTGAAATTTTATCGTCTAGACTTTCGTGACTTTGGATTTATAAAAAAGTTTCTTCTCTTGTGTGATACACACAAAATGCGGGTGCCCTAATACGTAATTGATTCTAAAGTTCATTCGGAAATCCTCAATTAGGTAATTATGGGCCAAAGGTTTATTCGTCGTGATTTATTGCAGCACGCGACAATATCCAAATTATTAGTACACTCCTGATTAAGAAATTTCAACAATTGTTTAAGTTTATTTAATAGTTAATTCATCAACCACGGTTTTTCTGATTTGGTGTAATGATGTTTGTTTTTATAATTTTCTATTGTGTGTTATGTAATGATATGTAATGTATTGTTGTTGGAGAATACTGACGTGGACTTGCTGTTTGAAGGTTATGCTTATGATTATTTGGTGCTTTTTGCATGCTTTTTCGATTCTGCGATGGTTGGGCAAAGGACAAAGGTGAAAATTATGTCGAATAATAGAGCAGAAAATAGCTCTATTTGGTTACGGTTTACATAAATTGGAGCTTCATATAAAATGTATACTTAGTTGTGTAACTGTTCAAGGAAGTTTTTATTTTTTACACATAATTTTCGTTTTCGACGTTCATTCTTGTAGTTTTGAAATTCACCAGACACTACCGAGGGGACAAGCAAGCTTCATATACAGGGTGAGTCGTGAGAGTGCCCGATCGAGTTCAAAATTAGACGAGTCTGTTACTACAAAATTTTCTGCTTCGTTGAATATAAATTCCATGTGTTGTCCAAAAAATAGCTCCTCCAATTGCAAAAGATTGCCCCAGTCCCAAACATCTTTATCAAAATGTACATATAGACATTATAAATATGATGAATTAGGATCTTCCTTATTAAGAGAGAAAACGCATAGTGAGGAAATTGCTCGGAAAATTGGTTACAAGTTTTGAATTATGTGCTGAACTGATGCAACATTCTTTTATCTATGGGATTACGTTAAAGACAAAGTCTGTGTGCGCATCTGGAAATGACTGCGTCAATATGTGCCTGATTCATGTGATTCATGATGATGTTTGGAAAAGAATGACCAAGTGCTGTAACAAATTCGTAATTTTTTTGTTTTTTAAATCCTCCTTTGTTTTTAATTAATATACTTGTTGTAATATAGGCACTTTTATTTTTCCCCATTAGTTTTTGTATTAGAGATAACGAATTATACATTTTTGAAAAGCACAAAAAGTGTCGTAACCAACTATGAGCTCCGTGAGAAAAAATGAAGTTCCTCATGACTAGGGCTGAGAATTATATGGAATTGCATATATTGTTTGCTGATATGCAGCATATTGAAATAAAAAGATCTTGACGAATTAAGCTAATTATGATAACTCCACCAAATTTTATAGTGCATATATTTGCATATTTTTCCGTTTTTATACATATTGGCATATTTTCCTTTTTAGTGCATATATCGGCATATTTTGACAAAAAATGGTGCATATATTTTCACGTTTATACAATTTTGTGCATATTTTCCTTTTTAGTGCATATATCGGCATATTTTGCCAAAAAAATATATAATTTTTAATTTTCGGTAGATAATAATCAAATAACAAATTTTTGTACCAAAAAATTGTAGTTTTACAGTATACAAAATAAACATGAATAAGTAGGAATCAACAATAAAGTTTCAGTATAACAGTGACATTTTCTTAAAAATGATAATTTTGAAAAATATTTGAGTTGTTATGCAGATTTTTAGAGCATATATTGGAAAATATACAGCATATTTCCGCTATATTTAACAGCATATATGCAGCATATTTTGAACATTTTTAGCGCATATAATTCTCAGCCCTACTCATGACTATCCCCAAATATTGCAAAACCGATTAGTTCGATCAGCTCGTAATATAGATTTATCCTTTCGTTCTTTCTAAAATTGAACTGTATCTCAAAATAGATCAGTCGAGAGAGATTCATACCTTGAATTCAGATTTAAGGGTTCAAATCCTAAATACTAATTTAAAGTGCTTTTACAAAATTCATATTAAGAGGAAGAACGCGCTAGCTAAAACTGCAAATTTCTAATTCTTATATTTTATTTACCACACAAGCTACTACTATACCATCTGAAATATCTACAAGTCGTCTTTGTTTATGTTTACAAACAGTATTCTTTTAGCACCGTTTGGATGTTTACTTACGGTCGTATTCATTTCATAAAAGACGCTTTAAACATAGGCAATCAATGCAAAAAAAGTTAAATTATTTATCGCTTTTCTTTATTTACCTTTTTTTGTAAATTAAATTAAAATTAGTTTTTTATTATTTTTGTTTTGATTACTAGTGTAATCAACGAACCAAAATTTATCCTGACTTTCGGACTTTTTTTGTAACAGCGAGTTTTTTTTCTTAATCGGTCGAAACCATTCCTGTGAGTTTGTGTATAAAATGTCTCAACCCAATTTTGACCGGAAGGCCCTTATTTTTTGACTTTAGTCAAAGTTTAGTGTAAAATTTTGACTTTTTCAAGTTTCCGTTTCACTATTTTTTGAATAACTTCGCTTGTATTGGTCGGATCGGGACCAAAAAATTTTCCTTTTGTTTGTAACGAATCTCTCTTTAAAACTGCCTGGGTTAAAATTATTTATAATAATTTCCTAACCCAAAAAAAAATTCAAAATCGTCGTCATTGGTCGGTTATAGTTTATTAGTTTTTTCTAGAGAACTTGAGTTTTAATTAATGTTATGGTATGAAACTTTAGGAAGTTGCAGCTGATATAGTAACAAATCCATATTACAAGTTGGGTCCAAAAATATTAAGAACAACGGCTAAAATTTGCATTTTGGTTCAAATTTTCTTTTTCATATTTGTTGTGAGCAATTAGTGGTATCCCAATAATTCTTCTCTTGAAATGTAGGAATTTTAATGCTCTTTCAGATGAAAACAAAAACAATCACATCAGACCATTTTTTCTTCCGATTTCTTTAAAGATAAAAAGAAAATCTTTTAACTGTTTGTCTACAAAACCAATTTTAGTGGTCGAAATTTAATTCTTCTTTTACATATTTTTGGAAATTAATCATGAAGAACTGCTATAAACTATTTTTGAACATTAAAACTGGTTTTAAAGTCAACCATTTCGACCACTAAAATTGGTTTTGTGGGTAAATAATTGAAAAATTTTATTTTTCTTTTTTCACGAAATCGGAAGAAAACGTGGTCTAATGTGATTGTCTTTGGTTTCATCTGAAAGAGCATTATATTTCCAACATTTCAAGGGAAAAATTATTACGATACCACCAATTGCTCACAATAAATATGAATTAGAAAATTTTAACCAAAATGCAAATTTTAGTTTTTGTTCTCAATATTTGTGGACCCAATTAATCAATATGGATTTGTTACTATATCAGCTACAACTTCCTAAAGTTTCATACCGTAATATTAATTATTACTCGAGTTCTCTTTAAAAAACTACGACTCACTAATGACGGCAGTTCTGATTTTTTTTTGGGTTAGGAAATTCATATAGATTATTTTAATGTAGGCAGTTTTAAAGAGAGATTCATTACAAACAAAAGGGAAATTTTTTGGTCCCGATCCGACCAATGCAAGCGAAGTTATTCAAAAAATAGTGAAACGGAAACTTGAAAAAGTCAAACTTTTACACTAAACTTTGACTAAAGTCAAAAAATAAGGGCCTTCCGGTCAAAATTGGGTTGAGACATTTTATACACAAACTCACAGGAATGGTTTCGACCGATTAAGAAAAAAAACTCGCTGTTACAAAAAAAGTCCGAAAATCAGGATAAATTTTGGTTCGTTGATTACACTATACCTACTTTTAAATTTTGATAAAAATTAGGTTGATTAGATAAAAAACTTGGAGGGACCAATTTTGAAATTGTTATTCCTTATTTTTAATTTTACATCCTCGGGTAATAATTATTTTCTTCAAACGTCAGAAAAAGTCAAAAAAGCAAAGTACTTTTCTCTGTCTAGACAGACAAAGTAAAATCTTTATCACACAAAACGTCACTTTGTCTCCTAATAAAACAAAGTACTATTTTCTACAGAAAAAGTACGAAAATAATAACTTTTGAGTTCTACTCAAAAGGATTTTACGATCAAATAGTTAATACAAACTTATTTTTTAATGAAGCATTTCGTAGTTAAAGAATTGTTATATGTGGATACGTTTGAATTTTAAAAATATTTTCAGTATAAGAGCTATGGGCAATGAAAGTAACCACTTTTTCAATATTTTCAAACAGCTCTAATTAATAAAGTAATAATAAAAATAGACTTTTAAATAGTCCTTAACATTCTAAGAGACCATTTAAATTAAAATATACAAAAAAAATTCAATAATATTTAGTATAGAAACCTTGTAAAACCTATCCTAATATAAGCATAAATCAGTACTTTCAGGTATAAACAGTTTCAAAAATTTCATTTCTTTGTTAAATTTTACGAAAGCTAATTTTACGAGCTTTCAAAATATTGAAAAATATACAGGGTGTTGTATTTAAATTAAGAATTTTGATTCCATTTCCGGTTAAACCGGAAATCAAAATATAAAGTGTTTGGTATCGTGTCAAAGTTAATTTTACGAGCCTTCAAAATATTTAAAAATATACAGGATGTTCCAAAAAATTTTTATATTGTTCTAATTTCTTGTTTAACCGGAAGCGTTTTGTTAACCGCAAATAGTGTTAAATAATAGATATTCATGGGGTTGATATAAATATCCAATTTCAAGTTTTCATTTTTATTACAAAAGAAATTAGAGATTATTGAAGTTTTGACATTCAAAAAATCATAACTCCGAATCCGCATCATACAAGTCTTTAAAAATTTACAGTTAGGTAGAGAATCATGTTGCCTATATCATATCCAAATCTGTATAAATCGGCCGGACCAGTTTTTGAGAAAATCCATTTCTAAATTTTGCCCTACTCTGGCCCCTTAAAGGTAGGCAATTTTGAAAATAGACTTCTTTAGAACGAAAGTCCTATATTTTGGCTGTACAATGCCAATGGGTCGCCATTTTAAATAAAAAATTTTGAAATTTTTGTTTTCAATTAGGGCTCACATACACTATCTTATAGCCAAGTAAAATTGAATTTGGCCCAAATTTGCAAATATGCGCCCAAAATAACCACCTTACTTTTTGACACCCTAAATAGATTTCTTATAAAAGCTTAGTTTGCCGATAAAATAATTTTAAAGTGACTAAAATAAAATTTCATCAAAATCGGTTCAGTAGTTTTTGCTCCACAGAGTTACAGACATACATAAATTATAAATAAATAAAGAAAAATCTTTTTTGCATTTTTGGAATCATCGTAACTCAAAACGTCGAGAAATGCAAAAATAAAATTTTTATTATTATTTTTGTCTCGATTATAACTTTTTCTTGGATTGAAAAAAGTTAAAAATTTTGAATTTTATAAAAAATTTTGTTTTTAAAATAAAAAAATTTTAATACATATTTAAAAAAAATAATTTTATAATTTCTATAATTTTTCTGAAGAAGCTTATCTAATATAAGTGAAACGTAAGAAATAAAATAAATATTATGACAAGGAGCGACGGGGCCGTGAACACTGAACACTGAACATGAAGTGCGAATGTAATAGCATCTGAAAGATAGAATATAGCCATGCTACATATTTTTATCCAAAATTGTAAAACATTGTTCTACTCGAACAGATTTTACGATCAAATAGTTAATACAAACTTATTTTTTAATGAAGCATTTCGTAGTTAAAGAATTGTTATATGTGGTTGACTCCTTTGAATTTTAAAAATATTTTCAGTATAAGAGCTATGGGCAATGAAAGTAACCACTTTTTCAATGATTTCAAACAGCTCTAATTAATAAAGTAATAATAAAAATAGAATTTTAAATAGTCCTTAACATTCTAAGAGAGCATTTAAATTAAAATATACAAAAAAAATTCAATAATATTTAGTACAAACCTTGTAAAACCTTTCCTAATATCAGCATAAATCGGTACATAATCACGACGTATTCTTCCTCTTAATGCATGGTTTAAAAGGAGAAACATCGATTTACTAATGACAGATATATTTCTAATCCAACTAATGGACGTTCAAATATATGGAATGTATGAAGGGGAGAGTTGGGTAAAACCGGGTACTTAATATACAGTGTGTTCGCAGATGGGCTTAACTATACTTGTAAACTTCTTTATTTTTCATTTTTAGAGAAAAAAGAGTTTTGCTTCATCTGAAAAGTTTTATGACATAGCCAAAATGTCGATGTAACGTTCAAGGTGATTAAAAATAAGGGAAACTTAAAATGATGATGACAGTAAAGTACAAGTTATGTGAGAAATAGTCAAAAATGTTGAAGGAAAAAGTTGCTTCTATTGGATTTGGCTTTATGTCAAAACATACTTTACATACTTAGGCACCGTATATAGAACTGAATTTATAAAATAAAAAATTATCTAATAGCGTTTTCGACTGGGACCGCGCCGACACGTCCGACACGGAGCCAATGCGCTTTTGCACCGGTTGAGTAATAATGAACAGAAAATTTGTAAAAACGATTTATTTAAGAGATTGCTAAAACCGGGTACCTAACTACCTACCCGATTTTAGCAATCCTCATGATACCCGGTTTTAGCCACTCCTCAGTTAACAAAATGACTCAAAATTTACACACTGCAAAATTAACGAAAATTTTGCGTTAAACCAAGGCCATAAAACTGCACTTTTGATAAAACGAATTACCGTCTAAATAAAGGCACTATCAGCAACGTAATTGTCATGCTAATTAATAACATTCGTCAATGACTATTGATCAAGAATTGAAAAACGCGGTAAAACATGGGTAAAACTGAAAGAAAATACACATTATAGGTATCACCTTTATTACCACCCATTTATCTATGATGAGGGACAACCATAGAGTTAAACCTATAATACTACTGGAGAAACTACTCTTATATAAATCCTATAGCAAGAAAACCGTCCGACTTGACTGAGCAGTACAACGTGTTTTCCCCACTCTTTTAAGGATATAACGTTGTGTATTATACAGATTATGGTTATACCACTTTATAATAACGTGGTACGACCATCATACGACCAATACGACGTGCACACAGTCCTCTAAGAAGTGGGGGTGGTAGAACGGTTTTTTGGCGTAGAGTAATGCCTCCAGTAGTAGTAGCTTTTACCTCTATGGGGACAACTAGTAGCGTAATAGCACCCCTTAATATATAATGACTAATGAATATAAGCAGGCTGGACAAAGGAAAAAAATGCACTCAATTTTATGACCGCTCTGTAGCCAATTGTATTGTAATGGTACCAAATGAAATTTTAAAAATTGAATAATTATTTAATAATTTAATTAATCAATCCTAATTAATTATTGATATAAATAATTTAATTAAACAGTAATTTACTTAATTAAAATTTTAATAAACTGAAGGCGCTACAAGAATTATCTGCCCCGGGCGCAAAATTGGCTACGGTCTTGAATATAAGTACCCGGTTTTATCCAACTCTCCCCTAGGTACGTTTAATTTAAAATTATTCTGAAGTATACGCAAATGACAAAGTGAAAATTTGAACTTATCTCGTAGGTATCTAAACACGTGAAAAAGCCTTAGAAATTGTGCGTTGTAGAAATTACACAACTGAAAGAGAATAAATAGCAGAAATGAAATAAAATTATATTGCGTATTGAGTTGAGTATCATGGCGGAACCTATATTGTTAATGAAATTACACTGGCCACAATATCTGAAAGAGCATTTTCATAATAATTAAAACTATCGATTTTCTATGCACCACTTGTACATATTAATAATTTTCCAATAAATAACGATTTTCTTGAAAATTTCAAATCTTAAGCTAAGGTTACTTCGAGGGTTAATTGAAAGCTTTTGAGACGTAAAGAAAAATTATACACTTTTTCAATAGAACACCCTGTAGGTATATTGTTAAGTATTTTTGCGTTATAGGTATAATACAGCGAATAACAACTTTTATCTAGAAAAACTTCTAATTTTTACCAAATTCAATTTAGACTTATAATAGGCTCTCAATAGAGACTACTCACCCTATAATTAATCATTTTTAGTGGACTTTGATTTTCGTTCTAGATTATGCTTTTTACAATGTTGATACTTACACCAAATTTTAAGCCTATAACGCAATTCCGTTTGACCTTTTTTCAATTTCACGGTGAACGAGCTTTAATGCACTTTTCAAGTGTTTTGTTTCTGAAGTACACATTTATTTGCACGACTTTAGATTCCAGAAATGATGGAACCTTCGACATTTCCATACCTGTTTATTTGTTTATAAATATTTTTGTTTGTGCGAAAATATAAACAACTTGACCGCTAATTTTTACGGTTCATTGAATTTTGAAGTTTTTCCAGTTTTGAATTTTTCAAGGTTACCAAAGACTACATTTTTCTATATCAACCTGTTTTTTGAAATGAGCTTATTGGCATTTTGGTAAAGAGTACAACTGTTGTCGTCAAAGATTATTAAATTTTAATGCCAATACTTAATTGATAAAAATTTTTTTTATAGCACATTATAATTCAAAGGTCTCGGTAATCAATTGACCATTACATGAAGTGAAAAAATACGCTTTATATGCTCTTAACAATAATAATTTTTATTGCAAAATTACTACATTCACAATAACCATTAGGTACTTTGGGTTTTTTAACCAAAACAAGGTTATAATTATGTTCTTTGGACTTGCTAATTTGATTAAAGATGTTTTGTATTGAATATGGAAATAAGTTTGAAATTGGTGTTTTTGACGTTTGGGAAAAATATAAAATGCATCAGGTGCTTACATAATATTTTGTGGGTGAATTTTTCCGTATTGCGGTTTTGTTTTCCAACGTTCCATGTTGCAAGTTGCTCGTTAACTACTTTTTGAGCAGAAGTAGACTTCTGGATAATTAAGTGTTGGACCTAAATACAAACTAAAATACAGGGTGGGCGACCATCAGCTTTCGGTTATAGGGATTTAATTTGTAAAATCGTACTCTCGTAATTTAAGACGAAAAATCTCCAAATCTCAAAAAATCATTTTTTCGTGTACCTAATTTAAGAGAAATTGTGTAAACTATTTGGTAAGGTCCTAAAGGTGTCAAATCAACGTGACGTTTCTTGTCTACTTTTAAATGCAACCAGACTTTTAAAACATGTTCAAGATGTTTTGCCGATCTATAGAACTAAATATCAAAGGAAATAATATCAGGACTGCGTTATGTTGAAGCGGGATTAAAATGAAAGAACCTTTGGAGGACCTCCAAAAAGGACGTGTGACGTGTAGTTTCTGGTCTGACTACGATCTCACAAAAATAGTGTTCCATTTTCTTGCTACCAAAAGTATAGCTAAAAAGGCAGTAAATTGTTGATTGTTTAGGTCTAGGTCCTAGACTCGAGTCCCTCGACGACGATTATCCTCTTATCCCTTTCCTTCTTTGGAAATGTTGAAAAATAGAAACGTTATTCGCTTAATGATCTTTTGATGGGGAGTAAAACTTTTATTATTTATTAATTTATTTAAAAACGGTTGCAGTTAAACGAACATGAAATTGGCATTTTCAAAGTCACTTCTTCAAGCTTCAAATTCCACTTGAATCATGAAATACTGATAAGGCATAAAACCTGAGCAGTAAATTAAGTAAATAAGTTTTATTAATATAATAAAATAATTTCAGTTCAAAATTATTTTATTAATTGAACTTTGAAACAGTTTTAAATCACATACCTTTGATAATGGTGTAATATGTGTTGATAAGAAAATATTTGTAAAGGAAAGTCAAAGTACGTTTCAGTTTTATTGAAAAATTACAAAAATGATTTTTTATCGTCTTTATTACAAGTTCAAAGTATATGGCTGTTATTTATTAATGTTATATTGCGCAAGACTCGACGAAATGCATTCACTTGGTTATACTTCTTCTAAAAGTAAAATCTGTGAGCAAACAAAACTTTTCCATTTTTGTTCAATCATCTTAGTGATTTTTATAGGGGTCAGCCTTTAACAAATTAGTAACAGGATGAGACCACTTCTAAAAAATATCCTTTGGTAAACAAAAACGGGAAAAAAAGTCTATTGTTTTTTTTTTCAAAGTTATAGGCCATCGAAGAAAAAGAGTATAGGACCAATCTTGTTGACCATAAAATTACTAACAAAAAAAATTTTGCATGTTTGCATGGACATGGATTGTCCAAACTAGACAACGTTTAGTCATGACTTCGATCATGTTTTGTTTTGTCAGTTTTGTAATTTTCAATACAAAAAGATTGCAATTTCCAAGGTGGAATGCTACAATCCAGAAGAAAAATCTGTTAGTCAGGACTAAGTCATCATGGCTATGCTGATTTTCCACTCTTCGTCGGGGTTTGCCGGGGGTTGTCTCTCATCGTTGTTAGCTTACCATATCTGACTTTCGTTCAAATAAGTATTTAAATTATTAAGAATTTTACTGTGCCTTGTGCCAATTATCCAAAACTTCGTTGGTGTCTTAATCAGTTAAGGGGGGTGTGAGTTGGTCTTATCACTGTTCTACGAAAACTGACAAATAGCTATGATAAACGACTTGAATATCTATATTAAAGGCACGTATAGGGTGTTAGTCACTTCTCGATTACTGCTCAATATTCGATGTTCAAAAATAATTCGAGTACCTTTAAAATAGTTAATCTTAAATAAATTGTAAATTTTGAACGATCACTTGAGGTTTATAAAAAAAATTTGCTAACAATTGAAGTGGCATTATTGTAAATAAAATACACGTCAGGTGAGCAGCTATGGAGGTGAGCCATGGAAAATACTTTCTGTTTCGAATTGCTTCATTAAACAATAGAACTGTAAAAATTTAATAGGTAGCTTGATGTACCGTTTAATGTGTGGACTAGTAATTTATTGAGAGTAACTTACGGAGAAAAATTTGTTGATACGAGTAGTGTGGCGATAAACAATTTTTAAGAAAACTCTTAGTTCTCAGATGTTAGGGGCCAATAGTTGATATAATGGGCTCGTGATTCTGTTACCAGTTGCTCCTAAATTTTACTTTCATTATCTGTTGCTATATAGTCAGGCGAATTTCTTTCATTTCCCATTTTTCAATGGTGGTCTTCGTTGCTGTAGAACTCGCCTGTACTTGAAGCCTAAAAATTTTGTACTGTTTTTAATGACGAAATAGCGTTTTTCCGCTAGTTTGACTATGGGCAATCCCAAAGTCTGGATATTTTTCTTCTACAGAAATATGAAAAACTATTGGACAGATCAAATTGATTTATTTCATAACAAACATTGATTTTTATTTTCTATCCCTTCGAGCAGTGACGTCATTGGCATTTTTTTTTAAATTGCAACCTCATAGTTTCTACTTTTTTACTTTTAAGAAATTAATATCTTCGAAACTGTCTTTCTGATGGGCAAACTTGTACATATTGCTGAAATCAGAATTTTAATAATCTGTTCCAATCTGAAAGAATATGAGATTGCAATGTAAAAAAAGTCTATGACTTAAAGTGGTGGGAAAAAGAGAAGAGATGGGTTACGAAATGGAAAACCATCGTGCTGTTGGTTTTGAAATAAATTAATTTGATCAGATCAAGTCAACTTGATCTTCCCTTATTGAACCGTCTATACCAGAGTACCATCGTACACTCGACAATTGTTTTCGATTTTCTTACGTCAGATATTAGTTTAGTTAACACACCCAACAGTCTTTCTCCAGTCAAAAACTGTCCAGTGCAAGCCTTATTTCTTGATACATGGGGTTAAGTTCAGAATAGCTCATAGCATTCTCTATTCGGAATCTCGAATTCTTAACATTTGCTCTAATAATAAGCATCATTTTCTATGCTGACTTTTGTGAACCAAAGGCGAATTGAGCCGGCTTGTCGTGGTTAAAATGGCCGATGAGCAAACTACACTCCACACCTTAAAACATAAAACATCCTGAAGGAGGGTTAGCATCCGTTGTCAATAGAGAAAATTGCGACGAAAATGACATTTTAGAACTCCATGGATGACTCATTCATTACAGCGAGTTTACATTATCATTGGCTGTCATGATCTTTCATTAAGTGGGAGTATAAGCAACCATTTCTATTGGAGAAATTGACCGGAAATCGTTATATTTAAACGTATATTGCTATCCATATTATTAGCTAAATGGCTCTTTCCTGGTAGAGTAGGTGGTATTTTTTTATTCAGTGCTCCACACAGTGGCTCCTTTTAGGTTATGTTAAATTTGTTTTGACAGAAATCTTGCCTACTGTTGTAAATACTCATCAAAGCGAACCAGGGCTATTAGTTTACATTTAGCCCACCCCTTTGTGAATTTATTTTTTATTTTGAAAATATATTACTAACTATAGAATAGAAAATTAGAGACAATAAGTACATCCACTGCATCATAACTCGAGAGAAAAGTCTCCCCTTTTTCATTTTCTCGTGCTTGTATGACTTTTCTCGTATAAAATTGATTTATTTTGGAGGTCGTTTTGAATAAAATAAACGTAGGTGTTATTGTGTAAGTACCTACTTATACTTACGTAACTCTATCCTAGATCAAAGTTTTGATTTTCACAAAATTATTTAATATCAGTTCTTCAAATAATAGATAACAGCGAGATCGAGCCATACTTCGCGTGCGCAAATTAGGTACCTATCTATCTATGTCAGAGATCGGCAACCTGTTTTGAATGAGAAGGCATTTTACTACTTTAGATCGTTATTTCTTTAATTTTGCGTTCGACTGTACTTAAGTATAGCGTTTTACATTGGGACACAGAAAGTTGAGAGTAAAGTGCACTGGCACCGCACCAGTGCAACCAATCGAAAACGCTATTAGTTAAATTACCAGTCGTTAAGCCTGCGCCGCACGCACGGACTTGCCTTCCGGTTTCGCAAACCGGAGCGTGTGGACATCGTTCAGGCAGGCCGCTTGAACAGGCACAGGCCAAACCGGAGAGTCTAGACATTATTCAGGCGGAGACCCGCACACATAGACTAAACCGAAAGGTAAGCATGTGTGTGTGGCGCGGCCTTTAGTTTAAAAGGCGTTGGGCTGGTACAGTCTGAAAAAAAGTGTTAGTACAGATCGCGGTCCGTGAACTTTGTTTTATAATGTATTGCACGACCACCAAAAGAAAAGCCTGCATGCGTCCAGAATTTAAATCTTGAACTTCTGCTTTACCACGAGCGTAGAGTAAACCCAACGTAAGATGAGTACACCACGTGATCAAACCTGTGCGAGGCGTGGCTTCGGAATCCAGTGACGGAGTTGGTTATTTCGTCTATCAAAAAACTTATTTTTAAAAGTTGTAAAAATAAATTTTTATTTGAAGTACTAATAATAATTAATTACTGGTTTAATGCTTTGTGAATGAGATCTTTACATTATTAAAATGCTTGTAATTATTTTGCTTCGACAAAAGTAATGTATAATCCATTCATTATTTATTTGTGCTATGGTTGGCCATGAACTTTTATTTCTTGGTTTGCCAAAATAAAAAGTCCCTATTAAGTTGACTGACAGAAAATGACAGACCACTGACAGATCAACTATTAACACAATTGAATAAAAGCCGCTACTCTACAATACTTAACCTAACTGATTTTTTTTTAATTTATACCGGGTGGAATCTGTCACCCTAACATGGCCAACCATAGCGCAAATAAATAGTGGACGGATAATAATAACTTATTAAGCCGACACTGTCTACGTCTGTTTCTAAGCAACGGCAGTACAAAACTACTGCGCAACTTTAACGGTCATCACGTGGTGTACTCATCGTACGTTGGGTTTACTTACTCTATTTTTGTCATCTACCTACTCCAAATACGCTCCTGACGTGTCCCTCAAGTAATGATTTCGATTTTCTTACTATTAAAATAGAACGTAGAACAAGGTGTGCATGTCCGTTGAAGCGAATAATGCCCTACTTATTGCCTTTATTGATGGGACCCTACCTGTACGACCTTTTTCTCCGACCTCTCGACAGAAAACTTTTTGGATAATTGCCACACGCTAGCCTAGACTGCATAATTTTCAATTTACGCGTCTGATAGAGCTAATTTAATTCCCACTTGACTTTTTGTTAATAAATTAAAATTATAGGAAATGAAGGAAATTATTGTTATTTGTGTAAATTAGCGTAAATTAGAAGTTTTATTATCACTTCATTTCGTACGTACGTCGCAATGAATAACAAAACGCTCTTGTAATATGTAGTGATTATATGCACAATGCACATCATGGTTTTTTTGTATAATGTGTGTAATTAATAAAAAACGAAATCCAAAGGGTGTCCATGTATCATTATAAAGTTCCAAGTTCGTCCACAATACTTCAATTTCTCGAAATTTTACAAGTGACGAGATTAGGTGTGTTTGATATAAGTATAGTTGCGAAATTGAAAATTGATAGTAATTGTTTGCTTTCATTTTAGTCGTAACGGTGTGCTTGGCGAAAATAAACGCGTGTGTGTTTTTAGTTAAATTTGAACAATCCAAAGGACCTTTTTTTAAAAAAATCATGTACATGTACGTAAATTTTATTTTTGTACCCCGTATACATTGTTGGTTGGTTTATACAGACCATTTAATTATTATATTGGCAAATTGGTTTTGATTTGATTAATTTATTACTATAATTAGTTTGATCTGTTTGTTGCTAAATTTTATTTTGTTTTTTTTTGTGAACGAAAGATACTAATTTATTTAACCTCCTCTTGTATTGGTTCTGAATGTTCTAATTATTTTAACTTTGATAAGATAAAAAAAGGTAATAAAAGGTGCTAATTTTGGATATATGTATTTTTGTTTATTTGGTCTATGAGCTAACCATCACATAAGGTAGTAGTTGATTAAGAAGGCGGCTTCACATGCCCTCACAGGAGTCGAGGTTGTCTAAAAGACATTTAATGTCCTCCCTCGTTGGTTAAGTTTAAATTCGTTAATTTGTATGTTACGTAAAACGTAAAACTTAATATTAGGAAAAAGTTATGTTTTTATTAAAATATGTACACACATGTACAGAGGGGAGATGCAAACGCGGAAGATCTAATTTTAAAAATATTCGTGATAAAAGGTGTCCCATTAGGGAGAGAAGGAAACGTAGTTGGGGGTGTTGTATTTTAGTCAAAATGCAAAAAATACTTCATGTTTCTGTTTTGAACCCTTATCACAATTCTTGATGAAGGCACTAGTTTCGGGAAAAGAATTCAACTGTTTTCGGTAGCTCGTCGTGAAGGAACAAACAATGCTTTAGACTCAATTTTCAATGTAGCTGATTCCAAAAATGCAATAAAAATTTTTTTAAAGAGGCCATAAATGTGTCTGTGTGTTACACCTGTGGAAAAAGTTCCCTGTATGGCAATATCCGTTGTTTTGGATCAGTTATTAAATTATATTGTATTACTTGAATTAATTAAAAAGAAAAACTTTTGATTTCAATTGTTAATATTTCTTTTCAATTTTTACCTAAAAACAATACTTTTGATTGAAATCAACAATATTTAAAAAAATCACTTGATTTAAATGATAATTTAAACCGTGATTTAAATCTTCTCAACCCTGGAATGTACCGAGTAAGGTGAAAATGGGCTTCGTCTGACATTATTAATTTAATGAGAACTTTTGCATGGGTATTCCAGTATTCCATATTTCTAAATATTTCTGCAAAGATTAAGACTATGAACATAGCCTCAGGGTTGAGAAGATTTAAATCATTTTAAAACTTTTAAAACAAAAGTATTATTTTTGGGTACAATTGCAAAGACAACAATTGAAATCAGAAGTTTCTCTTTTTAATTTATTAATACAATAATAATTGTTTCAAAACAACGGATGTGGCCATACCGGGAACTTTTTCCAGAGGGATAACAGGCACACACGGCCGCTTTAAACAAAATTATATTGCGTTTTTGGAATCAGGGGAACTCAAAACGTCGATAAAATAAAAAAATATTGTTCTCGATTATAACAACTTTTTCCTTGTTGAAAAAGTTAAAAAAACACTCGAAAAAACAGAAAAACGTACTCCTGATGTCTAAAAGTTTTTCACTAACAAAATATTGAAAAACTCAATTATTCAAAAAAGCACTGAAATTAAATTAAGAGCAAAAATTACTATAAGCTAAAGGGGTTTTAATGTTTGCATAATCTGAATTTATGTAAGGCTTCGCTGGTATAGTTGCTCTAAATTCTACTTCCAGTGCGTTAAAAATAGTAATTTTTTATGAAATAGAATAACTTTTGATTAGGTAGGCGCATTTTCAACGTGCAGAAATTCTTAAATTTGTTTAATACGTGTTTGGGCCATCTCTGTGTGTCACGAATTTTTGAACGAACTTTGTAATTTTAAATATTAACATTTTTTATTGGGTCATCGTATGATTCGTATAAATAAAATTAGGTGACTTATTGTGTGGCGTGATGAATGAGCTGCAAATGAAATTCTTTCACCGATGTAGCTCGAGCTCTAAAACCCATCTTCTTTCCTCTCCCATCATCAGCATTACAGAATTTTTTCACCAAAACGCTTTTGTACATTTTAAAAATTGTATCATCTTTTTTTTTTAATACGAGTGTGTCTTAACCCTTAATAAAGATAAAATTAACATATTCAAGGATAGAAGGTGTGTACATTGTAAAAGTGGGTCCGTAGTTCATCTATTAATAGTTACAACTTCGATCTGAGACAAATTAATGTACGTTATGTAATTATTTATAATAAGAAAATGCCATTTGAGATATAAAATAAAAAACAAAAAATATAAAATTATAAAAAGAACAGGGGAAATTCATTGAATAATTATAATGTGCGGTATGCGGATCGCGTGTTTTTTTACGACGCGAAAAGAATATAGTAAATTATTAAATAAGTTGAATTATTATTTACTTTAAAATAAAATTAAACTTTAGCAAATAAGGCCAACTACACACTTTACGATAATTAAGCACGTCTTTGTTAGGGAGGACGAGTGATTAATTTAATAAAAGAAGCTGCCGAAGCACAGGGTCCCGTCAATGAGATTTGTGTGCCCTACTTAACCATTATGTGCGGTAGTAAAATAGCGATTTTCAAGAGTAACTTTTGTCGGAAAATTCGCTTTAAAAATGGGGCCCTTGGAACAAATTATTTTTTTTGAAGGTCTTAAATTTTGACCTTTTTTCAACTCCCTCTTTCTAGACTTGTACTTGTTAGTTCGCATCTTTTCACATTATTTCTCTTGATGTAAGGTCCTTTAGTTTCTTGTGTAGCACCATCATACTGTGTGTCGACTTTCCAAGCGGAACGTTGGGAATTAACATTGGAAATCACTTATTTACAGTTTGCTGCTCCTACATAAATCAATAAGGGCAATCTTCTTGAAGAGCGAAATAAGATATTAACATATGAAAAATTCAGATACCTCAATGGCTCATCCTGTATGTCGCGTTTATATTAGAAGTTATTTTACAAGAACTTAAAAGAGCTGATTTAAGGGCTTAAAATTACTGCAATTTCTAATTTTCATACTGAAAAAAATGGAGTCATCCTTATTTTTGATTATAGGCGCGCCATATTGATTTAATTTAAGGGATTTTTTATTAATTTTAAATTTCGTGAGAGCGTCTTTGCAATAATCGAATCACATAAACTAGTAAATAATATAGATTAATAACGTCCTTCTACTTGCTTGTCTTGTCGTTTTGAAATTTCATGGTGTACTATGCGTTATCTTGACGTTCCATTATTATTTAGATATGCTATCTACATCACATCATTGATTTCGAAAAGGCAGAAATTCAATATAGTGCCAATGAGAAAAAGGCCGCTCCAATTTGCTCAAAAATCGTCGGAAGTTCAAAACTTACATCTGAAACCCCCAAAATTCAAAAAATAAAAATAAAATTCAGTTGTTATCATACTCATGGAAAACACATTAGTAAAAATTGGAAGTGGTAACAAAGTCTTAGGTCTCCAATTGTTAACATGGTGTAGAGCACTGTTTCTCAACATTTTTTGTTCCATGCCCCACCTAAGCCTTTCTAAAATTCTTATGCCCCCTAAAAAAAATTGAATTGTTCACTGAAGAAACTCTGGACTAGTTCATTTTCGAATTGCCCCGCTTAATAATAAAATTTCCCCCTTGTGGGGCGTAGGCCTCACGGAGGCTGACTCAAGTGTACTAAACCACCTGATGGTTTACTATTATTCCCCAATTGTTGGATTTCATCGGAATATTGGATACCAGTCTGTGAGCGTGCCTCGCAAGATGGGGGGGGGGGGTGCAACCTAAAAATTGCCAGTAAGCTCAAAAAACTTCTGGCAAAAGATGCACTTGTTTTTCTTTGACATAATTTTTTTTAACTGTTGTACAATCGGAAGATAGAATGAGCACTTCCTTCGAAACCAATAATTCGGTTTGTCGTGCATTCATTATGTTTATTATCAATGGGGACTCACCTTAGAACCTTAGGACAGTGTCTAATTAAAAGCAAATTAAATTAATCTTTGACGAATAATCCGGAATTGTAGGTACGTACGGTATTGGCCAAGGTCGAAACTATTTAACATACAATGGGGGCTTATATAAATTTATATTTGCAAAAAAGTTTTTTTTTTGAGAAATTATCTGATTTTGCTTTGTTTTTGACATTTGAAATTATAATGTGGGATTACCTCTCTCTTCCTCTACAATACATTAAGAAATCATACAGGATGGAGAAAAAGAACGCAACAAGGCTATAGTTTTCTTTATTATCGATTTTTAGAAAAAAGTTTTAAATAAAATTTACTAGGCTAAAAATGCTTCACTTGTTGTTCGTGACCTTCAACTGCTCATGGGTAATCGCACGTGGGTGCAGGAGCACAAACATTTATTAAATCAATTTCTTTCGTTTAGGTTTGTCTAATAAGGTTAGTTTTGTCTTAAAACAGAGATTAAACTTGCAAGTTTGATGATGCTTTTTTCCAAAAAAAAATTTCTTATGTCTACCAAAACTTTTATGCTACCTGAGGCAGAATCATGTGGCGATTCCAAAAAAGTAAAAAACATATAGGCTGTCATTCGCTCACGTGGTCTTGTGCCGAAGCGCGATTGCGCATGAGCAGTTAAAGACCACGAACAAGTGAAGCACTTTTAGCCTATTAACTTATGTTTAAAACATTTCTTTAAAAAATAGATCATGAAAAAGTTATAGCCTTGTTGCGTTACTTTTTCCCCGCCCTGTATATCTAATAGTATGGATTCTATAGATGATATTATAATTTTTCCACGGTAACAATTCTGTAAATGACGTGTATTATCCTAATAAAACTCACACGTTAACGTATGTAAAATGTTTAAGGTCTCTGGCTGCTAAGTGCGTAAGTAACACGTCATTTGAAAGAACAATTGAATTTATGAGAAAGTTATTTATTGATAAGTGCAAATAGTGCAATTGGAACAATTTCTATTTTAATCTTATCTCGAATTCACCTGCATATTTTTCTCGATATTTTTAATGAACAGATGTTGTCCAGTTTCGATATTTTACAAAAGACGTCTGAAAATGTTATTTTTTTTATCTCCAGTATTTTGACCACCGTTTATGTCCTTTACATCTATGTTATGACGCTGATTTGTTCTCTGCAGTCAATGTACAAAAATTGAGCTGTCAACGGTAGTCATCTGCAGTCAATGGCTGCCATAGCATATGCAGTCATGGGCAGTCAGTTTACAAATTCAGAGCAGTGGTTGGCCCCTCGATTCATAATTAGGAAGTTCCAATAAAAATTTTGAAAATTATTTTTTAGGTTTATCCATGGTCCTTTCTTTTGATAAATGTCTCCAATCGCTCAAAGGAAGTATCTTGATTTGTAAAAACTTCAGCATGCAATATTTAAACCTTACACTGTGGCCATTTCTACGCTTTTGATCTTCGGAAAATAGTCTTCATTCAGTTAGGATTGCTAGGTTGGAGGATAAACCGAAGTTTGGGCGCACAAACTAAGTAGCCCACTTAGTGCTAATTCGGTTATTTCCACAACGTCTCTCTCAGCAGACCTCGCGCAGAAGCTCATGGACTGTTGCTCATTTTAATCCAAGCATGCACATAACGTCTCTTAAGATCCTGTTAAAAACATTCAGTATTTTTCACACGTTCTCATTGAAAAAAGCAAACTCTGTGTTCATAGACCCCCCCCCCCTAAAAATACTTTTTGTTATTAAATTAAACTCTATTGGATATAGCGGAATACTAAAATCTGATAATGTTTGTTGCATTTCAGAATAACCAACAAGATCTAAAGATGTTTGTTGATGAAAAAATGTGAGTATTTAATTGTTTTGCACTGTGCATGAAAATTTTATTTTTTGCATGATAAAAAGCAATTACGTATAAGCAAAAACTATCTAAAAAGCGCCCGTACGATAATAATAGTAATAATAAATAGCCGACTCATATAGTAATCTGTTAATATCTATATTAACAAATTAATAAAGTTTAATTATTGAACTTTCGACTGTTATTCCTTTTTATATTTTCAATAGTTTATACCAGTTAGGGTTATTATTTACATATTGCCGTAATACTGTATAGTGGTGTGATGCCGATCATAAGTTCAAACTTCACGAGAAAGTTGCGTGGTGTAATTAGGAGTTTGAAACCGATTTTATTGCTCATCGTAAATGATTAAAAACGCTCTCAAGTTTTGTGTTTACAATATTTACATTATTACCTTGTATTTTTAACTTTTTTAATTTATTTGTTTACTATCACCTATCACCACAAATATTAATTGCGAAATGAGAGTGCACCACGCTAGAGGTCGCTCTTTAATCTCAAAATTGGCGCCCAACGAGGAACTCGAAAAACAAGTATTTTCGACCTTTTCTCTAATTATTTACGATCGTTATTGTATAATAAAATATTTATCTGATACCTGTTGCCTATAGTAATATTTTGTTATCATAATAAAGTTATCGGTGACCTCTGATTGAACATATGCACCTCCTGGTGGTAGCGAGTAAAAAGACTCGTTTTGTTATGTTTTCTATCATTCAAATTCGACTCGAGAGCGAGTGGGTATTAGTTTTGTGTTGCTTTTTTAAAAGTTGTGTCGTTTTGTAGGTTTTTGGAAAATAAGAAGGAAGACCTTATAGTGACACAAAATGTATTATGGGTAAATATTTTTGTTTTCGAAAATTTTTTTTCGTGCGTTTTTCCCAAAGATTTATCTGCTTGTAGTTATAAAAAAACATTTTTTTGAACTTTTGCTTTATTTTGATATTTTGTTTTATTTGGATAAAAGAACTATTAATAATAGACTATATCTGAAGGCTGGATGGATAATAAAATTAATAACAATTCTTAACATTTATTATCCTGTAGTCGACGCTGCTTGTAGTGAATAATTTCGCTTTGCTTCTCAACTTTTAGACCCTCTGTGTGTAATAATTATTTTTGTTAGCTTTGAATTGGCTTTTTTGCGATTGTTTTAATTTGAAAATTAATTTTATTTTTTGTTTTAGGAACATGGACGGAATCGGCTATACGTTGGCGTATGGTGCTCTACAAGCCATCGCCTTCGTGTGCGATATCCTCACGTTTCCAGTATACGTCTTCCTTCAAAAACCATGGAAAGTTCGCTCCTTATCCAGGAGAGTTAAGGTCAGTATTTAATATTTTTTCGAGGTTTTATTAATTTGGGGCTCTTTTAAAAAAGGTAACTTTTTGCTTTTTAATAGCTTTTGAGCTGTAAAAAAAGGCTTTGCTTTTAATGATGATGGTATAATTTGGGTATACACTGCATGAAATTATTAAATAAGGACCTAAAACGAATATTTCGATTAGGAAGCTTTCCTTTTTGTAAAATACGGACACATCACGGAGAAACGATTAATAAGCATTTATTTGTTACATGATGGATAGAAAAGCGATTACAATCTGACTGCATTTTCTCTTTTTCTCATAAAAGTTGTTTGATTCTTTAGAGCGAAAGTTTTTCCTTCACACAAAAAAGTAGTTTATTGTGAATTTTTTACCGCAAAAGACTTAATTTTAATTTAATTAATTGCCGATTTAATTAATCATTTTTACGCAGACATTATTTATATTATTATTAGTCATATTAATTATTTTATTCGTAAACATAATCGCAAGTGGAATTAATAATTGATAATAATTAAAACTTTTTGCAACCAAAAAAACTATAGAAAAAATACCATTTGTTATAGTTTTTCTTTGATATCTAGAATGCTTGTTTTAAAAAAAACAAAAATAGCATTAAAATGGTCATCAAATTTAGAAATTGGTTTACCATTTAAAGTTTCTATCATGCCCCAACCCCCAATGCTGGATTTATTTTGTGGGAGAGTCTGTCTATCATCCCTAAAGTGTCAGATATTTATCTCAATGATGGGTTTTATCGACTTTATCAAAATTTGGATAGTGCATCTCAAAATATTTGAAAATGATTTTTTTTTAGTTAGGGGTTAGTAGAATTATATACAGTGTGAATAAAAAGTAAAGAACAGTTGGAATATTTTCTTTTCCGATAAAAATATCCGGAATATCAAAAAAAACAGTAGGACTGGTAGGACACACTTTAAATTGATTTATTTCAAAACAAATATTTTCCGATGATTTCCATTTTTCTACCCCCTACCCTCTTCTAGGAATGACAATGTATATTTTTCTCTTTGCAATCTTATAAAACTATATCAAAAAGAAAAAAGTGGGTTAATTTGAATAAAAATAATTATTATTGAAAAAAGAGAGAGAGTCGGGAATAGGTGGATGGCTTATTAGTAGAAGCGGACTTATCGCGTGGCTTAGCCACATTGCCGGATCTAAATCTGCTTGCCCTTTTCTTGTGGTGGCCATCTTAAAAATACCTACCGTTTACCCAAATAAACCTCAAAAATTTTTCTTAGTTTTACATGGTGGATGCATGGTGGTAAAGAGAAAAAAATGTACAGCCGGCCAAAAAGTTTTTGGCCACCCCCTGACAATTTTAAAAAGCAACCAACATTACACGCCGTGTAAATTAAACAGCGTGTAATGTTGGTTGCTTTTTAAAATTGTCAAGGGGTGGCCAAAAACTTTTTGGCCGGCTGTACATACTCTTCATTTTTTTTTCGTTGTACTGGAAAGATTACCGACGCCATTTTGAATTTTGAAAAACAAGATCACTACTTTTTAATAATAAATTTTAATTCTAGAGGTTACTTTCTTTACGAATCACAAACAAGCTCATAGTCGTACAGTTAAAAAACTTTTCTCCGGGTCTGTCAGAAACCCCTTTTTCTGGTGCCAAAATTTGCGAATTAAAAGTAGGCTCATAGCCTCCTATTTGAAGGCTTTTTAAAACTTCCGATAGAATCGTAGTAAAAGTGGCATATTCACCTCTGGAAGAAATTGTTTTCCATTGAATTGTGGACCCAATTACACTCGTGCGTTTCGATTGCTAGTTTTGAGGAACAGTGCTTCATTTTCCTCCTTAGGTGAATCTGAAAATATCAGGCTACCTTGCTGTACTTCTATAACAAATGCAATTATTCCGAATTTTATAATTATGGGCCTCCTTAAGGTTCTGTTTTGGATTTTTATTTTTCGGGAAACCGAAAGACCTTAGAAGGAATTATAATCGTTCAAAATACGACATCGGGTTGTCTACTTACTCTTACGTTTGATCATCTTCCCAGGAGATTTAAAAGTGGGTTTGGCCAAAATGACTGATGGTCGTTGCTTGACCTCCTTCGATAAAATTCAGTCTTTGTAATTTTCTCTAAAGAGGCTTTTGTTTGATATTGGAATTTTTATAGGTAATAAAAAATACCGACGAGAAATGAGATGAGATGTGTCAATAGTGGAAATCCAGGGAAATTCGAAACATTTTTTAATTGTTTCAATTGTCACGTTTTTGTAATATAACATTTCGACACAATTTTCACACATTTTTCTATCTGCTTATTATTGCTTTGTAAATTATTTGCACATATTGCTCTGCAATTTATATTAACTCATTTGTTTTTGCCCACTACATATACAGAGTGTGTTGCAAACCAAACTAAAAGTTGAATTTTCCATCTTAGGAAAATATTGATACTCCTTCATTTAATTTGAACTAACAGTCAACTGTGACGTATCCCGATATTTTTTTAATTGGTTTTGGGGTTGCTAATTTTCCAAAACGACGGTATATGGCATTAATTATGGTGATTTGTAAAAATTTTCAGAATTGTACATATTAGAACAAAAACCTGTTAAGCTCTTGTACATAATGTACATATCGTTTTGTTTAATTTGGTGTACTTTTTTTGACTATTCGTTTATAATCCTTATTTATAGGCAATAGTGGTGGCCGTCGAAAATGACCGTGCCAAAGACGTAAGCATAGATATTGATGGAACGAGTTTAAATAATACTGATAAATTGGCTTCGCAACCACCACATAATGTGTACAAGGTATTTTGATAAAAAGAGTTCATTGTGGGATTTCCAAGGAGGTGGTTTATACATTTTTTTTTAATTTTTCAAATTTAAAGTTTTTTTGCAAAACGCAATGGGCTAAAGTCGAGTACTTATGGTAAAGGTGGTGCTGCCAAATTTTTTTTAACACTAACTTTCTCACCTATTGCACGTTGCTTTTAACAAACAATTTGATTTTCTTTTAAAAAATTTAGATTGCATGCGATTTTAAGGCTTTATTTACTAATTTTTAGGGTAAGTATTGTGATAAAACATAAATTAAACTTGAATCTAACCTATAACAATAATTTTTGTAAGGTACAAAAAATCAGTTATTTTTACAAAACTTTGGGAAGTCGTTAGAAGCTTCCATCTTCGTGTCCATTAGTCCATTTACACCACTTCAACTTTATTATTTCTACTTTACAACCAAATTAATGTAATTTATTAAGTGGCATATAAAATTGCCAGTTGAAGTGTTGTAATCGTGGCTTCTATCTTTAGTTCCCTATCGTTGTCGTGGAAAACGAACTAAAACGTATCAGTGGGGTATTTTTTGTTCACATAGAAGGATTTGTCCAACTTTGGCGTCAGAGTGATCTTAGTGGTGCCTATTCACACACCAACCAACTACTGTCTGCACAAGCTTAAGACTACAAAATATAAGATCAAATTTCCTGCATATCCTGGAACCTGCAGTTCCAGGAATCTTCGAGCAGATTGAATAGTATAGAAAATTTTAAATACTCAAAAGATACTTAGGCATCCTTCAGCACGAATGGTTTCTCTCATTTTATTTTTTTATTTAAGCAAAGGTCCAACTAATTTCATACATTTTTGGAGGTCTCAAAAGTCCATTTTGAGAGTGTTTGTAATCCTTTGCACTGACTGCACTGTATATGGCAGACCAGACCTGCAGATCATAATCTGAAAATCTCAGTTTAAAGGTCTGTCCACACACACATGCACAGGCCTTGCCTTCCGGTTTGGCATGGCAGGCGGTCTGAACGCTGTCCATACGCTCCGATTTGGCCTGTGCAGGCTGCCTGAACGGTGTCCACACGCTCTTGTGCAGACGGGAAAACTTGCTTCACCCTTCTACAGGATAGACCAAAAAGTTCTAATTTTCTTAGGAAATTTTGGGAATTTAGCTTTAATGTAAATTGGGGATAGGTATTTTGTTAAGTGTGCCATGATGTAATACAGGTTGGTAAATACTGTTGTAACCGTGGTAAGGGATGGGACTGGTTACGTTTAAAAAACTCCCTTCTAGTTCTTCTGAAATTCTCCATTTTCAATACTTCTTGGTAGAAATGAAATCTAAACGCCTTTTTGATTTGAATTAACCGACTAATGTAATTTCTAATTCTTTACCAAATTTGTAAAGCAATTTTTTTTCTTTTTAACCAGGCTATTCCGATCACAAGCGATACAAGAAGCATAACTTATAGATCGTTAGATAATCCTAGCGAATGTCACGTACAAATAGTACGCAATCAAGTCGACACAATGGCAAAAATAATGGAATTTTGTACCAAAAAATTCGCAAACAAAAAGTGTCTTGGTACAAGACAAATTAAAGCTGAAGAAGATGAAGTTCAACCCAACGGAAGAGTGTTTAAAAAGGTACTTTTTGTGTTAATTTAATATAAATGTCTCGAGTTACCAAAATTTTATTTTGTTTAGTACGTAATGGGCGATTACATTTGGAAGACTTTCGCCGAAATTAACATATTGGCTACAAATTTTGGACGTGGGATGCGCGAAATGGGAAATAAACCTAAAGAAAACGTTGTCATTTTCGCCGAAACCAGAGAAGAATGGATGATTGCTGCCCAAGGATTGTTCAAACAAAATATTCCCGGTAAGTTTTTTAATTTAATATAAGGGTTGTGAAGCGAAAGTGGTTTAGACCAGGCTTGAGGAAGTTTAGGAAATTGTGAAGACAGCGATTCATGCGATCGAGACCATGATATGGCGATCCCCGAGATCATGTTCTAGATTAATCCAAACTCCCACCCCTCTATCGATTAACTAGATAGATTCTCAGTTCCTGGACGATCATATAGTCTTTAGTATTAGCGTGTGCCCCCATCCGTGCACGGCACTACAACTTCTTTCATCAATGGGATCGAGACTATGATATAGCGATCCCCGAGATCATGTTCGAGATTAAAACCCAAACTCCGATTCCTCCATCGATTCATCAGATAGATTCTCAGTTACTGGACGATCATGTTCTTTAGTATTAGCGTGTGCCCCCATCCGGACACGACACTATAACTTCTTTCATCAGTGTGATCGAGACCGTGATATGGCGATCCCCGCGATCGTGTTCGAGATTAAAACCCAAACTTCGACCCCTCTATCGATTCACCTCTCTTAGTTCTCTCAATTCTCAGTTCCTGGATGATCATGGTCTTTAGTGTTAGCGTGTGCCCGTATCCGAGCACTACACTATAACTTCTTTCATCAATGGTATCGAGATTATGATATTCCGATCCCCGAGATCATGTTCGAGATTAACCCAAACTCTCACCCCTCTATCGATTCATCAGATAAATTTTCAGTTCCTGGACGATCATGGTCTTTAGTATTATCCTGTGCCCTCTCATCTGGGCACAGCACTATAACTTCTTTCGTCAACCCTGCAAGTCTAGGTTTAGCGAGAAGTTTATAGGAGAGAACACTGGCTCTGTTAAGCTCATCTAAAGTTCTCGGGCTCTTTTTGACACTTTTACAATAACTTTTCTCGTAATCGTAATGAGCAACTGTGTGAGACGTTCTAAGTTCGTGTAAAAGATCACAAACCAGTTAATATTTCCATGGTAACGTATCTCTCGCAGCTGAACTTTAACCAGGACCAAGCAGAGTGGAGCAGCGTGGCTGAAGAGGCACTCAGCCACCTTGTAGGTTCGTTTCTTTTCTTTTACGTAGTATTTGGACTGTTGAGGCAATGTCAGGATTTCCATAAACCCTAATTTTGCTCCTTCTTTGATTCAAATTGCCATGAGCTTGCCAGTATAACGTTTCACGACCGATCAAGAACTCCTATGAAGACCATGTCAAGAGCGAGACGATGAACTCCGGGTGCCGGTGGTGTTAGTGCACTCTGACGGCAAGAGTTGAACTACCACGGTAGTGTAACGGCGCGAAATTTGAACTGGACAACCACCGCCTCAAGCAATAGCTTTAGATTTTGACGTAGCAAATTCTCATGTATCCAAGCTCTTGAGTTCATCTTAAAGTGAAAATAACACACAGATAAGAAGAGTTTAGTATCTGATGATGTTATGTGCCTGAACGCCTACTGTCCAATTTCCAGAACCTTCTTCTCTTAACCATTTTAAGCCATTTTCAGCATTTTCTTAATAAAATTTTTCTGCTCTCTGCTTTATCAAGAACCTTGAAACCAGGAGTTGAGTCATCTATTTTCTTTCTGTTGAAAATACTCTTTAGCTACAAGTGGATAAAAAACATTTCTCGCTCGCATTTTATTCTTCTGACTCACTCTGAGAATGAAAATTACGAAATTTTTGTTATTTCAGTTGTTACCATTTACGCCACCCTTGGAGACGAAGCGATCGTGCACGGAATAAACGAAACGGAAGTCACAACCGTCATTACGAGTTACGATTTGATGCCTAAATTTAAGAACATTTTACACCAAACTCCAACTGTTAAAACTTTAGTTTACATGGAAGATCAACTAAAAGACTTGGTAGTCGAAGGATATAAGTCTGGAGTAAAAATCTTTACTTTCGCCGACGTACTTAAGAAGGGTAGCGAATCAAAAATTGGTAAGAAATTACAATTGTTCCTTACAGGACATTTCTAACATTTTTTGTTACAGAAAATAATCATCCCACAACGAATGACGTCGCTATAATTATGTACACGAGCGGCTCTACAGGTGTACCAAAGGGCGTAATTCTTCATCACTCAAATTTAATATCAACTTTAAAGGCTTTCTCCGACGCCGTCACAATAACCGACGACGATTGTTTAATCGGTTATTTACCTTTAGCTCACGTTTTTGAATTACTGGTCGAAAGTGTCTGTCTGTGTATGGGAATTTCCATCGGTTATTCTACGCCTTTAACGATGATCGACACTTCGAGTAAAATCAAAAAAGGTACTAAGGGCGACGCTTCGATTTTACGTCCAACATGCATGACCGCCGTACCTGTAAGTAAAATATTATTTTTGAACGCTAAAATAGATAATTATTGATTTTTTAGCTCATTTTGGATAGGATATCGAAGGGAGTTCAAGAAAAAGTAAGCAAAGGAAGTGCAGTTGCTAAAGTACTGTTTAAATTTGCGTACGAATATAAGCGCATGTGGAAACGTCGTGGCTATTCGACCCCCTTAATAGATAAGTGAGTAATAATAATTGTACCCCATTTATTCCGACCTTGTTTCTAAAATGCATAATTATGTGGGATGACGCTTTATTGTTTCAGTTCAAAGTTCGCGTCTTTATTATTAATGTGCTTATATAAAAATTTTTTAAATGACTTCATTTTTTTGCAGGGTCGTCTTTTCGAAAGTTAGACAAATGTTGGGAGGACGAGTGAGATTGGTTTTGTCGGGAGGAGCACCGTTGTCACCTGATACACACGAACAGATTAATATTTGTTTATGTTTAAATGTCATCCAAGGGTATGGTCTTACAGAAACTACTTCTTGTGCAACAATTATGGATAGTAAGTTGACCAAAAAAAGTATTACATTTGGTACTAATTAAATTTTATTGTAGCATATGATAGAACTGTCGGTAGAGTCGGTGGTCCAGCAACTTCTTGTGATATCAAATTAGTCAATTGGGAAGAAGGTCATTATAGGATTACAGATAAACCTTATCCACGTGGAGAAATTGTTATTGGAGGTGATAGTATTAGTGCTGGTTACTATAAATTGCCGGAAAAGACTAAAGAAGACTTCTATGAAGCTGACGGTAAAAGGTGGTTTAAAACTGGTGATATTTGCGAGATCCAAACTGATGGAGTGGTCAAAATTATCGGTAAGTTTTAAAATTTGTAGTCATAAAAAATTCTGTAGGGTGACTGCCTTTAAGGTCTTTGTGGGCTGAAGGTTTACTTTATTTGTAATAGTCCAGGAGAGCTAAATATTTGCATAAACCTATATTTTCAGGTTCTGAAGACTTGCTTAAACGTTTTAGAGAATCTCGTGTCCGCGTGTCAAGATAATCAAGGTTAAAAGTCACAAAAATCGTTTTTTGACAAATATTTCTTACGCGTCTTACGTCATAAGAGGTTATTACAAAAATTGTAGATCATAAAATTCTCTACAAATTTCATCTATTTCATTTTTTTGTACAATCAACCGTTCTCGAAATATAGCGCGGAGAGTAGGAGACGCGCGCATAATGTAAAAAGCATCAACGATAGGTATAGGAAATGGTAATGCAAAACGATAGTAAATTTATTGCTGCATCCAAAACTGTAAAAAAATACAGGTATTACATTTAAAATTAAAAAGTTTTTGAAATTTCAAATTTCCTCTAAAAGTTAGCAATTTTTGAACACCCTGTAAATTATTAGAGAAAAATTGTAACATCAAATCTTAGTCTAAGGTTCTTAAAAAACTATCTGAAACTTCTGTAGCTCCTGTTATCATTGTAACCTCAGTATGCAATTTTCAAGAAAGGCGCGCAAACATCACTTTTTGTAGAAAATTCCATTTTTCTAAAAAAACAGTTGAAAATCGGTATAGAAACATGTTAAGTTGGATTTAGAAATTTTCGTAGAATCCATAAGAATAAAAAAAATTATATTCTATTAAAATAAAAAAGTTAGTGTTAGCGCGCCTCCAACTCTCCGCGTTATATTTCGAGAACGGTCGATCGCACAAAAAAATGAATTGGATTGAATTTGTAGAGAATTTTATGATCTACAAGTTTTATAATAACCTCTAATGAGGTAGGATGCATAGGAAACGAGATATTTGCAAAAAACTACTTTTCTGACCTTTGACTTTGAATATCTTGACAAGCGGACACGAGATTGTTTAAGACTTTTGAGCAAGTCTTTAGAACGTCAAAACATAGGTTTATGCAAATATTTAGCTTTCTGAATTTCTTTCCAAGGTTAAACTCTTCTTTGACTGGACTATAATAATTTTCTTAAACTTATGTAATAATAAAAAAACCTTTTTCAGATCGCAAGAAGGATCTTGTAAAACTTCAAGCAGGCGAATATGTATCCTTAGGAAAAGTAGAGACTGAATTAAAAACTTGTCCAATTGTTGATAATATTTGCATTTATGGAGATTCGTCGAAACAATACTGTGTGGCTCTTGTGGTACCAAATCAACAACAATTAAGCGATCTCGCAGAAAAAATGGGTATCCACAATCAAAGTTTCGAAGACTTGTGCTTATTACCGTCTATGGAAAAAGCTGTTTTACAAGAATTAGCAGATCACGGTAGAAAATGTAAGTTTGCATATAAAATTTAAATGTTAGATTTAACCTGTTTGTTAATTGTAGGTAAATTGGAAAAGTTTGAAATTCCAGCAGCTGTAAAATTGTGTACGGAAGTTTGGTCGCCCGACATGGGATTAGTTACGGCAGCATTTAAGTTAAAACGTAAAGACATTCAAGAACGTTATCAGCATGAAATTAATCGAATGTATGCGTCTTGAAACTTGCTGATGCGTTGAATATGTGTGTTTAGTTATTCTATTTTAAATAATACGAAGGACTTGTAAAGTGAAGCAAAAAATTAGGTAAATTTTAATAACAAAAAAGTGTGTTACAATTTTTGTTGTAACATATGGGACTCGATATAATACGTTTACAATACTCTTCGATTTTGTACATATAATTTTAATTAAAATGCAATTTATTCATTTTATTATAATTGCTTTTTAGTAAAGTTTTAAAAGGGAGCGTTCAGTATGTAATTTATTTGTGATTTTTGTTTTTTTTATTTTATTCTCGTCAAATGTGTTTACTTTACATATGGAACGTTCCCCCAAAAGCTATGTGTAATCTTTAGTTTCTTGAGAAACTATTATGTTTAGAAAATTGTACAAAATGTTATAATTTTGTAGGGATTTTGAGAATATTAAGGATTTTTTAATTCTAATAAATGGCTATTTATTAAGGTGAGTGTGTGCTGCATAATATTTTAGATTAGTTGCACATTTTTTGTTTGTTTCGAAGGTATAAGTTGTACTTAATGTACATAGTTGTCGTTTGAGCGATATTTTTGTTGGTATTGTTCCTATTTCGAGTGTGAGCCCCGTTTTGAATGCCTGTCCCTTAGATTTTAAGTTGCGAGCCTAAAAGAAATTTTTACGTTTTATTATTATACATATAGCCAGTGAATATTAGAAAGAAAATTTTAATAATAAATATTAGGTAAAAATGGTGCTCTTGTTAAGTGGAACAAATTATTAATAATAAATTGTACAAATTGGATGTATTTTAAATTTTAAGATATTTAGTCTTCACCGTACTTTTCCAACATCACAAGGTTGTAATGAGTTATAAATTGCTTTTCTTAATACTTTTGTATATCAGTCACAGAAGCCGAACTGAACAAACTGTATAATTTATTGTGCAATAAATTTATTCAATATTAAATTCCTATTTTATAATAATATCTTGATTTGATTTTGTAATAATTGAGTTTGAAGAGAGTGATGGGTGTGAGACTATACCATCTCTAGCCCATTTAACTAGGTGTGCATGGGCAGTTCTTTACAGCCCAATATAAAATTCTTAAATCATGCTTGATGTGTTTATTTAGATACGTTTTTGAGCAAATGAAAAATAAGACTTCAAGACAAATTCAAACGTATACAGGTATTACATAGGGGACAGTGCAAGTGAGAAATTATATCAAAAGTTTAAAGACGTATTAATTACGTTTTATATTGCTAATAAATAACTATTCATCCACAACAAATAATGCTCAAAACCTACCGTGCTAAGATGCTACAATATAATTAATTTAAAATTATTTATTAATATTAATTCTATTAAATTAAATAATTGTAAATACTAACTAGAATACGAAATTAATAAGAAAATAAAAATACTGAATCAAGAAATCTTTTATTATTAAAATAATAAACTCATAATCCAAGAAAAATTAACTGGGGAGAACACCTACATAAAATTAAAGGCAGAAAAATGTCATAACAAGTAGCTAATTATAAGTGAAGAAAAAATATCAGTTGGAACACCTAGAATAATACAATGGACTAAATTAATAAACCTGGAAGGAAGAAGAAAAGGAGTTTTTCAAGTTTGAATATTTTTATGAGAGTTTCATCAAGCAAAATTAATTTTCTAATTTAAATTGTTATTGAGATATAATTCTTGTAACTTCCAGTTTGTTTTAGATCTGCTAATGGTTCGAAAATTAATTGATTTTGTGCTTTTAGATAAAAACAATTCACTATTTATTGCTAGGTACACCACTCTTAACTGGATATAGCATTTTTTGATGAACATGGAGTGAGATGAATAATAAGTAGCATTAGTTATTATAAATCTATCGCTAATACTAATTTAGTATTTTTTATAACGTTCATTTTTAATTTTGAAATGGTAAATTATGGGGCACCCAAAGGTAAATAATTTCTTTGCTGTAAAAGCTGTAGGATATCTATAAAATGAAATTATACAATAATTACAATTAGTTCAAAGAAACTAAATTTAAAAAATCAAGTTTGTAATTTTTTAATTTACTTTTCTTTGAATGTTTTAACAATTGTGAGGAATCAGTCAATTATACAAAAAGCTCTTTTTAATGTAAGTGGAAAAATACACAAATTATAAGGTATATGACTGCATTGACTACTACATAACTGTTCACTTTTAAAATGATAAATATAAACGTTCGAAAACATCAATATAGTCATACCGAATTATTTGTCATTTAGTATTTTTTGTCACAGTTAACAAATTTATTTATTTTATTTGTAGTTGAGCTTTAGTTTATATTTGCCAGTTAAAGTGTTAACATGTAGTAGTACTAGTAATAAGTACATTTTCTCATCGTAACAAGGATACACCCTGTGCAAGGAATAAAAATATTAATAAGGTACAGAGAATATTTTAATTATTAATTAATTTTCTCCTGTAACTGTTTGTAATTATTGTTTGTCATACTGCTTGTCATAACAAGTGACTGAATAACAAGAATGTGTACTTTTTATTTTAAATTTAATATCTTCTTAAAACCCCTATTTACCAGCTGATTATAAATTGAACAATTTTTTTAAATAAATAATATATGCAACCCATTACTTTCAATACTCTTATTTTATTGGTTAGCATAGTGTTTAGTGGTAGGGAATGGGTAGGAGAAAGTTAATATAAGTACGATTTTCGCCATAAGTTCAGATTCTTATCAGTAACACAGATCAGCAATTTTTAGAAAAATAAGGGTTACTCTTGTAAAAATCAACTTGCTATTTTCGAATTTTTTTTGATTGGAAGTTGTTCCTAATATTATTATAAGTATTTCCACCTAATATTAATCAATTTACTTCAACATTAAGGATAAAAATTTAAATATTGTGATCAATAATTATTTTATAAATGCTTAGTAGTATTTACACTAATATCGAAAATTTTTTATGGTGTATTGGATTTATTAATATCCTTTTATGTAAAAAAAATAATTTAAATTCCTTTATTAATTAAAAATGGTACAAATTAATCTTTTGCTTTTTATTTGCATTATAACGTTTATTTGTATTTTTTGACTCCAGGTGCACGTTACTTCTAGTAAGGGATTAATTTTGATTTATAAAAAAATCTTGGTTAATTAATAATAAACTGCTTATAAAATAACTTCAATTTTCTACTCACAATTTTCAATTGTAAAGGCGTTTTCCGAAAATTTTGAGTTTTAAATAAAGTTAAAGAAGGTGCATAATTAGTTTATTTTTTCCCACTTATTCCCTACCACTAAAGAAATGAAATATCGACAAATAATATGCGAGTACTTAAGCAAGGGTTGCCAATGTTTATACCTATGTTAGGCGGAAATTTCATTTACATTTGCATTCAATTTATTTCTAAAAATTATTAATTTAAAAAATTCATTAGTAATCAGGCAATTAATAAAATAACAGTAATTTTAAATCTAAAGATTCATTTTTTACGCTGCGAAGCTTTCAGTAACAATAAGCAATCAACTTTTACAAGAATAAAAATACATATTTGGTTACAAACATTGTTGCGTAAATCTGGAGTTTCAATCTAAAAGGCACAACAATAGGATAAACTATTCCATACTAATGATTCACCGTGTGTCATTTATAGTAAAGTATTTCGTATTCATTTCAGTTTCCATTTAACTTTCGTGTATGATGGATCGTTCCTCCAGTGTCAGTGCTTTCAGTACCAACATAAGGATTACAAGAAGTATATCGTCACACTATCCATGGCTGTGCGAGTTAGTGGGTGCTTCAAAAAGAACTTCCTGGATATGGAGTTGCCGGTTGTATTCCTAATGAAAGGACTGAAAAAAATTGGTAAGTAAGATTTATGATATAACTTCTCTAATTATTAAATAAATTAACATCGTCGTAATTCTTTACATTTGGATTGTTGTAAAAATTACAAAATACTTTCGATTAGGGAATGCTTCAAATGCGGAGTCATTAATTTAATGAAAAGCAAAAAAATTTTTTAACAATTAAACATTTAACTAATTTAAATTATTATCTAAATCTGTAGTAATCCGATGTTTGAAATTCTATTCTCTTCAACGCCCTGTATAATTTAGCAATAAGCATTTACATTATAATTGCATAATAATAAATTTTGTAAAAAGAAAATTCAGATACATAAGAACATTAAATTTTTGATGACTCACTATGTGTCTATTATAGTAACCATTTTGTATTTTATTTCAGTTTTGATTGAACTTCCGAGATGTAAAGATCGTTCGTTAAGTGCCCTCTATACCAGAATAATTCCAAAGATCGATCAACGATTACAAGAAAATTAACACAAGATTAATGTAAGTACTTTTTGTCTTTTTAAGGGTATGCGAAGTTTTAGAAATATTTTGCAAATACATAATAAGTATTTTTAGAGTATTCTTAAGTTTTGCGCTGCTTGCAAAACAGGCTTTAGTTAATTAACTTGTTACTATGTTACTAATTTAAATTATTATGTAAATCCATGGTAATCTGATACTTTATTTCTTCAAAATTTTAAGATAACTAATTAAACTAAATAAACTAAAGTTAAACCCCTAACTAATTAAATTAATTTACTAAATAGCCATAAATAATATTCCCGCAAATATCTTCTAATATTTTTAATTAATTAATTTGGCAAATGAAAAAATCCTTAATTGGCAATTATTAATCATTGGTTGATTACGACTTTGCTTTGTGATTCAAACAAGCATAAATATAAAAGGCACTAGTGACTAATGCTTTTGACGATTCAGTTATTGTCGTGACATAATTCTAATATGTGCTAATTTGTTTCAGTTGCAAATCTACGTTTGACTTCGACAGATGACCCGTTAACTGACGCTTTTTTGGTCCCAGAACAAGAGGATTACTAAAAATTTTAAGGGACTAAGATGAAGTTATTGTAAGTATAACTTTCTCAATGAGTCTTCGAGGTATTTGTGAGCAATTTCTGGGTGTAACCAAAATGCTCAAACAAACTTTTAGGATATCATATCTACTTAAAATTAGGGCACCCGTACTTTTTTCTTCAATTCCTAATTTTTATTGCACAGTTAAATGTAGAATTTAATTCTCTAAACTCGAAAGTATTGCTACGATGTACAGAAAATCAAATTTTATTAAACATACAGGGTATTAAAAAAAGCATTCACAACTTTAAGACCGTGTAGTACGCATTTAAATGAGTAAAAAGTTATAATTGAGGGGTGTCCAATAGTTCATACTTTTCGAGTTACGGCCACAACTCAAAAAGTATGAACTACTGAACATTCCTCAATATAACTTTTTCTACTCATTTTAATGCGTACAGAGGGGTGTCAAATAGTTCACACTTTTCGAGTTACGGCCACAACTCAAAAAGTATGAACTACTGAACACCCCTCAATATAACTTTTTCTACTCATTTTAATGCGTACAGAGGGGTGTCAAATAGTTCATACTTTTGAGTTGTGGTCACAAAAAAGTATGAAGTATTGCAAACCCCTTAATATAACTTCTGTTACTCAATTTTATGTATATTACACGCTGTTAAAGTAGTGAATGCTTTTTTTTTTTAAACCATGTATAAATTAAGCAAATTTTTATTGATTATAAAAATTTCAATTAACTTTTTTTTTAGAAACTGTCCCAAATCAAATGTAAATCCCCTTTTTCCTAATAACTTCTTTCTTCCGGTACCTTCTTTACTACCATAATATAGAATCTGCAGATTCTTCCAACTTAATTTTGTTGATTAGAATTACTTGCAACTGGGCGATCCTAATAATTTAGATGAATTTAGTTTCTTCAAAAATTATTTGTTGAGCTAATCACGTATTTTTCATTTACTTACTTAACAATTTTTACTTCCGTTTTTTCTTCTTAAATTTTAAACACCTTATTTCTTAAAATAACGATATTTTCTAAATTAGGTACAATTTTTATTAATGTTGAAGCGGCATATCAGCAGTTTTTTGAAGCATTTTGCTTACACCCTGTATTTTAAATTACTAATTTATTTTGCAAATTAAAAATTAATAAATTGAAAATAATCATAGGTTGTCTAAAGCATAGTAATTAAAACATCTCTCATTTTATTTCAGCAGACGTTCGTTCGATCTTTTGATTTGGAAAGATGATCCGGTAACTGCAGTGCCTTTTGGTCCACATGAAGAGGATTACAAGAAAACTGAATGAAACCAAGTTGAAGTTATTTTACCTAAGTTTATTTTCTCACTGGGCTTTCGAGATATTTTGAATAGAAATACGTATTTTTTATTATTGGTTACTAAAAATTAATTAATTGTAAATAATCATTGGGCGATTAATACTAAAATTTAAGAAGCAAAAGTCCTTTTAACGATTCAGTTTGTGTCCTTAGGTACATAAAACTACGACATTTCTAAATTAGTTTCAGGTTACCTTTGACGCGGAAAGATGCTTTCCTTCATCACACCGACAGTGCCTTTTGGTTTTGGCCCCAACATGAGGATGAGGATTAGGATGGACGGTTGGACGATCCCCAACATGAGGATGGACGAGGATTAATTTATTTTTAATTTATTTTGGATTGTATTTAAGTAGAAGGGTAGCTACACCTCTCGAGTAGTTTTTTTTAAATTAATTTTTTTCAATTTAAATTCATTGCTTGCTTAGAAGGGTAGCTACCCCTATTTACTGGTAATCGCTAGCGAAGAGTAGCAGCTAGGTAAGTTGCTTCCAACAGCTCTTCTCCACGTTAAAGAGAGCGCGAGGGGAAGCAACCTCTAAGACCACTGCGAGTTGTCCTCGAATTGGTCGGAGGTTGTTCCTCTTCCGTAGTCTTTAATGTGGCGATGGGCGTGGACTCCATGTTGGAATGTGGGTGTGCGTTGGCGCCGGGCGGGGAGGGGTAGGTGGGAGGGGGGTCGGCGGTCCCCTCCCCCTACCCCTCCCCGCCCGGCGTCAACGCACATGCGCACTCCTACACGGAGTCCACGCGCATGCGCATTAGAGACTAAGGGGGAGGAGCAACAACCGACAATTTCGAGGACAACCCCCAGTGGTGGACGGGGGTGCCACCCCTCGTACTCTCTCGGACAAGGTGCAGGGTTGAAGCGACGCCACCTACCTAGCAGCTACCCGATAAGCAGCCATTACCAGTTTTAATATTAATTAATATTTTGTAATTATTTATTGTTTTAATTATGTATTATGTCTTGTGGGCCACCGCTTGATGAGCCGAACTCCTCAAGCGATGACTCCTCAAGCTTTTTTGTTACAGTTATTTCTTTCCAAATCTAACGAGGGGTGGACTTGTTGCAGCCCATGCCCTGGGCTGCAACCTTTAATCTTTTTTTTAATGGTATAGCTATTTTTACAATTTTTAATTTCTGCTGCATACATCGATTAGGACACAAGACTGAATCATTAAAGGGACTGTTATGTGTCTTGAATCTCGCTTTGGCGATTTACTTAAGCGTTGGCCCGTCAATCAATAATAAATTGTTTACAAATAATTATAGTTTTGAATTTGTAAAATTAATTAATAGTATATTGTTATAATTTTCTTGTGCACATAATTATATTAAATATGTATATTATAGGTAATAGAAGATATTTTTGTTTATTTTTTCATTTTAATAAACAGTAAACTCGTGTAGATCTTGACGTTTTTTCCAGAGATAAAAGCACCCTTAAAGAATTTCTTTCAATAATCTTCTTCTTTTTCAATTACCTTGTAAAAGATATTCTCTCTCCTACTCCTTTATTCTCTTGATTGCCTTACACGTTAAAATCCAAGTCTTTAATTATTATCCACAGTCTCTTTAGTTCTTAAAAAAAAACAATTCTAAAGAAATTAGACCAGTACCTACTATTTAGATTTTAAAAGTGAAATGTAAGTTTGTTGAGTTCAAACGAAGTCTCAATACATAAGACAAAGTCCAGCTGGATAACTCTTTAACACAAAGAGTTCTTCTTTACTTGACAGATAAGATGACAGAAACAGAAAAGATTGACAGGTGAGAAAAGAAGACAGTAAGTTAACAGATGAGTATGGCAGATGAGAAGATCGTTGATATTTACAGAGACAGAGGCATCGAGAGATAGATAGGGAGAGATAGATATGAGATAGAGATAGAAAAATAGAGAGAGGCAAATATAGAGATAAGGAGATAGATAAAGAGACAGATATGGAGACTGTTTAAATGAGATATTAAGATAGTAAAATTGAGGGAGTTATAGATAGATATAGAGAGAAGAAGACAGATAAAAAAACTGTTGAAATAAGACACTAAAAATATATAAATAATGAAGGGAGATAGATATAGAGATAAAGATAGATAGATACATATTAAATATTTTGATAGAACAATTGAGAGAGATAGAGAGAGATAAAAAGATAGATAGAGAAATAAGAAGACAGTTAGAGAGACTGTTTAAATGAGATATTAAGATAGAAAAATGGAAGGAGATAGAGAGAGATAAGGAGACTGTTGAAATGAGAGAAAAACATAGTAAAATAGAGGAAGTTTAGAGATAGATACAGAGATAATGAGATAGATAAACAGGCTGATGAAATGCGGTATAAAAATAGAAAAAAGAGATAGATGTAGAGATAAGGAAACAAATGAAATGCGATATATATAAATAACAGTAGACAAAATGAATAGATAGAGAGATAGAATTAAAGATAAAGAAAAAAATGAAATGCGATATAAAGATAGATATAGAGATAAGGAGACAGATAAAGAGACTATAGAAATGAGATATTAAGATAGCAAAATAGAGGGAGAAAATATACAAAAATTGATATTGAGATAAGGAGGCAGATAGAGAGGTATAGATAAAGTGTCAAATAAAGAGACAGATAAGGAGCAGATAAGGTGAGAGACAGATAAGGAGAAAGACAAAAATAAAAAATGGCAGAATAGAGAGAGATAAGAAGACTGAAGACTGAAATGAGAGATAAAATGTGATAAAAATATAGTAAAATAGAGGGAGTTAGAGATAGATACAGAGATAGGGAGATAGATACAGAAACTGATAAATGAGATAAAAACATAGTAAAATAGAGAGAGTTTAGAGATAGATACAGAGATAGCGATAGAGATTAGAGATAGATACAGAGATAGCGATAGAGATAAAGAGACTGATAAAATAAGAAAAAAACATAGTAAAATAGAGGGAGTTAAAGATAGATGAAATAAGAGAAAAATATAGTAAAATAGATGGAGTTTAGAGATAGATACAGAGATAAGGAGATAGATACAGAGATAAGGAGATAGATACAGAGATAAGGAGATAGATACAGAGATAAGGAGATAGATACAGATAGATACAGACATAAGGAGATAGATAAAGAGACTGATGAAATAAGAGAAAAACAGTAAAATAGAGGGAGTTTAGAGTTAGATACAGAGATAAGGAGATAGATAAAGAGACTGATGAAATAAGAGAAAAACATAGTAAAATAGAGGGTGTTTAGAGATAGATACAGAGAAAAAGAGACAGAAACGGAGATAAAGAGACAGACACGGAGATAAAGAGATAGAGAAAGAAAAGTCCCCTGGACTTTTTCTCTGGTGCTTCTACATCTCTCTCTCTTCTTCTCATTCTCTGTCTTTCTCTTTATCTTTATCGTTATCTCTTTAACTCTGTATCTATCTCTAACTCCCTCTATTTTACTATGTTTTTCTCTTATTTCATCAGTCTCTTTATCTATTTCCTTATCTCTGTATCTATCTCTAAACTCTCTCTATTTTACTATGTTTTTCTCTTATTTTATCAGTCTCTTTATCTATCTCCTTATCTCTGTATATATCTCCTTATCTCTGTATCTATCTCTAACTCCCTCTATGTTACTATGTTTTTATCACATTTTATCATTTTATCTCTCATTTCAGTCTTCAGTCTTCTTATCTCTCTCTATTCTGCCATTTTTTATTTTTGTCTTTCTCCTTATCTGTCTCTCACCTTATCTGCTCCTTATCTGTCTCTTATTTGACACTTTATCTATACCTCTCTATCTGCCTCCTTATCTCAATATCAATTTTTGTATATTTTCTCCCTCTATTTTGCTATCTTAATATCTCATTT
>OZ004600.1:6055536-6309953 GCA_963924605.1 Malthinus seriepunctatus
TGTTGAAATGAGAGAAAAACATAGTAAAATAGAGGAAGTTTAGAGATAGATACAGAGATAATGAGATAGATAAACAGGCTGATGAAATGCGGTATAAAATAGAAAAAAGAGATAGATGTAGAGATAAGGAAACAAATGAAATGCGATATATATAAATAACAGTAGACAAAATGAATAGATAGAGAGATAGAATTAAAGATAAAGAAAAAAATGAAATGCGATATAAAGATAGATATAGAGATAAGGAGACAGATAAAGAGACTATAGAAATGAGATATTAAGATAGCAAAATAGAGGGAGAAAATAGACAAAAATTGATATTGAGATAAGGAGGCAGATAGAGAGGTATAGATAAAGTGTCAAATAAAGAGACAGATAAGGAGCAGATAAGGTGAGAGACAGATAAGGAGAAAGACAAAAATAAAAAATGGCAGAATAGAGAGAGATAAGAAGACTGAAGACTGAAATGAGAGATAAAATGTGATAAAAATATAGTAAAATAGAGGGAGTTAGAGATAGATACAGAGATAGGGAGATAGATACAGAAACTGATAAATGAGATAAAAACATAGTAAAATAGAGAGAGTTTAGAGATAGATACAGAGATAGCGATAGAGATTAGAGATAGATACAGAGATAGCGATAGAGATAAAGAGACTGATGAAATAAGAAAAAAACATAGTAAAATAGAGGGAGTTAAAGATAGATGAAATAAGAGAAAAATATAGTAAAATAGATGGAGTTTAGAGATAGATACAGAGATAAGGAGATAGATACAGAGATAAGGAGATAGATACAGACATAAGGAGATAGATAAAGAGACTGATGAAATAAGAGAAAAACAGTAAAATAGAGGGAGTTTAGAGTTAGATACAGAGATAAGGAGATAGATAGAGAGACTGATGAAATAAGAGAAAAACATAGTAAAATAGAGGGTGTTTAGAGATAGATACAGAGAAAAAGAGACAGAAACGGAGATAAAGAGACAGACACGGAGATAAAGAGATAGAGAAAGAAAAGTCCCCTGGACTTTTTCTCTGGTGCTTCTACATCTCTCTCTCTTCTTCTCATTCTCTGTCTTTCTCTTTATCTTTATCGTTATCTCTTTAACTCTGTATCTATCTCTAACTCCCTCTATTTTACTATGTTTTTCTCTTATTTCATCAGTCTCTTTATCTATTTCCTTATCTCTGTATCTATCTCTAAACTCTCTCTATTTTACTATGTTTTTCTCTTATTTTATCAGTCTCTTTATCTATCTCCTTATCTCTGTATATATCTCCTTATCTCTGTATCTATCTCTAACTCCCTCTATGTTACTATGTTTTTATCACATTTTATCATTTTATCTCTCATTTCAGTCTTCAGTCTTCTTATCTCTCTCTATTCTGCCATTTTTTATTTTTGTCTTTCTCCTTATCTGTCTCTCACCTTATCTGCTCCTTATCTGTCTCTTTATTTGACACTTTATCTATACCTCTCTATCTGCCTCCTTATCTCAATTTATCTCTATTATTTTATTTAATATCAATTTTTGTCTATTTTCTCCCTCTATTTTGCTATCTTAATATCTCATTTCTATAGTCTCTTTATCTGTCTCCTTATCTCTATATCTATCTTTATATCGCATTTCATTTTTTTCTTTATCTTTAATTCTATCTCTCTATCTATTCATTTTGTCTACTGTTATTTATATATATCGCATTTCATTTGTTTCCTTATCTCTACATCTATCTCTTTTTTCTATTTTTATACCGCATTTCATCAGCCTGTTTATCTATCTCATTATCTCTGTATCTATCTCTAAACTTCCTCTATTTTACTATGTTTTTCTCTCATTTCAACAGTCTCCTTATCTCTCTCTATCTCCTTCCATTTTTCTATCTTAATATCTCATTTAAACAGTCTCTCTAACTGTCTTCTTATTTCTCTATCTATCTTTTTATCTCTCTCTATCTCTCTCAATTGTTCTATCAAAATATTTAATATGTATCTATCTATCTTTATCTCTATATCTATCTCCCTTCATTATTTATATATTTTTAGTGTCTTATTTCAACAGTTTTTTTATCTGTCTTCTTCTCTCTATATCTATCTATAACTCCCTCAATTTTACTATCTTAATATCTCATTTAAACAGTCTCCATATCTGTCTCTTTATCTATCTCCTTATCTCTATATTTGCCTCTCTCTATTTTTCTATCTCTATCTCATATCTATCTCTCCCTATCTATCTCTCGATGCCTCTGTCTCTGTAAATATCAACGATCTTCTCATCTGCCATACTCATCTGTTAACTTACTGTCTTCTTTTCTCACCTGTCAATCTTTTCTGTTTCTGTCATCTTATCTGTCAAGTAAAGAAGAACTCTTTGTGTTAAAGAGTTATCCAGCTGGACTTTGTCTTATGTATTGAGACTTCGTTTGAACTCAACAAACTTACATTTCATTTCTTTAGAATTGTTTTTTTTTAAGAACTAAAGAGACTGTGGATAATAATTAAAGACTTGGATTTTAACGTGTAAGGCAATCAAGAGAATAAAGGAGTAGGAGAGAGAATATCTTTTACAAGGTAATTGAAAAAGAAGAAGATTATTGAAAGAAATTCTTTAAGGGTGCTTTTATCTCTGGAAAAAACGTCAAGATCTACACGAGTTTACTGTTTATTAAAATGAAAAAATAAACAAAAATATCTTCTATTACCTATAATATACATATTTAATATAATTATGTGCACAAGAAAATTATAACAATATACTATTAATTAATTTTACAAATTCAAAACTATAATTATTTGTAAACAATTTATTATTGATTGACGGGCCAACGCTTAAGTAAATCGCCAAAGCGAGATTCAAGACACATAACAGTCCCTTTAATGATTCAGTCTTGTGTCCTAATCGATGTATGCAGCAGAAATTAAAAATTGTAAAAATAGCTATACCATTAAAAAAAAGATTAAAGGTTGCAGCCCAGGGCATGGGCTGCAACAAGTCCACCCCTCGTTAGATTTGGAAAGAAATAACTGTAACAAAAAAGCTTGAGGAGTCATCGCTTGAGGAGTTCGGCTCATCAAGCGGTGGCCCACAAGACATAATACATAATTAAAACAATAAATAATTACAAAATATTAATTAATATTAAAACTGGTAATGGCTGCTTATCGGGTAGCTGCTAGGTAGGTGGCGTCGCTTCAACCCTGCACCTTGTCCGAGAGAGTACGAGGGGTGGCACCCCCGTCCACCACTGGGGGTTGTCCTCGAAATTGTCGGTTGTTGCTCCTCCCCCTTAGTCTCTAATGCGCATGCGCGTGGACTCCGTGTAGGAGTGCGCATGTGCGTTGACGCCGGGCGGGGAGGGGTAGGGGGGAGGGGACCGCCGACCCCCCTCCCACCTACCCCTCCCCGCCCGGCGCCAACGCACACCCACATTCCAACATGGAGTCCACGCCCATCGCCACATTAAAGACTACGGAAGAGGAACAACCTCCGACCAATTCGAGGACAACTCGCAGTGGTCTTAGAGGTTGCTTCCCCTCGCGCTCTCTTTAACGTGGAGAAGAGCTGTTGGAAGCAACTTACCTAGCTGCTACTCTTCGCTAGCGATTACCAGTAAATAGGGGTAGCTACCCTTCTAAGCAAGCAATGAATTTAAATTGAAAAAAATTAATTTAAAAAAAACTACTCGAGAGGTGTAGCTACCCTTCTACTTAAATACAATCCAAAATAAATTAAAAATAAATTAATCCTCGTCCATCCTCATGTTGGGGATCGTCCAACCGTCCATCCTAATCCTCATCCTCATGTTGGGGCCAAAACCAAAAGGCACTGTCGGTGTGATGAAGGAAAGCATCTTTCCGCGTCAAAGGTAACCTGAAACTAATTTAGAAATGTCGTAGTTTTATGTACCTAAGGACACAAACTGAATCGTTAAAAGGACTTTTGCTTCTTAAATTTTAGTATTAATCGCCCAATGATTATTTACAATTAATTAATTTTTAGTAACCAATAATAAAAAATACGTATTTCTATTCAAAATATCTCGAAAGCCCAGTGAGAAAATAAACTTAGGTAAAATAACTTCAACTTGGTTTCATTCAGTTTTCTTGTAATCCTCTTCATGTGGACCAAAAGGCACTGCAGTTACCGGATCATCTTTCCAAATCAAAAGATCGAACGAACGTCTGCTGAAATAAAATGAGAGATGTTTTAATTACTATGCTTTAGACAACCGATGATTATTTTCAATTTATTAATTTTTAATTTGCAAAATAAATTAGTAATTTAAAATACAGGGTGTAAGCAAAATGCTTCAAAAAACTGCTGATATGCCGCTTCAACATTAATAAAAATTGTACCTAATTTAGAAAATATCGTTATTTTAAGAAATAAGGTGTTTAAAATTTAAGAAGAAAAAACGGAAGTAAAAATTGTTAAGTAAGTAAATGAAAAATACGTGATTAGCTCAACAAATAATTTTTGAAGAAACTAAATTCATCTAAATTATTAGGATCGCCCAGTTGCAAGTAATTCTAATCAACAAAATTAAGTTGGAAGAATCTGCAGATTCTATATTATGGTAGTAAAGAAGGTACCGGAAGAAAGAAGTTATTAGGAAAAAGGGGATTTACATTTGATTTGGGACAGTTTCTAAAAAAAAAGTTAATTGAAATTTTTATAATCAATAAAAATTTGCTTAATTTATACATGGTTTAAAAAAAAAAAGCATTCACTACTTTAACAGCGTGTAATATACATAAAATTGAGTAACAGAAGTTATATTAAGGGGTTTGCAATACTTCATACTTTTTTGTGACCACAACTCAAAAGTATGAACTATTTGACACCCCTCTGTACGCATTAAAATGAGTAGAAAAAGTTATATTGAGGAATGTTCAGTAGTTCATACTTTTTGAGTTGTGGCCGTAACTCGAAAAGTATGAACTATTGGACACCCCTCAATTATAACTTTTTACTCATTTAAATGCGTACTACACGGTCTTAAAGTTGTGAATGCTTTTTTTAATACCCTGTATGTTTAATAAAATTTGATTTTCTGTACATCGTAGCAATACTTTCGAGTTTAGAGAATTAAATTCTACATTTAACTGTGCAATAAAAATTAGGAATTGAAGAAAAAAGTACGGGTGCCCTAATTTTAAGTAGATATGATATCCTAAAAGTTTGTTTGAGCATTTTGGTTACACCCAGAAATTGCTCACAAATACCTCGAAGACTCATTGAGAAAGTTATACTTACAATAACTTCATCTTAGTCCCTTAAAATTTTTAGTAATCCTCTTGTTCTGGGACCAAAAAAGCGTCAGTTAACGGGTCATCTGTCGAAGTCAAACGTAGATTTGCAACTGAAACAAATTAGCACATATTAGAATTATGTCACGACAATAACTGAATCGTCAAAAGCATTAGTCACTAGTGCCTTTTATATTTATGCTTGTTTGAATCACAAAGCAAAGTCGTAATCAACCAATGATTAATAATTGCCAATTAAGGATTTTTTCATTTGCCAAATTAATTAATTAAAAATATTAGAAGATATTTGCGGGAATATTATTTATGGCTATTTAGTAAATTAATTTAATTAGTTAGGGGTTTAACTTTAGTTTATTTAGTTTAATTAGTTATCTTAAAATTTTGAAGAAATAAAGTATCAGATTACCATGGATTTACATAATAATTTAAATTAGTAACATAGTAACAAGTTAATTAACTAAAGCCTGTTTTGCAAGCAGCGCAAAACTTAAGAATACTCTAAAAATACTTATTATGTATTTGCAAAATATTTCTAAAACTTCGCATACCCTTAAAAAGACAAAAAGTACTTACATTAATCTTGTGTTAATTTTCTTGTAATCGTTGATCGATCTTTGGAATTATTCTGGTATAGAGGGCACTTAACGAACGATCTTTACATCTCGGAAGTTCAATCAAAACTGAAATAAAATACAAAATGGTTACTATAATAGACACATAGTGAGTCATCAAAAATTTAATGTTCTTATGTATCTGAATTTTCTTTTTACAAAATTTATTATTATGCAATTATAATGTAAATGCTTATTGCTAAATTATACAGGGCGTTGAAGAGAATAGAATTTCAAACATCGGATTACTACAGATTTAGATAATAATTTAAATTAGTTAAATGTTTAATTGTTAAAAAAATTTTTTTGCTTTTCATTAAATTAATGACTCCGCATTTGAAGCATTCCCTAATCGAAAGTATTTTGTAATTTTTACAACAATCCAAATGTAAAGAATTACGACGATGTTAATTTATTTAATAATTAGAGAAGTTATATCATAAATCTTACTTACCAATTTTTTTCAGTCCTTTCATTAGGAATACAACCGGCAACTCCATATCCAGGAAGTTCTTTTTGAAGCACCCACTAACTCGCACAGCCATGGATAGTGTGACGATATACTTCTTGTAATCCTTATGTTGGTACTGAAAGCACTGACACTGGAGGAACGATCCATCATACACGAAAGTTAAATGGAAACTGAAATGAATACGAAATACTTTACTATAAATGACACACGGTGAATCATTAGTATGGAATAGTTTATCCTATTGTTGTGCCTTTTAGATTGAAACTCCAGATTTACGCAACAATGTTTGTAACCAAATATGTATTTTTATTCTTGTAAAAGTTGATTGCTTATTGTTACTGAAAGCTTCGCAGCGTAAAAAATGAATCTTTAGATTTAAAATTACTGTTATTTTATTAATTGCCTGATTACTAATGAATTTTTTAAATTAATAATTTTTAGAAATAAATTGAATGCAAATGTAAATGAAATTTCCGCCTAACATAGGTATAAACATTGGCAACCCTTGCTTAAGTACTCGCATATTATTTGTCGATATTTCATTTCTTTAGTGGTAGGGAATAAGTGGGAAAAAATAAACTAATTATGCACCTTCTTTAACTTTATTTAAAACTCAAAATTTTCGGAAAACGCCTTTACAATTGGAAATTGTGAGTAGAAAATTGAAGTTATTTTATATGCAGTTTATTATTAATTAACCAAGATTTTTTTATAAATAAAAATTAATCCCTTACTAGAAGTAACGTGCACCTGGAGTCAAAAAATACAAATAAAAGTTATAATGCAAATAAAAAGCAAAAGATTAATTTGTACCATTTTTAATTAATAAAGGAATTTAAATTATTTTTTTTACATATTAATAAATCCAATACACCATAAAAAATTTTCGATATTAGTGTAAATACTACTAAGCATTTATAAAATAATTATTGATCACAATATTTAAATTTTTACCCTTAATGTTGAAGTAAATTGATTAATATTAGGTGGAAATACTTATAATAATATTAGGAACAACTTCCAATAAAAAAAAATTCGAAAATAGCAAGTTGATTTTTACAAGAGTAACCCTTATTTTTCTAAAAATTGCTGATCTGTGTTACTGATAAGAATCTGAACTTATGGCGAAAATCGTACTTATATTAACTTTCTCCTACCCATTCCCTACCACTAAACACTATGCTAACCAATAAAATAAGAGTATTGAAAGTAATGGGTTGCATATATTATTTATTTAAAAAAATTGTTCAATTTATAATCAGCTGGTAAATAGGGGTTTTAAGAAGATATTAAATTTAAAATAAGAAGTACACATTCTTGTTATTCAGTCACTTGTTATGACAAGCAGTATGACAAACAATAATTACAAACAGTTACAGGAGAAAATTAATTAATAATTAAAATATTCTCTGTACCTTATTAATATTTTTATTCCTTGCACAGGGTGTATCCTTGTTACGATGAGAAAATGTACTTATTACTAGTACTACTACATGTTAACACTTTAACTGGCAAATATAAACTAAAGCTCAACTACAAATAAAATTAATAAATTTGTTAACTGTGACAAAAAATACTAAATGACAAATAATTCGGTATGACTATATTGATGTTTTCGAACGTTTATATTTATCATTTTAAAAGTGAACAGTTATGTAGTAGTCAATGCAGTCATATACCTTATAATTTGTGTATTTTTCCACTTACATTAAAAAGAGCTTTTTGTATAATTGACTGATTCCTCACAATTGTTAAAACATTCAAAGAAAAGTAAATTAAAAAATTACAAACTTGATTTTTTAAATTTAGTTTCTTTGAACTAATTGTAATTATTGTATAATTTCATTTTATAGATAACCTACAGCTTTTACAACAAAGAAATTATTTACCTTTGGGTGCCCCATAATTTACCATTTCAAAATTAAAAATGAAAGTTATAAAAAAAACTAAATTAGTATTAGCGATAGATTTATAATAAGAATAACTAATGCTACTTATTATTCATCTCACTCCATATAACACCACTAAACACTATGCTACCCAATAAAATACGAGTATTGAAAGTAATGTTTATTATTCTGTGGTAATGGGTTGCATATATTATTTATTTAAAAAAATTATTCAATTTATAATCAGCTGGTAAATAGGGGTTTTAAGAAGATATTAAATTTAAAATAAGAAGTACACATTCTTGTTATTCAGTCACTTGTTATGACAAGCAGTATGACAAACAATAATTACAAACAGTTACAGGAGAAAATTAATTAATAATTAAAATATTCTGTATACCTTATTAATATTTTTATTCCTTGCAGGGTGTATCCTTGTTACGATGAGAAAATGTACTTATTACTAGTACTACTACATGTTAACACTTTAACTAGAAAATATAAACTAAAGCTCAATCGACAAATAAAAGTAATAAATTTGTTAACTGCGGCAAAAAATACTAAATGACAAATAATCCGGTATGACTATATTGATGTTTTCGAACGTTTATATTTATCATTTTAAAAGTGAACAGTTATGTAGTAGTCAATGCAGTCATATACCTTATAATTTGTGTATTTTTCCACTTACATTAAAAAGAGCTTGTTGTATAATCTACTGATTCCTCACAATTGTTAAAACATTCAAAGAAAAGTAAATTAAAAAATTACAAACTTGATTTTTTTAATGTAAGGACTATTCTTTTTTAAACAAAAGCTTTTGCCCCATAATTTAACATTTCAAAATTAAAAATGAAAGTTATAAAAAAAATTAATGGAGCGATAAATTATGAGACACACTACTAAATTAGTATTAGTACTAAATTAGTAATTTATTAGTAATTAGGAATAGTACAATGTACAATTAGTAATTAGTAAAGATCTTCGACATCCCCAATGTCGAAGATTCGTCCTCCACTATCATCAGACAGGAATTTCTATTAAAGAAACTTTAGGAATTCTATGTTACATAAAATGTAATGTTGATTTTGGTAGAATATCTACTATAAGGATTTGTAATTATGTATTAACTTCGCTAATTTGTGTTTCTTTGCCAAAAAATTTTGTATCTTAGTTGTGCTCGAGTCTGTTTAACATTCCTGTTACAGTTGGAGTTTCTAGAATAAAAATTTAGTATATTTTTGTCATTTGAAATTCATTTACTCCGAATGTGCCCCACCACTATCCAAAAGTGCCCCACTAGTGGTGTACATTCCGACAAATTCAATTTAAAAAAAAAATTTTTAATCTATAAAAATAAATGGAGATTAAGAAAAGATTTTTAAACACAATAAACTTCATGTATGTATGCTTCTATATAACCAGGTGCCGTTTCTTAAATGTTATATTTAGTATGCTAATAGGCCATTTGACGAAAAGCGTCCGAATGAGCCCCACCTTCTTCTACTACAAACTTGATAATTGGTCTGCTTTGTCAACTGTTGAATTGTTTTTATCTAAAAGCACAAAATCAATTAATTTTCGAACCATTAGCAGATCTAAAACAAATTGGAAGTTACAAGATTTATATTTGAATAACAATTTGAATTACAAAATGAAATTTGCCTGAATGGGACTCTCATAAAAATATTCAAGTTTTAAAAATTACCTTTATCTACTACGTCCTCTTTTCTTCTTCTTGCTTCCAGGTTGAGTCTTTTGGCTTCTGTTCCTTGTATTAGTTGTCTAAGTGTTCCAATTGATGTTTTTTCTTCAGATTTATATTTAGCTACTTCTTATGACATTTTTCTGCCTTTAATTTTATATAGGTGTTCTCATAATTTGATATTATTGCTCCTTTTAGTAGCCATCCATCATTTATTGTACTCGTCTGCATTGTAGCCTTCAATACTTCCTCGAATTAGCATATTAGCAAAGGACGATACTGCAAAAACCATTAATTAACAATCAACATATAAGAATTACTTTATAAAATATAACTTTATAAGCATCTTCCTTTAGCTGTTACAGACATGTAAACATTTAAAGAACCGATATTTATTGACTTGTACACAATTTGAAAGTTGGTACGGTCATAAGACGAAGGACGTATAAACATTACTCTGTCTACCCACTTTATCATAAGAATAGTAAGATCATGAAGGGTAAAAAGATGAACAGCATCCGGCACATAAACATGAAGTTAATGAACAAAAAGTTATTTTATTATCAAACTACGAACAATCAACGCAGACGACGTTTTTAAACATACAAATGTGATACAAATATTTTTTATTGCCAAGTTTTTAAATAATTTGAACTACTGTCATTCTTGGGTAGTTACATTTTTGAACTTGAACTACTGCTACACTACGAACTACTCAAGAAATGTTAAAATTTAATCTTTTACATTCTAATGTAAATTAAAAGTGTTAATCAATTAATGAACAAGTGTAATATTAATTGCTTTACTTCAGAAATTTAATAGCAATTACACTAATCAAATTTGACTTGTGAACTAGTGAACATAACCTCAAAAACTTTACATGTTTTGTTCAGTACTAAACAGTTAAAATGGTTTTTTACTTTGAAAGTACAGTAGTTTCACCCTCTGTACCCATTTTTATGGGAATAGATAAACACGAAAGTTAGTTTTAATAACATAATAAAACTTTTTTTATTTCGTTCTTGTTACAGACGAAGATCTCATTAAATGGGGATGGCCCGAAGATGTTTGGTTCCACGTTGATAAAGTTTCATCAGCACATGTTTACCTACGGCTTCGATCGGTGAGTTATCTAATTACACTTGATAGTTAAATTAAATCGAGTATTTAGGGTCAAACAATCGATGACATTCCTTCGAGTGTATTAGAAGATGCTGCACAGCTGGTAAAAGCAAATAGCATACAAGGTAATAAGATGAACGACATCGAGGTTGTTTATACAATGTGGCACAATTTAAAAAAGACTCCTGCGATGGATGTCGGACAAGTTGGTTTTCATAAAGAAAAAGACGTTCGCAAATTGAAGGTAGCAAAAAGGATAAATGATATTGTTAATCGGTTAAATAAAACTAAAAAAGAAGAGTTTCCTGGTGAGTTAATTTGTTTTATTGTAGTGTTGTTAAGTTGTGGTTGTAGATTTTAGAGCTGAACGAGAAAAAAGAGATAGACTAGAGCGTGAAGATAAGAAAAAGGAAATTAGAGAACAGAAAGAAAGAGAAAAGACCGAAGAAAAACGAAAAGCAGAAGAAGCTGAAACTCGTAGTTATAGTAGTTTATTTAAAGTTGATAACATGACATTAAATACAGAGGACGGTAATGAATCTGATGATTTTATGTAGAAATAAACTTGTTTAAAAAAGTTGTGTTTTTATTTATGAGCAAATTTATTTACACTTATTAATAGTTTAAATAAATAATTTTCAAATTATTTACTTACTGGGGTAAATTAATATTAACAGCAGTTAAAGAGTCTAAAATCCAACTTGGATAATCCTTATCAGGATATAAATCTGACATAAATTTACAAACAAATTCGGGAAATCGATTTTCCTCGATGCGGTCTCTAATTGTTTTCATTAAACGAAACTGAAATGCTAAATTATGTACAGTCAGTAAGTGACAGGAGACGGGATGTGCAGTAACAATGTGATGTATGTACGATTTGGTGTAACTTTTACAAGTACTGCAGTCACAATCTTCATCGATAGGTTTGAAGTCTTTCTTGTAAATATTATTTTTCAAATTTAATTGTCCTGTCATCACCAATGCACATCCAAATCTCTAAAATACCAAAACTTATTTTTGCACTCTTTTAAATGAGACTTAAATATATTCTTTTACTAACCCCCTGAATTACATAGATTTTTAAGAAGACTCAAGAGGTAGTTATAATACTTAAAACCCAATGTTATACGTATGGAAGTATTAAAAAAACTTAAAACCATTGAGGATGATTTCTTGTAACTCCAAAATAGCTCAACTTATAATAAGAACTTGCAACTTACATGATTTTTATAAATGGTATTATTGTGACATCTACTTAAACACTGTAAAGAATCAAAAAAATAGTTACTTACAGCAGTCCGTGTTGGAAAAACGCAATCAAACATATCTACTCCTAAAGCACTGCAAACTACTAAATCAACAGCAAAACCAACACCCATCAAATATCTCGGTTTTTCTTTGGGCAATATATTTGTAGATAAATGAACCATTTTCCAAAACTCATCTTTACTTTCACCACCACTGAAATGAACTTTTAATGTTTATAAATAAAAAGTATTTCACTAATCACCTTAAACCTCCAATAGCATAACCATTTACTTTCCTTTCAATATGAGCTTTGGCACTTTGAGTTCGAAGTTTTGTACTTAAAGTACCTTGAACAATTGGAAATATATTTTGATCTTCGGGTCGTTTGTGTGCACTTATACAACGATCGAGCCACCTTGTAGTCCTAAAATTTGAGCTCGATATATTGCAAATACTAATTGCTTACTAAATTTACCTGTGCATAGCTTCTTCTATTCTTTCTTCATCAGGACTTGTAGTTTTCACGACATCATCAAGTTGCATAATAATATCGGCACCTATAGCATTCTGAATTTCGATAGAATGTTCTGGCGTTAAAACAATTTCAGATTTTTGATCATTTAATGACTGAAACTTAACACCTTTTTCAGTAATTTCGGCCAATTTTAAAAGAGACACCATTTGGAAACCTCCCGAATCGGTTAACAACGCTCTATTCCAATTCATAAATTTATGTAATCCACCAGCTTTTTGTAAAATCGGCACTCCCTAAAAAAGAGTTAGTCGCAATTGTAAACTATTATAATTATACTCACTGGTTTGATTCCTAAGTGATAAGTATTGGCTAACATAATTTGAATTCCTAAAGTCTCAAGTTGTTCTGGTAATACCCCCTTCATCGTTCCCTAAAATGTTTATGAGAAGGTTTGTCGAAAGATTAAATTAAACTTACTTGTGTGCCCACAGGCATAAAAACAGGAGTGTCCACTTCACCGTGAGGTAAAGTCATTTTACTTCGACGTGCTTTAGATGTTTTACATTCTGCTAAAATGTTGAAAATTAAAGGACTTTTGGTAGTCATTTCTTGAACAAATTTCGAGGTTATGTTGCTAAACACGCTGTCACATGTTGCAATTCAACCTTCATTTCATAGATGTCACTACAACTATTGATTGTTTATACGCAAAATGCAGCTTTTTTACAATTTTAATTTATACAAAAATAGTTGCAATTAGAATAAATTGATTTGTTTGTTAAATTAAGTTTAAATTTTTAATCAAATTGTGAAAATCGGAATTTCCTTGGACGTAGTTCAGCACTATCATAATAGATGACACCACTATAAAGATTTACAATTTTTTTCCACCAAAATCAGGTTTTTAAAAACTTAAAATCAAAGATTTAATTTTAAGGTTTATTAACAAGCTTAAAATACAAAAAATAAATAAAAAAATCAGTATCACTTAAAAATTTAAATACTTTTGACCTTAATTAAAACTACAATAATCATTTTTTACACAATTTGGCCACTCAAAATATCAAAAAGAACATTTAGCACATAGTCCTTGAATAATCTTAGTTGACCAGTACTCTCAACAATGGAGTCTTCATTCAACTATATTTTTTATTTACACATTTAAAAGTAAACAATAATCATACATTTCTAAAAACTATTAATTGTTTGGCTTTAAAACATATTTACATCAAAACATCCATACTTTCTAACGAATTCAAATTCAGTCTTTTAGAATTATCAGCATTTACCACAATTTCGTTCAAATTTCTTACAATTTGACGTCTAGGCGGTAAACTTAAACGTAAAGACAACCAAAATTGTTTATCTTTTGATCTCTCCCAACGTATTAATTTAATATTTTTAATCACAGAATACAAAGTTTCGCCTTGAGAATTTTTGGTTTGATTTTTAATTTCTGGAAGATCTTTAAGAGTGATGCAGCAAAATTGTGGATCTAATTGGTATATTTGTTTGAGAGCATCATAAAGGGTGTTGCAGTCCCATTTTTCGTTTAAACACGAAGGTGAAATTACAGCTACTATTCTACAACTTTTCAAAGCGCAATCTTCTAACATTTGATGCCCTAAAAATTAAAAATTATTATTAAAAAGTTGAACTAAAATAAAATTAATTGACTTACAAATATTTATATCACGTGGTAATTGTTGTGCTTCACATTTGTAATTGTAGTTTGTTTCTAAAGTGGGTAATAAGACTCCTAAAACAATTTCGGCGTCTTTGTCAGAGTATAAGATGAGGACGTCGTTTTCTTTGTTTTCTTGTTGAATTCGGCTCCCCAAATGGTCCTTTACATAAACTCTAATTAATAAACCATATGTGTAATTTAGAACTAAAGCTGTTAGAGTTAGTAAAGTTATTAATGAAACCCAAAGAAGTATTTGTTTGGTCGGTACTGGATTGGGATTTGTATATTCTTCCACGTGCACTAAAATAAAAAAGTGAATTATTTATGTTTCAATTTTTTGTTTTATCAGTACCTCTTTCGTAGACGTTTGTGGAGAGTTCGATTGTAGTGCCCGGTTTGCTTATCATACAAATGTATTCTCCAAAGTCTTCTTTTTGCATTTTGTCTATTATTAAATAGGCTCCAAACGTTTGACCATCCTCTCTGAAAACGAAGAAAAAAATGTTAACAAACATAAAAGAGAATCAAAAAAGGATTGCTATTAAGAGCTCCATGAGCAAATTCAAGTTGAAACTTCTTCAAGTAAATTAGTCAAAAGGATAAAAAAAGACAAAGAAAACAAGTTAACGTTCTCACGAGATTGTTTTATGTTTTATATATCCAGTTTAGGGTTAGTTTTTTGTATGTTAAGCCGGTAAACTACGCTATTACCTACTGTCAACCGGAACGTCGCTAATTACAGGTAATTATGTGGTTTTTGTACAACTTTAACTTGTACTTGTGGAGGAATTTGTTTTGTAGTTCAAACTGAACTAAAATGAACTTTGAAAAAAATAATTTGTAAGAGATGATTTAAAAAATAATGAGCTTTGCATAGATTTTAGGTTTATTGGAACAAATTGAGCAACTCTCGTGCTTATGGATCCTTAAATAGTTGGTATCTTCGTAAGATTTTTTTTCCAAATCCCAAATCCAGACCTTTAAGAGGGCGATTTTTAACGAATGGGTTGGAAAGTTGATATTTAGACATTCCGCTCGTAACCGTTAGCGACTTTAATATTCGGTTGATATCACTAACAGTAATAATTCCTGATAGGGCAAGGTTCAAAGAAGGCAATGACCTATTTGTATATAGGAAATAAAAGCTTAATTAGTGAGAAAAGTTCAGTTGAACTTAGTGTAATTTAAAAAAAACAGAGGATGTTTTTTTACCCAATATCCTTTATTTTTTTATTACATCAAGTTCAATTGGACTTTTCTCACTAATTAGGCTCTTATTTTCTACATACAAATATGTCATTGCCTTCTTTGAAGCTTGCCCTATCAGGAATTATGACTGTTAGTGATATCAACCGAATATTTAAGTCTCTAACGGTTACGAGCGGAATGTCTAAATATCTTAATACTAAATTATGCTTAAGGAAGCACCAGACCAGGAGAGATGTAATAGAGTTACAGAATTTTCTACGCAAAATTTTTTCCTATAGGCAATAAGAAAAAGGAATTATTATTTTTTGCAATTAGCGACTTCCTTGGGATTATTAAACTCGACGTTTTCCACACTTTCCTTTTGCTTATTTGTACATGTAAATGGTTTCATATACATAATAGTTTTTGATTGAATAAATTGCACTTGCGTGCAACTATAAACTAAGTAATTTGTCGATAACAAGAAGTATTAGTTAATGTACTTTTAGACTTGACAATATTCTAAGAAGTTCTAATTTAGTCCTCAATTTCCCTTTGATACGTAGTAACGAGTTTTAATAGGAATAAATTTATAGATAGATAATTAGTACTCCTTTCAACACCTAGTAATTACATAATTAACGTTTGCAAGCAATTTGATCAAATGTAGAACACCAGTTTGATAATAAGGACCTATTGGAAAAATAAAATTCTTAAATAATTACCTCGAAACAATGTACTGATGAACATTCTTTTGATCCTTACGAGCGGTTTCATTTTGTCCACTTTTTCGCCACTGAGCCTCGTTGAATGCATCAGGTAAGTAGACACGCCCTAAAGAAAAAGTAATAAATTAATAATTAACACCAGACATTGATAAATTACTTAAAATTAAGATCGACTATGGTCGTTTAAAAATTTAAATTCCTTCAAGAGTTCAGAAACTCTTCCTAGAGTTTCTCCCTAGAGAGACTCAAAAGAAAGGTAACTTTTTTAAAATCTAACAAACAACCTTTTGGCTTTGGGAAATGTATTTTGAAAAAGTCTCGTACTTGTAAAATGTAAAACTTTTATAAATAGCCATTGCAACATTGCTCAAATTTGAGCTCATTGTTGAACTCAAAATGATTCAAGGAACGAAAATCCAATATTTTAAAGAAAAAAATCAATAATTTAGTAATTTAATTAACTTACCAACAAATGCTTCGCAAAAGAGCCTAACGGATTGATGTAAAAAAACTGAGGTATCTTGAGAAATGTAAGTAATTTTTGGATCGTCTGGAACTTTATCTGCAATAAAAAATAAAAATTTAGTTATAAAAGTTTGATGTTGTGGTGAGTTGAGTACTAAAATAAAATTATTGGAAAACAAACGCTTTTATATAAATCGATATCTTTTTAGGTAAATTTAATAGTGTATCATTAATATGGAATAACTTTTTCCGGGAAAACTAAAATTCGATATTTAAATAACGATGGAATTTCTTTGAAATTGTAATCGCAAGGAGAAATCGTATATCTGACTTCGATTCAAGGAATTTTTTTTATGAAAGGTGAGAAAAATTGTTATTGGAAAATCTTCCTATTTATACCAAGTATAGACTTCTTGAACCATCTACGTCCTCTTAAATACACTTTTGACATGATTCCTTGGAATTTAGATCAAACTCCATGAATCGTGTCATCAATTAGTGTCTACAATATGACATTTGTGCCGATAGTAGGCCCTGTAATTTCTGCAACATATTCTGTAAAAAGGAATGAGGAAGGCTAAGAATGATTTTTAATCAAAGCACTTCACCTGGGAAAAAATATAGACAGATTATGGTAGTAGAATGGCTCTATCCTGAGCGTCATTACGACGACGTCATTGCTGCAACATTACTCCCTTTCAAGATGAGGACGTTTCATTATTATTTGCCAGCTCTAAAAGTTTCAAAGGAGAAAATCAGCAGCAAGCACTGCAAGTCAGATCTGAATGATCCTTACGTATGCCCCACTGAAATACAAAAGACTAAGCAAATATCAAGATCGATAGCAATGGAATTCAGACAGAACAAAGCACAGACATAAGAAATTGATGCGACGTAGTGGAATGCAGCCATAAAGAGAGCATGGGAGGAACATAGAGACAGTATGGTCCAAAATGCCTAAAATTGGGCAACCAGCAAGGGAAGATCATCTGGACTAATTGCCCAAGAGGTAGGGACAAAGCTAGTTCTCCTCACATCAATAGAATAGCAGGACAAGATAATCGGGGAAATTTTTTAAAGGTTTCAAGTTCCATTTCAGTTTCAAGCACTTGTTGAAGTTCTAGGAAATCTACAGGATCGAATCAACGAACGTTGGGGCCTGAGGCGCTAATTATTTTCAGGTCTCTCCAAAAATACACTGGAGTCCACAAAATAAATGTTAATTTTATACCCTAGTCCTAGTCAACGAAGGTGTTGTGTTGGTTATACCTAAAGAGAATGGAAGAGGGTGAAATCAGGAATGTGTTTGGATTGGTTAAGAGTTAAAAAAATTAAAATACTGATAGTTTCTGGTTTCTGGTCTTACCTACATGGTTAAGGGAGGGAGGAAGGTGAAATGGTCCCGTTTTGGGGGTTTTCGCTTATATCTCAAAAACCGTAGATCTCAGGGAAAAAATTATTCTTAGCAAAATGGAAGCTTATCAAATTTCGTACAAGATTGTTTGCATTAATTTTTTCTCTATTCCTTTAGTTTTCGAGTAATTCGCCCGCAAAAATTATTAATGTATGAAACAAATTTTTGCCTTGCGTTTTTCGTGAAACTTTTGCCTACCACGTCCCTTCGCTTTACAGTAAAAATCTTCAGAAAGGAAGTTGTAGAGCTTTAAATTTCCTTTACTATTTTATGTGAGGCAATTTTTTTCCCCCTTACATTAATGATTTTTGCAGGCCGATATCTCGAAAACTATAAAGAAAAGAAAAAGAAAGAATAAACTGGAAAATTCTTGTAAGGAATTCAATAAGCTTACATTTTGCTAAAAGTAATTTTTTCCCTAGGACCCACGGTTTGCGAGTTCAATCCTGTAGGTTTTTTGAGTTTTTTCCTTTCCGCCGGGCCCTTCTCAACAGAGTGGCCCTGAAGTACGCGCTTCATGGATGCTTCAAGGGCTTGCCCAGGCCAGCCCTGGGCAAGCAATTTAAAGAAAACTCAGTTGTAGGTAACAAAAGGTTTTAGAACTGGTAGAGAAAGTGGCCCATCTAGTCTTGGTTAGTAGCTCAAACAAAAATTTATTTGAAACGATCAAAATTTGGTCGAGCCAGTGGCCAAATTGGTAAATTGGTAAATGAATTTTATTTTTATTTATTGGCGAAAAATTCTTGGACACCCCCTTCTCCCACAATATGATATTAAAGATTCAAACAATCGCACAATTAGAATCAATTGAACTATTTTTATTAAAAGTAGAGTTGGCATCGATTCAAAAATTTGAAATAAAACCCATTAGTTCACGCTTTTAAAAGTACTTGAACAAATTGCATACAAATGACGATGATGAATAAAAATGACAAAATTATTATTTTTATTATCGAGTTTAATAAAAACAGAGTTTTTTTGAACTGAAAACAAAAAGTTGGTGCATTGAATGCGCTTTTATTCAAGCCAACTTACTGTGACCAATGGACATATTCTACACTAGAGTTTCTTAGAACTCTTTTACATACAACAATTGCCATGCAAAATTACCATGTTTAAAAGCTTTATTAAAATTATTATCGTGCGTAAAAAACACGAACTGTTTTTTAAAAAAATTACAATTTTAATAAGCGTGCTTATTGCGCCATAATGGTTTGCAGAACCTAACGGTTCTATAAATAAAATAATTCGAGGTAATTTCAAATGTCGAGTTGCGGTTTGATTTTTCTTGAAAAAATACTTCTGAGACGAAATTTATTTGTCATGAAAACCCAAACAAAAAAACTTAAAAAAACATCTGCGAGTAAACACGGTTGCAATGCAAAGCTCATTGCAGTTGGGCAATGGACTCGTCAAAATTCGTTAGAAAAACAAACCATTCTGTTACCATGTAATGGACTAAGAGCCTTAAGGCTAGTCCTCCACATACACATGCTTTGCCTTCCGGTTTGAACGGCCTGAACGCTGTCCAAACGCTCCGGTTTGGCCTGTGCACTGTGCAGGACGCCTGCAGAAGCCAAACCGGAAGGCAAGTCTGTGTGTGTGGATGGACCTTTACAGGCTTAGAACTTGGACGATGGGAATGGTATACCTACCACGCGGCATGGTTAGGTGTAATGGGTAGAACCAGTATATACAAAGGTTCAATTGGAACCGCTTTTTGTTCTCCCCAATCCTACGATTGTCTCGTAAGACGATACGTGCTCGAACTTCCACTATGGAGAACGTCTAAAAAAGCATATATAGAGAATGGACGTTATTTAGAGCTCCAGATGCAGATGATCGAGGATGTAATAAAGCAAACGAAACAATACAGCATGTCACTGCTATACATTAGCGGAAATTCGAGGATGTATCAGCGACACTTCCATGCAGTTCCCAGTTCCTTCATCCAAAGGTTGGGATGAAACGTACAGCACCATGGCAATTTACTAGCTAATTTAAGACCAGGACCGGTAGGAATCGCTGTTATCAGACTTTTCGGTGATGTGGGCCAAGGTGATTCCCAAACAGTAGTTCTTAAAGTCGAGAAAACTCTCTAAGAAGATTACAAGCCTACTTGGATGAACTATTTATGTCTCAGCTGGTTTTGGATAAGCCGTGTGCCCAGTTTTGGAAAGGACAGGGCTGGATTATCCATGAAGCGCATGAAGCACGTGCTTCAGGTCCCGGTGTTGTGATGGACCCGAAAGAAAGGAAAAAATTCAAAAAACCTATAGAATTGGACTCGAAAATGGTGGGTCGTAGGGAACAAATTACTTTTAGCAAAATGAAAGCTTATCAATTCTCTTCAAGAATATTCCGACCAAAACTTGATGGCTTCAAATAAATTTTTGTTTGATCTAACAGCAAAGGTGTCCAGAGCTAGTAACCAAGACTGGATGGGGAACTTTCTCTACCAGCCAAGCAGTTCCAAAACCTTTTGTTACTTACAACAGAATTTTCTTTAAATTGCTTGTCCAGGGCTGGTTTATTCATAAAGTGCGTACTTCCGGGCCCGGTGTTGAGAAGAACCCGGAGAAAAAATTACTTTTAGCAAAATGTATACTTATCAAATTTATAAATACCAAAATACAATAATTTTCCATTTATTTTTTCTCTTTCTTTCTAGTTTTCGAGATGGGCCCCCAAAAATCGTTAATGTAAGGGAAAAAAATTGCCTCACACAAATTTAAAGCTCTACAACTTCTTTTCTGAAGACTTTTACTGTAAAAAGAAAGGCTGAGGTGCTAGTGGTGGAGGTTTCACGAAAAATGTGAGGCAAAAATTTCTTTTCATACATTAACACTCGCATTAACATTTTTTGCGGACGAATACCTCGAAAACTAAAGAAAAAGAGAAAAAATTAATACACACAATCTTGTAGGAAATTTCATAAGCTATCATTTTGGTAAAAGTAATTTTTTCCTTAGGATCCACTGTTTTAGAGATATAAGCGAAAACTCCCGAAACAGAACCTTTTCACTTCCTCCCTTAACCAAGTAGCTAGGATCTGGGACTTTAATGATGCAAATGTTAGGCATTGGCATAATACGTGTCTGGAGAATCATCAGAACAAGGTCCCTTAATGAAGGGAAGACAGTCACGTTTCCACACAATAAATTCTACATCAACGAGTATAGTAGGTACATTATCATGCGTTCCTGGATTTATGTAGTTTCATGAACCTTCAGAGAGACACATCTCCAATATGGATTTTTTAAAAGACTTTTCTGCTCTTTTCATTGGTTCCTCGCCTAGACAACTTACAACAACTTTAAGTCGATGATGCTGTGCGTATCTGTAAGCTCTTCCTTAGCTTACGTGGTTCATCAAATCAAAAAGTTGTGAGATTTGAGTGCTGGTGTCTGTGTCCCTCTTCCAGAAAATTCTCCAAATCAGGACATTTTTTCCTGAAGAATCTAAATGACGCAAGTTATATTGTTTATTATAACTGGTAAATTCTGAGCTCATTAAAGTGAAAATCCCAACGTTTGAGTCGGCTCTTTTAAGAATAGTTTTGCAAACAGAGGCAAATAAGGAAAACGAGCAAATTTTGCAAATTCTTAGTCAATGTAAAGTGATGTAAATAGCTAAAGTGGTAATTTATTGTTATTAAAACAAATAAAACTTGATGGTTAAAAATATCATCCCTTTTTAAGTAAGACGAATTGGTAATTAATTTTCGCGTCTTTGAAAAAGAATGTCATCTTCATGATTTCACGGTGATTGTTTTTAGTAAGTTATGTAATATTATTAAAGCTGTAATTACGCCAAGTACACATTGTTATAATTGTGTGAAAATTTGTACGTGATACATGCTTTACATTTTTGCCTACCTATTCTGTTAATTTTAATTACTTCTAGAAATTAATTTATCGCAATGATTCTATGAAAACAACCGCGATTGACTTTTTTTCCACAGTTTAATAATGTAAAAAGAGGTTAACTGTTTTCTTGTACGTTTTACAGTAATTATGGCATTTTATTAATAATTTTTTGTTTTAAATTACATTTACATCAATTTAATAAATTAAAGTTTGTGCTTTGCGGTTTGAGTGATGCAAATTTTTAATTTTTGGTGTGGTAAGCTCTGGTAAGCAATTCAAATTTCGACCACAATCTTAAGTGATTCAGATTTTTAATGAAAATTGATTGCTTTCTCCACAACTCCAAGTTTACTCATTATCAATTCAAGGAATTTCATTTATGCGTAGGTATTCTCAGGTGGTCAAACAATGGGGGTGGTAATGCATGCTAAAGTAGATATAGAACAAACAGGTGTTTAGCCTTGCAAATGTAATTGTTGGTAATTCTTTCATGCATGTTAAGAAAGCGATACAACAAAGGGGTTCATTCTCTTGAATAAAGATGTGGTTGTATGATAGGAAAAGCATAAGCTTTTGTAACAAAATAATCCAAACTTTTATGAGGTTAGTCAACTCGCGTTACAAGATTTTCGAAAAAATGTCGATCTGTTTTCAGATCACAAATTGGAGGTCCACTTGTACTAACCTATGGCCAAAAGAACTTTGGGTTTCAAAGATTGGAACTGTAACCGTTGGGAGGTCCTGTGGAAGAAATAACGTGCAAAACTCATTCAAGGGTTGACTCCATCATCCTACTGACAACGAAACCCCTGAAAGGGTTCGGCTAACTCAAAGTAGCTTTTGACCAATTTAAAAGCTTCAACTATGTAACTTCTTCCATTCCAAGAGAAAGTTACGCAAATGGAAAAAAAATTCGTAAAAATAAAAATTAATCAATTGAAATAATGAATGAAAAACATATATCTGTAAACCCACCCTAAACGCCCTTGCATTTATCTCTTTCGTATTCCAATACAATAAATTTCATCAACTTTTTCCGTTATTTAATGTATAAGCAGTTGTACCAATAACAATAATGAATACAATTAACCTACCATTGTTGTACGCCCAGTCTAATTATTTAAATTAATATTAATATATCATACACCTGCACAAAATATACCAATTCAATTGATCAATCCTACATACATCCGGCAAAAGTGGATTATTATTATTAGAATATTACTTTTTCAATCGATCGATCAATTTTTTTTCAATTAACGAGTAATGGATATTAGCTTGGCGACATTTGAGTAGTAGTCGATTGAATAACTGAGTAGCAATATTATAGATAACTTGCAAGAATATTAATTGATTGTATCGTTATTTTTATCATAATTTATTAAAAGTTGTCAGAATTAATAAAAAATTTAAAAATTGTATCCTAGAATTCGTATCAAGTTTGAATTATACAGAGTGTAAAGATAAAACCTGTTGCGCAATTAGAGGTTTTCGAAGTTGACATAAAAATAAAATCTCAATTTAAAGTAAGAACCATAGAGGCCGCGCCACACACACAGGCTTACCTTCCAATTTGGCCTGTGCAGGCGCTCTACATGTGCCAAACAGGCCACCTGAACGATGTCCAGACGCTCCGGTTTGGCCAAACCGGAGCATGTAGACGCCGTTCAGGCGGCTTGCACAGGCCAAACCGAAGCATGCGGACAGAGTTCAGGTGGCCTGTGCAGGCCACCTGAACGTTTGGGTCCAGAGTTATATGCCCCACATCTTAAATCCACCCATGAGAAGACGACCATCATCACACCGGGGATGTAAGCTTCTTATTTGACATGAAGACCCCCATGGAATGATATGAATAATTTTCTGTAGATGCGCTGAGACGCAGGATGTATGTGAATGAGAGTTTTTAAAGAACTAAAAAAGCAGCGTCTTTCCATAGGACAGGAGAGGTTGCAAAAAATATTGTGCGAAGTCGACAAATATGAAATGAAAAATATTTTTTTAACGACCTCGATGACCTTAAACGTCGCACACTGTTTAAAAAATCATCATAGGGATGTTAAATTTCGTCATTTTTCCCCCAGAGTATTTGGTCAAAGAAGAAGGGAAAAGGCATGTATACTAACCGTCAGTGAATTAAAAATCCATTTTGGTATCACTAGAGTTATAACTAAGACTCCTGATGGAGAGTAACAACATAAAACTCATGACACTATGGTACAAAAACAGATTGGATGGGATACCTGAAGACGAAGGATTTAGAGCCAATGTGGCTTTATTTGGTTCTACCGGCAACAGTGGTAATTTGGTTCCTAACCCTTTCTCCCACCCATAAAGATAAAAGATAATGGTCGTCTAGTGGTGCTGGACTGCGGAGCAATAGAATTCTGATTCGAGTCTGCCATGTTAACAAGGCTTTTCGTCCTCAGGGTGCATTCACCCTTGAAATTTAGTACACGCGTGTATAACATGTGATAATACGATAATGCCATGGCTACCTACGTAGTAGCGGCCGTACTACGCTATCCCTTAAAGTGTTTAAAAAACGTATAGAAAAGGGGCATATTATTGTTCTTATAGTTAGGTCAGATTCGATCCTCCTAATGTTCCGTTCGATCTAGTACATCAACAGTATCTGAAGTAATGAGCAAGCGCTTCCGGATTACCGTCGATGCTTCCTGAGGGAAAAGTTTTTAGTGAGTAAAAATCACACCCAACTATCAGTGCAAACTGCTGGTGCTGGGTCTCTGTGCGTGAAGATTTTATCTTTCTCTCAGAAACAAAAAGTTAGGTTAGGTTTAATCAGGTCAGGTTAGGTTAGGCCAAATCAGGACAGGTTAGGTTAGGTCAAATCAGGACAGGTTAGGTTAGTTAATTACTAAATGATAAACTTGAATTTACTTAGGTGTACCTACATCAATTAATTTTCGCCCCCAAAATCGTTTGTACTCGTCAACAATTATTGCCAATCTGGTCAGTCCAACTCTGTTTATAAAATTACAGAATCATTCACAGTGGCCACAAGTTAAGAATCCCTGATAAAGTGATTTCTTCGATATGTTGCTACCTATTGGACCTTTTTTCTTCTATTTGTTTTCTCCGCTATTCTCCCTATGACATTTAGGCCTTTGAGAATTAAACTGAATGGTGTTTGTATCTCTCTACATCCAGTTTAAATCTTCTGAGAGTACATAAGAGCCTCATATTCAAATAACACGTGGGCGAAACCGTTTCTTTCTCTTTACCGTATAGGTGTCGAGTTTAACTATGAAATTGGTCTCTACCATCTGTGCTCAAGTGAGAGATGACTGATATTGGTCCTATTAAGTATTATAACTGAGCTGGTTACCTTAAACCCTTACAGAGAAACACCTTATAAACAGTGGACTAACATTTCAAACGCGAAGGTACTCAAATCGCAGGGGACTAGAATATCAAGGGGACTCCACAGAGCCTCCTAAAGATCCTTGATCAATTTCCGTCAATTTCAAATTCAATTTCGTGACTCGTATACAAAAAAACTACCCCATAGTGCCACAGCTTGCGTTTTGGACAAGAGCATGAGCAAGAGGGATTTACTAATCATTTATGAAAGGGACCATAACGAAGATTTAGCGCTTTTGCTTTTAGCAACCGCTTTATAGTCGTGGAAGAAGAAATCATTCATGGAGATTTATAAGTGCTGCATTTTTTTTAAATAGATGTGGTCCGAGTTACATAAATTTTAATTGCGTTTCCACTTCAATTTCAATTAAAACATTATTAGATTTATATCTTAAAATAGGCCAATTAAAATAAATAAATTAACTTGACAGAATTAAGATAAATAAACGTAAAATCATAATTTCATGTTCGAAATCTATCAAAAGTTCCTATATCACAAGAAGGTTGTGAAATGGAAAATTTGAAGGGCTTATTTCAAAAATGACTTACCGTAAACTTTCAAGATGATTGTATGAACGTGGACGACCGAATCGTTCCGTAAGACGCAAGTGTAATTTCCAGCATCTTCGTAAGTTACAGTTTGAGTGTAAACGGTTTGATTTGCACTTTCTGGATAAATAATTAGAGGTGCTGCCGTCTCATGCCATGGATAAGGTTTTCCATCTTTGTACCTGTAACAAAAAATTTAACTATTAGGGCCAATTTAAATCGGGTTTAATTGAATTTAAAAACAAATTAAATTTCTGGCAAGTATCATCGTTCAGATTTCAATTCTGGTTATTATGTCGATGACACATGTTAAAAATACATTAATAAATGGCCTCCCGCTTAGACTTAAAAAAAGACAAAGAAAAGTCGGCAATTATTATCTATTTAGTATCCTCTCCTCTAATAGCCACATTACGTCCATTTTGTGGATTCTAAGAAAATTAAATGAGATTATGTGGAATTTGTCAAGTTTGCAATAGCTTTGTGATACGTTTTTGTTGTGGCGGAAATGTTTAATTAGTAGGTTCTTTTATTATTACAATTTTAATCTGTTCTACGTAATTTTATAATCAAAAAATTATTTCAAACCGACATATGTTGAAATAATGGCGGAGGAAATCCTCAAATATGTTTTTTTTTCAATGTAATTGAACCAAATTGGATCAGCACTCATTACAAGAGTCCAAATTGGGAAATGACAAGAATACAAAATTTTACATCTTTGGTTAATGTGCTAGGTAATCAGTGAGTAAAGCAACACCTTCGTTCCCGTCACTCCTCAAACCATTTCATCTTTAGGAGGAAGGAGGAACTTAATGATTTTGGCACATGGAATGTCTCTATTTCTGATCATTTTATGCCAGAAGTCCTCTAAAACACTACAACGCCTCCTGTAGTAGAGCCAGGAGAGAGATCCAAATCCTCTACACTTAGGGCTGTCTATTACACCTAAGTGTCTCAATTTATAAGTACTAGACATGGCTGGAGACTTCTAAAACCATTTATCTTTAGGAGCAATTCAATGATTTTGGCACATGGAATGTCGCTATTTCTGATCATTTTATGCCAGAAATCCTCCAAAACACCAAAATGACTCCTGTGATAGATCCAGGAGACCCAAAGGACGTGCGATACAACTTCGTCCTCCTAGTTAGATCCTCTACACTTACACCCAGTTTTACAATAGCTGGTTAAGCGTTTGGGTTAGGTTACCGCTACTCCGTGGTTAACTTGGGGTTAATTAAAGAATGCGTTCTACAAAAAATTTTGTGCCGATGGCACAAAAACTATGACGTTAACTTTTTTTTTCAGAGTTGGTATAATAAAATTGTGTTATTTGAACCTTACTTGTCAAGGCTTGTCATCTGTAATCTGTCTCATACATGTCAGATTTGCAAATATCACAATTTTATGGTAGTAATTTGCCTTTAGTTGATTAATCGAAAACTTATTAAAAAATTTTTTTTTCAATTACTAGAGAAATAAGCGGCCCGGTCATTTAACGTTTGTTAGACTCTTTCAAATGCTAATACCACCCCGCTGTGTTTATAAGCATCGTAATGAGGGTGTACGATGTACGTATTGCAATGCCTTAAAACTACCAGGTAAAACCTTCAAATACTTCTACGTTTCCTAACGGTCAGTTTCTGGTACATAACGATTCCATAAGTAAGAGATCGCTAACTTTTTGATGGGCCGATACATTATTTGCAACCGGTTTTTCAACATTTATGAAGAATATTATGTATTCGTTAAGCTTAGCTAGTATAAACTATGCTTCTAGAACTTCGCAGTTATACCTATTTCTTCTAGTTTTTGTATGATTAAATTAAAAATGTTTGAATATAAAAGACATTACAATTTTCAAAAAATTGTTATTATCTTTTGGTTTAACTAAAGACTATATAGTGTAAGACTGGAATAGCTTATGGGCCGAATGTGACCAAAAATCCCAACTAAAGAAGATGTCGCTAGTCCACTGCAAGCATTTTTCTAGTTTAGTTTATCGAGGCGGGAGCAACGAAGAAAGGGATAAAACGAGTTTACCCTTCGAGGGATTTTAAGCGATTTTGACCTTAAAAGCCTTTCACATTTTTTAATATAGGTTATGATAGTCTCTTATGGTCTTTGGTTTAACTTACAACCTACTGAAATAATAAAATGTTAATGAAGTCATTGCGAGTTAAAAGATTCACATTACTGTTTCTTAACTGTAGTATTGGCTGCAGTTCAACATTCACAGCATTTATTGTAGATTTTTTCTCTTCTGGAACTATGAATTTAAATGAGGAACTTGAGGAAAATGAGGAACTACCTCATTTTCATCACATGCCATATTGTGCAAATGGCAGTCGCTACTATAATTTGCCTGTGATTTATCTAGAGAAGCCCTTAAACCAATTGAAAGTGCAGGGAAGCACCGCTTCCATACAGCATACTGCTTTTCAACCACATTCGGTCAGCAGGAGTTCTGGAATTAAGCAATGGCGTTATCAGGTATGGCTTAACACCATAACCATTACCTCCTAATATAAGACTTCCAGGGTAATTACGTTGTTCGAAAGACCCACATAACGACATAACACTGAATTTCTGAATATTTGAGAATCATAAGCAGATCCTGGCTATCTCGTCACGATATTTCGAATTTTTAAATCTAGATCAATCAGTGTCTGTTTCATCCAATAAGTTTTCAACAGTTCTTTTAGACAATCGAAGCGTAGTAAAAAAGTCATGTCCATCGAATTCTTCAAAATAATTTGGTCTATATAACGTATCAAATTTATTTTTTTCAAAATTTTTAGTTTATATGAGGGTAAATGCCATAACTTTGGGTTAACCTACACTTGTGGCAAAGGTTAAATTAACTATTAGTTAACCAAGACCCTGGACAATAACCTTCATTTGTAGAACGCAAATTTTCAATTAACTTTCGGTTAACTCCTAACCTATAGTTAACCAGCGATTGTAAAACCCAGGGTTAGGGCTGTCTATTACACCTAGTGTGTCAATACTCGAGATGCCTGAAGACTTCTTAAACCATTTATCTTTAGGACGAACTCAATTATTTTGGCACATGGAATGTCTCTATTTCTGATCATTTTATGCCAGAAGTCCTCTAAAACATTAAAACGGCTCCTGTAATAGACCCAGGAGACTGGATCTGTGTAAATTTAAAAGAACTCGAGATGGCTGTATAAAAGATGCCGTTATTACTACTCTCGTAGTATGGAAGAAAAAAAATTTTTAATTTAAGAATTTGGAGGGTTTTGACCAAGAGGACTCTATCAAACTTAGAACCCCATCAAGGAAGTTTGTACCACCATTTCTGCGCTATATCATCAACGTACCAGTTACCATCAATTCTTTTAGGCATGCTTTATTTCAAAATAATCCAAAATCACTTCTACTCAGTGGAGAAAATTAATGAAACAACTTAGCCTTCATTTAACCTCTTCCCAATTCACCATCTGTTGTAGTTTCCGAAATTCCAAATATTAAAATTGTAAGACACGAATTTGGAACATCCTGTGCATTTATTCAATTAGTAATTAGTGATTTAACTTTAAAATATTTTGTGGTCTTTTTAGAAAGTTAAATGGTTTAATTTAAAAAAAGGAACAAGAAAACCACAAAATTATGTAAAACCCTATTTAATGTCAGCCTCTTTACTTTTCAGTTCTTAAGAAAAGTGAACATTGAAACCTCAAGAAGATTTCCGAAAAAATATTCCACGTCACTCCTTATTTGACAAACAATAAAGCCATAAAAATTTATCAAAGTGAACGACCGGTCATTATATATTTAACAAACAGATTAGAAATTGAAAAATTCCCACAACCATAACCATACAAAAAGTGTCAAAAGAGTCGAACCCATTTCTTGGGCAAACATCATTTGTAAATTTGTAAATCAACTAAGCACACACACAAGAAAATGAGGACAAATAATTAAATATTTGTTCTTTTTAAGTTTGTTTAAATAAATTAATTAGAAAAATTAAAGTGGAACTAATCCGTTCTGGACGTCCATTTCCGTTGGACCTCTCACTAAACAGCCTCCTCTTGCAATTTTTGTAAACGATATCAAAAGCTAGTTCTTTATAAATTAGTCTAGTACTGATTAAAAATTGTTAATCAAACGGAAACCATTAAATTGATAATAGAAAACTAGGAATAGACAATTAGACAAATGAACCGTTCTTGGTATTGTAGCCAATTATTATCAATTTGTGGTGATTTGAACTGAATTGTTAGTAGTAGAGATAGCAAAATAATGTAGTAGTACTTGCAAACCGACCCCTTTATTCTAATTTTCGTTAACTTTTAGGACAGGTGTGTTATCATTTCCTAATGTTTGTTCTAAGTATTATAGGTGGACGACCCTAAAGCACTCCAGGAAGTTGATTCAATTACGATAATTATATAACTTAAAATCAATATTTATTTCCTCTTTTTTTCTGAGTTTTGACACAAAAGATCAATTAAACACGAGTTGAAAATGTCCCATTTGGAAAATTGGGTCAAATTATACGTTATTATTCTGTACTTGTGTATAAAGGCGAATTTGCCATTCCTATCATCCTCGGTAAGAAAGCCTACATTCGGCTTACATGTATAGCCTCTTTCACGGAATATTTTTAACAGACTAATAGACAAAAGTGAAGATATTGAAGATTTGGGGAACTCGTCTTCTTTGATAGTAATTTCTTGACATCAGATAATAGCCCTCCTGGCGCAGATACGAGCGTTTAAAAATATAGCAATCTCTAGTACTATTATAGGGGTTTTAAATAATATTTATTAAACTCCAAAGGAAGTTCCTCTAGCACCGTCAGATTTGCGATTTGTTTCTTTATACTATACCCCAAAGAACACCTTCTTGCATTAGGCTCTGGAATCTAGCTTTTAATATGAAAGAAGAGCCCTTATCTTTGAAACTGTTTACTTCTTCTTTCTGTTGTAAGGAGAGGCTATCCCATAAACGTTTTTATTTGATGTTTGGCGATCTTGTGAAGTGTCTCAATGTAAAGTATTTTCATTTCACAAAACTTGTCGATTCTAAAAATTTTCCGCTGTTTTCTCTACCTCTACCTTGTTTAGCCTAATCATAAATTTAGCTTTGCTTGCGTGTGTAAGCCTATGTACTTACTTATCGTTTGGTAAATCCGGGTAAATCGATATAAAAATATTTACTTTTATTTACAAACATGTAATTTTCAGAAAGTGAGAAAAATTGATAAAGTTAATTGTGTTTTACCGTAAATCAAAATAAGATTACATCGAGTAGATTGGGAAATTTTTATTTGATTCTATAGAAAGATAATGTCTAAATTTTTCTACTATTTTCATATTCGTAGTCGTTTTAAACTATCGCGAGCTAGAGAGAATTTTAGACCACTCAGAGGATTATATGGTCAGACGATGTAAAAGGAAACATATGGAGAAGCATGGCCAGAAGCAAGAGGTAGGAGAAACAGCGTTGGTGCTTAGGGTCGCCGATGATGATGTAAAAATTTGGACAATTCCGACTACAAAAGGAACTAAGCAAAAAGCCTAAAAGTTTTCAAGCTATTTTCAGTTGACCTTTTCCAACAATAAAGTAAAATGAGAACACCAAATAATTTGGGGACCCCAACTACTAGAGTATTTCAAAAACATCTGCTTCAAATGCCACAAAGGGGTCATCTCGGGAGTCATTCATGCTGGCCATCAACATTAGAATAAGAATACGCGATCATTCATGCTGGCGATTAACATAAGAATAAGCAGAAAAGTTTAGCTATACAGAAACCAATGCTACGGTTCACGCTGTTGTGCTGTTGGTCATAAGCATATGTTCTATAACTAGTGATCAACGAGAATTTTTCGATTTCTTATCTCGTCTCGTATTTCAAAACTTGAGTCTCGTCTCGAATTGAAAATGACACTCTTGAAAGGTTAATCTCGTCTCGTAAGCTATTTTAGTGATCTAGTTTTAATTTTAACTCGTATTACAAATCGCAGTCTAGTCTCGTTTCAGAGTCGAGACGAAAAAAAAATCAAATTCTTGTCCACCACTAACCATAACAACAAATTTTTCTACTCTTAGGGAACTTGGACTGATTTCTACTCATTTCGTGATTATCATATGATCTCATGAATATAATCCACCTGCCCATCTAATATTGAGGTTAGGTACTTCTCTTTTTAGTTGTCACTTTAAATCAGCTGAGCTGCAACCACAAAAGTGCATGTGTGACAGCTATAAGAGCATGAACCGTGTGTCTATGACAATTCTAAACGCTTAAAGCTAAAAGCTTATTCTTATGTCAAGAAGAGCCAGAATGAAGAACCCCAAAAACATTTTAAAGAAGTTTGGAGACAGAATTCGAAAATGGCTTCACAGATGTGACACGCGGGTGGCCCACAAATGGATGAAAAGGTGAGAAACACATAGTCCAAACCTTTTAAGCATCTCAAAAGTCTTAGGCAATTCACCAACTATCAAGTCAAGCAACAAATTTCAGCGAATAGAGACCTACGTCTACCTAATTGGAGTAGGGGACTTTGAGAAGATAGAAGCATATTCTGAAAACTAAGCAGCTCAAAAGCTATACGATCTGCCATTTTGAGTCGAAGCTAGCTTCGACTGTCCCAATACTTAAAGTAACTGAAACACACACGATCGGCTTGATGTACTAACATCAGGGCGCTGGGCCCCTCCGGCTAGTGCCAGAGAGGCACTAGCTTCTCACCTTTTCATCCATTTTTGAGCCACCCGCGTGCCACATCTGTGGAGTCATTTTCGAATTCTGTCTTCAACTTCTATAAAATGTTTTTGGGGTCATTCATGCTGGTTCTTCTTAACATAAGAATAAGCTTATAAAAGCTAGCTTTTAGCTTAAAGCGCTTAGAATTGTCATAGACACACGGTTCCTGCTTGATTTACTCGTATAGCTGTCAGACATGCGCTTTCGTGGCTTCAGCTCAGCTGATTTAAAGTGACAACTAAGAAACAAAAGCCAATCGATTGCTCATACTTTTTCTCTCAGCACGTCGACGACATCAGAGAGAAAGTATGACCGATTGATCAGCTGTTGGAAGCTGTTCTGTGTTCTGAAAGTGCTCAATGAAATGCAGCTGGCCTAGCAGAATATTTTTTTAATGTAGGGAAGCCACTAAACAACGCTATATCTACATCGGTTGTAAAAGGCAAGAAATTACTTTTAAAATCACAAGTCCTAAAAGAATGGGCTCTTAGAACGATTTGGAAGGTTTCCTGAACTTATGAGAAGAATAACGAAAATGTCTCTGGCAAAATCTGGTCGCATCAATTTTGGAGATATAGCGAGAAAGAGAGAGAGCACTCGCTCCCCCCATCTGTACTATACACGATATTGGCTACGCCCTATTCTTCTCATAAGTTCTGGCTCGGTTCTGACCTATAGTGAAACTTTACATCTCTATGAAACGAAAATTTTTAATAACTTTTAGAAGTGGATCCCTAAGAGAGATTACTTCTAAAAGAGTTTCCCAACTCAACCGCATTTATGTACAATTTCACAAGTCAGCAAATACTTTAGCTTTAGACCTTTATCGGAAGAATGACACGGTCTGCTTTATTCTTATTGATTTCAAATTGCGAAATTTCCTCGCAAAGAATCTTTTCTAAATTTAAAAAGAAAAACATTTCGCAGACCTTGGATTAACAATTGCATTTTTATAAAATGTTAAATCTAATGCACAATGCAGCTGTAAATAGAGAATTTCTAAAATGGTAAATAATTATTACAAAATTAATTAGTTCTAAGAATACAAATACGTCACCGTGATGTGATGATTCAGTACAATTAAAATTTTAATTTCCACAAGACACATTTTTTTTATCAAAGCTCTATTTTTACGGATGACCCTAATTACTTCAAGTCAGGTTCATTAAACGACGAGGTGCTCTAAAAATTTTCTTTTTTAAAACAAAAATGGAGTGGCAGCAGTAGATGATGAAAAATAGTTTAATTTTAAAGACACGTTAACCTGAGAACAAGCCATGCAAGTGATGTGAATGCAGGTTGTTTAATCCATTATTGGTAAATCCACTCTTTTTATCACCTTTTACTTTGTAGTACACCTGTACGTACGAGCAAATAAAAATCGAAATATTTCTTTATCTTTGTTCTGTACATTTTTTTTAACATTTATGCAAAGACCATTAACCTGAATGAACAGGAAGCTTAGATCATGTTCACCTAATGCTTCCCGTCTCCTTTACCTATACATTCAAACAATGACCAACGAGCATCGACGACACATCTAAAACTGTTTGAAACCATTATTTCCTGTTAAAGCGTCTACAAACTTTAATTTAATCGTTAATTTTCCCAAAATTTTAATTCAAGTCAAGTGGAAAAATTCTTAATTATTATTTCATGTGTTAGTCCACGCTTTCACATCTTACCCCTCTTCCTCCTTTCTCTTAATCATCTATTCTAATGTTGTATGACTGTTCCATGTACTTTTTCCAAAAAGCACCCATTTTGCTACATAAATATTTTGATACAATGGCAGCTTAAAACTTATTTTAGGAAAAGAATGATTCGTTTCCCAAACCATCATTCATACAAAGCTTTAGACATACACACAATAACAGGAACTAAAATTATATGGCACCTATTTAACAATGGAGCTACTTAAAAATAATTGACACAAGCTACCTCTCTCGGGCACAATTCAATTTTCGACAAGAAATGCAGCTGTAAGGCCCCAAGGGCAAAATGGGAACGTGAAAAAAATTATATGTTGACTGGAAATTTTCAACGGTCATCTTTTACAAGGTTACGCAATTTATTTTGTAAATTGCTCGCTTTTGAAATCATGAAGAGGTTTGAGATATACCACGCGTAGGCAGCAGAATGTGGGTTTTGGAACTTTTGGGGAAAAGGATGTAAAAACAATTTTTCTCGAACATTTGCACCTCTAATTATTTGATGGTAAAAGTAAAGATTCAGGGGGACTCAAAAAAAGTCGAATAATTCCGAATTTCCAAAATCATACATTTTTTAATGCACAACACTCCGTTTCCTACATCACTCAATCTTTGTAATTACTGGTAATTAATTAATATCGAATTAGAAAGTTGCAACTACATTTATGGCTCCTCATTGATTGTTTAAATGTTAATACTAGCTTCGAAGAACTTGAAGGTAAAAAATTCCAAAAAGGTGTTGCTGATTTAATTCAAAGGTGTGTTCAAGGGTGGTAAACAGTATGGGGTAGTAGATAAATACAAAAAGGTTATCATTTAAGGGTGTATTCGGAGAAAAATGCGGTGCAAGCAATACAAACACAAAGATGACATAAAATATGATGTCTTCGTAAAGAATCTCATGCTTTAACAAAATGTCAGTTAATCTGCCGAAAAAGACAACTATTATCTTGATCGTTATCCGATTTTTTCCTCAAAGGAAAAAAACACAATGGCATGTTGTACACACGAGAAAAACGATTACAACATTTTTTTAAAACAAAATGTGCTGGCGAAAACTTGTCAAAACCTGCAAGAAGAATTCAAGGTTCGTCTATACGTCTTCATTCCAATTTTAACATGGGTATTTTATTCCAATTAGAACAAAAAAACTAATTAGCATTTCTTCCCCATGAATCACGCCCATTAATAATTTAAAACCGTCTAAAAATTTTAAATCGTGCATCAAAGTGGACGAAGATATATTTTTGCTCAGGTAAAAATTGTTTAAAAAATGTCTGATCACCCGTCTACTTTTTCGTGCAACCTATAATTTGGAACACCCTACGTCATATTACAATGGAGATGGAATGCAAACTCTTCCGTTCATAAAGTTTTTCGCAAAATTTTAATTTTGAAGTTGCACAAAATACATCTGACATTTTCCAAGTAAAGCTGTGTTTATAAATAAATTTCATTTGATGATTAATGGGAACTACAAATATTTATATTAAACTATACGGAATCATAAGTGGTTTCTCGCAACTCGCAATATTGATGGATTTTGTTTGTTGCAGTTGGATTAGATGCACAGAGACGGACTGCTTTTTATTTTGAAGGCTCAAATTAAAATGGGGAGTCATCATCAACAATTTTTCCATGTAATAATCAAAGTTTAATAATTCTTCTCATCTTAAGAGAAATGTGACTTGAAAGGCCCGAAAGATAAAGTTGGAGCTAGGAGATCGATCTCGGCACCGACAGATAGGTCTCGTCGAAAAGAATAACAAGAGACCCATCATTTAGGAGATATCAGGCCTAAAACGTCCGAAAGATACAGCTAGAGCTAGGAGGTCGCTCTTGAAGGTACCGTCAGATAAAGTCTCGCCTAAAAGAATAGCAAGAGACCCACAATGTTTGAAAGGTCCAAAAGATAAAGTTGAAGCTAGGGGGTCGATCTGCTCGGTATCTTCAAGAGGACGGTAAGGGATCCTCCATTTCAGAGCCGTTACAAAGCCTGAAATTCAAAAAATTGAAGCTAGGAGATCTTGGTTATTGTTTGGTAGGCCTCATTAAAGAGAACAACAAGATAAAATTGGAGCTATGGTGTCGGTCTTGCTATCTTCAAACAGGCCCCGTCGAGGAGAACAACAAAGGACCCCACAATTTACGAGACACTTTAGACTTAGAAGGTCGATAGTGGTTAGTGTTTGGTATGGTATGGAGTCGGTCTTGCTATCTTCAAACAAAGTTCCGTCGAGGAGAACAACAGAGGAACCCACCATTTACGACACATCGGGCTTGAAAATCCAGAAACACAAAGTTGGAGCTAGAGGGTCGATCTGCTCAGTATCTTTGAGAGGAAATTGAAGCTAGGAGGTCGATCTTGGTTATTGTTTGGTATGGTATGGGGTCAGTCTTGCTATCCTCAAACAAGTCTCGTCGAGGAGAACAACAAAGGACCCCACCATTTACGAGACACCGGGCTTAAAAGGCCCGAAAGATCAAGTTGAAGCTAGAAGGTCAATCGTGGTTAGTGTTTGTGATGGTATGGAGTCGGTCTTGCTATCTTCAAACAAAGTTCCATCGAGGAGACCAACAGAGGAACCCACCATTTATGACAAATCAGGCTTGAAAGATCAGAAACATAAAGTTGGAGCTAGGGGATCAATCTGCTCAGTATCTTCGAGAGGAAATTGGAGCTAGGAGGTCAATCTTGGTTATTGTTTGGTACGGTATGGGGGTCGGTCTAGCTATCCTCCAACAAGTCCCGTGGAGGAGAAGAACTAAGGGACCCACCATTTACGAAACATCGGGCTTGAAAGGCTAGAAACATAAAGTTGGAGTTAGGGGGTCGATCTGCTCAGTATCTTCGAGAGAAAATTGGAGCTAGGAGGTCAATCTTGGTTATTGTTTGGTATGGTATGGGGGTCGGTCTAGCTATCCTTCAACAAGTCCCATCGAGGAGAAGAACTAAGGGACCCACCATTTACGAAACATCGGGCTTGAAAGGCTAGAAACATAAAGTTGGAGCTAGAGGGGGGTCGATCTGCTCAGTATCTTCGAGAGAAAATTGGAGCTAGGAGGTCAATCTTGGTTATTGTTTGGTATGGTATGGGGGTCGGTCTTGCTACCCTCCAACAGGTTCCGTCGATGAGAAGAACAAAGGACCCCACCATTTACGAGACATCAGGCTTGAAAGACCCGAGAGATAAAGTTGGAGCTAGGGGGTCGATCTGCTGGGTGAGGGATCATTTTTATTTCTTTTGTGTATTGAAGGTATTGGCATTAACATAAATTAAAGTGGAACAAGAAAAATAAGTGCCGATTATTAAAATGGTAGTAAAAAAATTAGAGTTCAAGGCCATAATTAAAACTTCATAGAACAACTTTAATTCAAATTGATTTTAATGGAGAAAAAACTGAATCAAAGCGATACCGAGTTTGGCAAAAAAAACTGTTTGTTTTCGGATTAAAAATAAAGAGAAACAATAGAGACCATTAAGGTAATAAAAGAGTGCCAATAGAAATTACTTAAAATTTAAAATTGCGCAATTCTTTTATAACGATAATGGATTTGCGAAACAATGCTGCCGCGTTCGTCATATTACAGTAATTTAGAGAGACGAGCCATATAGAACAACTTTAACAACTAGTCGATTTCTTTCTCACGATCTACAAAAGGTACCTACCCATACCCATTTCATTTTATTTCTTCCCAAAAAAATTATAATTGAATTAAAATTAGATCGTTTACTTCATCAACCTTGTAGGGCCAAAAGTTTTAGCCGAAATCTACAAGAATTAATTACATATGTAGCTATACGAATCTTCGAGGATCTCTTATAAATACTAAAGACAACCCTTAATTATAATAAAAACGATCCCAAACAAATATTTGGATAATTATTTGATAAAATCTCGAGTCGGTTGACATTTATATAAAAAAAATAAAATTACTAGAATGACAATGTTTAGATCTCTCAAACGTCATTATAACGACTGGAATTGACTCACGTCCCTGAAGGCTTCAAAAACAAAGAAATTCTTTTGTGTACCTTTTATAAAAAAAAATAATTTTTTATATTTTATATCATTAACTCGTACAGCCTACTTAACCTGATATTTGTGTAATTTTGTAAATGACGCTCAAAAATGTTGTTAAAAAAATACTTCTCAGAGAAACGGTGACGTTGTTCATTTTTGAAATGTAAGAAGTCCTAAAGTAGCTTAGCGAAATGGACGAATAAAAAGGGTGTGCTCTTTGGTTTACTTATAACACGAGCTATAAAAGATGTATGGTGAAGAAAAAGCAAGATAAAACAGTTTTGGGAGAAAAATTGGACTGAAACCCAAAGAAATGAGTTCAGAGGAGATGAGGGAGTTAAAGGGAGTGCCAAAAATCAGCTGTGGCAACAGGCAAGCCTTCGAGAGCAAATTTAGGGAAAAGGCACCAGCACGAAGACTTCTTCGCTCTTCTCTTCATCGAAGATTATAGTAAGGTGGGGTACATTTGGACATCGGACAACGTGCTTGATAATTTTATTTTGTCCAAAGCCTTCAGGATCTACTATAATTTTTGATTTTTTACATCAAAAGCTAGTCATTATTATTTGTCGAATGTACGTTAATTATGGATAATATTGGGGTATTACTGGAAGCAATTAGGCAGATGTGACAAGTTAAATTATATCCTAATATAATTATTGCCTTTCATCATAAAAGGAAAAGAGAGACATCACCTTGGATAAATATCGTCTTGTAAAACATGCAGTCAATTAGAAGTTAAAAAAAAATATGCGATGTGTCATTAAAGAACTATCCGATCACATACAACAATTTCGAATTCTAAATCAAATTACAGTCAGCCTCACAATTAATGGCCACCCTGGCTATACGTTTAGCACGAATTGTGGATGTAACCATCATAACACCCCATACTTAAATTGAGGGGCAACTTTATTTTGCCAACAAGTAGTAAATCAACAACCTCCTTTTCTGTCCTTTTGTCGTTGTTGGCTAATAAGCACCCTGGCGTACAGCCACGGTGGCCAATAATTGTGAGGCTGACTGTACTATTGCGGATTGTCTCCCTAGTCCGTACTTCTCAGAATTAAACTTGACCGACGAACAATCCATAATTTTCAACATGTGGTTCTATATTCAGGGAAGTCCAATTTCTCCTTATGAATCATGCAGGGCGATGTCTCAGGTAACAATTTTTTTAAATGTGAAACCATTATATCTATCTACGTATTTTTCACCACTTGAATTTGCATTAAAATTGCTTTCACAATTATTTTTATTTCAAATTTCTGGGAAAAAATCTGTCATCTGTGGGTATAGCTTTTTTAATAAAAAGTACAACAAGTGGGTGTGACGAAAATTGACGTTTTTTAAGTTCACGTGCATCAAAAGTTTGTTTTACCTAACAGGGGTGTTGCGACACGAGTGCCAACTTCACTGGTTTTAAACTTGAACTTTTGAACTCGAGGTACATATTTTATGGTGCAATTTTCTGGATTTTTGTAAATACCAAAAGACTCGGCAAGTTATGGTATCTAATCATATCAGCAGTCATGACCAACTAGCAAAATCAGAAGTGGGATACAATTTCTAAAGAGACGAATTTCTCAAAAATTATACATTTTAGGTAGGTGATACTTGGCGAATAATTAAAAGAGGCAAAAACGTAATAAATGATAAATTTATAAAATACCGGGTGTATAGTATTTGAAAAATGAAAATTACGACATTTTGAAAACTGTTAACTTACGAATCGTGTTATAAACGATCCTAGTATCGGAAAATGAATGTCTGCTGTTCAAACATAAAGAATTCATTGGTGATTTCTATGAAGCAACCACCAATAAAAAAAATTACATGTTGTAGGTAGGTAGGTATTTAGAAAACCTGATGTCAACTATTTCTGTGCATGTAAACTACACAAAGGGATACTATTTGATCTAAAATGCACAAAATAGGTACCTACACATATCACATATCAAGTAGGTACTTTACTTCCATTTACAAAGCTTTGATCATGCTTTGAAGACTATTTTTGCAAAGGATAATATTGCATAAATATTATATGAATTAAAAAGGAGCGATTCCCTGTATTTAACTTTTTGTAAAAGTATACAGGAAGCGAATTGATAAAATCATTTATTTTAAAATTGTTTTATATTTGTTTACTTTTGCAATAGACACTTCTGTGAAACTTGCAACTATTTGTTTTTGTTATCTTATAATATATGTATGTATTAATCGTTTCGTTTTTATCATAATTTTTTTTATTTTCGCAATATTCTGTTGTAACCATCCATAAACTAACCATTTCCAAAAAAAAAATTACTGAAATACCGTCATACTTAGTCATAAACTCACAAGTATAATAGTGCGAGTACTTCAAAAAGACATAGTTACAAGCATACAATGATTATGGTTTCCAGATAATTCTTATCAGCTCAAAAAATACCCCAATATAATATTAATATAATAATATGTGGTTCTTAAAATAAAATTAATCATTTCTAGTTAATTTTCCAAGTATCCAATGCCATATCCTTTACACTCTCCTGCTTCGAAATTTTCAAAACTCATTCAAAAGTCTTATTTATTAGCTAATGACTATACTAGCTCCAATAAGATTCCATCTTGCTCAAAACTGAAACAAGAACTAGAGCGATAGAGACACAGTCTAAATCAGCACAGTCAGCGCATTCGTCTAGGAGTCGAAATTCGCTAAGAAATTTATGTTACAAGATTTTGGCCGAGTGAAATGATTGGTTTGTATTAAGACTGTGGTAGAGGTAAGTTCGCGCAGATTTAGCCACGCCCCTTTAATAATTTATATACGTTCACTACTGCATTGGTGGGGATAGATACCAGTTAGGTATCTGCGCATTCCCATTGCTTGTCAGCATAAAAAATAATTGCAATCCGTAAGCTCAGATCAAGCTATGCTTGATCCCACAACCCCTCGATCAAGAAAATGCCCATATTACGACAAATTACAATAGTATGAGTTGAAAAGGAAAAAAAGAACGATGCAGAGATCATAACCTCAACAGGAAACTCTATTGTTTTTTTTATTTCTCTTTAATGGTATTTATATCACTTCTGGATTTTCCAACAAAAACTGTCAGATATGCTAGAAGACACAAGAAAGCTGTAATATTAAGCAAAATATTCAGTTATTGACAGATAGCAGAGCGATGCTTGCCAGAATGCCAAATGCATCAATGCTCTGATCCAAACATGTACAAATAATGATCTCAACTTCTGAGCTGGGTTGAACGTCCTCATGGAAACAAAGGAAACAAGAAAACTGGCGAAGTGGAAAGAAAAGGCTCGATTAACGCACAGTCTGTAGTCCTATACTATACACAAAAATAACCAAAAACCCATTGGGCTAACTGCAGGAGCTGTTGAAAAAGAGTTACGTGATATCCTGATGGACTGGGTATCATAGTTAGCGCTCACTCGCTCACTGGATCCTAGTTTCGTACTTATGAGTCTCGGCTACAATCGGGGCTTCTAGTTAATGCCTAAAAATGGAAACAGAGGACACACTGGTAGTAGTGACTTAAAAGGTTCGAGTAGTGTTCTGCAGCGTCACTAGACTCTTTCCATGGACGTAGCTAGAGCTGGGCATAGGTGAGCAATGCCCATCTAAAGACTCGCTCTGCCCACCTCTTGATCCTATGGTAAGGGCATGTTTTAGTGGTAATTTTATAGTCCTTCCCCGAAATAAAGTTGTCCAAATTCTGCTCACCCGGTATTTTAAATCTAGCTATGTCCCTGACTTTTTCTGATTTTATGCCTTCAAAACTTCTGTCTACGGGTATAAATAATACTCGCATGACTCCAATATCCAATCCTGATGACGGTTAGTAAAATCATCAGGAGAGGATGAGGTGGAATGGAAGAATCTCGGGAAGAATATTCCCAAGAACACCTCCGGTAAACGTTAATGGTTACTCACCAACAGCTGGCCACCCAGCTGTCCAGCACCTATTCTTATGAATCAATAGGGGCAGCTCACGTCCTCTGCTCCGCCAGCCCACCCTACATAAACTTTTATATAGTAGAGACTCGAGTAGAGAGGACGTGTAACGAAGCAAACAAAACAATAGATCGTATGTAAAGTTATTGTCCTACGTTAAGGTAGTTTCACACTGATTGGATCAAGCAACTCATTCTAGTGGTTTGACTGCAAATCAGCCTCCCGTCTACACGATGAAATGAAAGCCTTTTCTTTCCAATCAATATGTCCAGTAGTTGTAAGGCTGGATTGTGGAAGCACTGGCTTGAAGCTGTCTAGTCTAGACCATAGTATAAGTATACATAGTATGCCATTCCAGTGTACGAAAATCGAACTTGGCAGCACATGACGTCAAGAGGGGTCAGCACGAACGTATGCAGGTACGAACAAGCCGCGTTGATTGCAGCGTTGGGTGCAAGTACGGTAGAAGTCGCGCTTATTGCGTCGTGTTGACCCATCCTGACGTCACTAGACATCACAAAACTTGCGCAATGGCATACTATGTATACTTATACTATGGTCTAGGTCTAGACGACTTCAATGAATGAAGGAGGAGGTAAAACTTTATAGAAAAAGTAGACTTTAAACTGGATTAGGTATACATATACACTCAGACCAATAAGCAAAGATGGACCCCGTTATTTACATTTTTATTTGACGCCAAGACCTTTTGTTATGGTAAATATTGTAAAGATCAGCTTCGAAACGAAGTAATACGAACTATCACGTTCGTACTATTACAACTGCATCCGAAGATCGGATATTTCGTATTATCGTAATTATTTATTTTTTGCACGATAGAACGATATCACTTAGTTACCGCGTTTGTTGGCAGATCGGTAAGTATGTTTTACTGGTAACTCATATAAACAAAACAGTAAGTAATTTACTTACCGTTCTAGAACGGTAAGTAAAAAAAATAAAAAATAGTCATTTAAAAACGATATAATTCAAAAAACATTAAATAATAATAAATAAGACTTCGAACCAAAAACAGAAAAATCAGGGTGATCATATTCAGGCCCATCTTTTGGGAGTAAGTTATTTGAGTGCTAGCGAACACGAAAATCTGATTGGCTGCTCAAAGCACTGGCTCTCAAATAACTAATTCCCAAAAGATGGGCCTGAATACGATAATCCTGATTTTTCTGTTATGGGATAACATAACAGACTAGTCCCGGCTACTATTTCACATTGAAATTGAACGTACAATTACTACAACTACTAAAAGTAATAACGCTACTTTGTGCGGCACTTGGATTTAGAGAAACTGCTACTGAATTCAACGTTTGTCTCACCTCGGCGCTACCTTGTTCTGTATTTAAAATTTTTTTAGCAAAGTCAATTTTGTTTTCAAGCGAATCTTCAACGTAACTCTCTGCTACGGTGGACGATCTCCACCCACCATGCCTCTTCAGTCCTAATACGTCTACTCCTTTATTCGCTAAAAAGGTCGCCGAAGTGCGCCTAAAGGAATGACCGGTGTAAGTATTGGAGTGTTGTAATTTTAGAAAATTTGCGATTTTTGACGGCCAACTTCCAATAATCCCTTTGCCTATTACTTGATTGCTACACTTCCCCTTATGATATTTCAAAAATAAGTGCTGACTCTTTGCATTTTGTGGGCGTAGCCTGAAGTATTTTCTACATATTTCCAGGTAGTTAATATCATTATCTTTGTCAATTACCGTAAATGTTTGCTGGATGTTGGTCTTCGTGTTGGGAATTTTCACGATCAAAAATGATTCTCGATCTTCTATGTCTTGCACGCACATATTATACAATTCTTCTCTCCTACACGCGCCTGATATACCTAATATCATTCCCACCTAAAAATGAAAACAAAAATTCTTATCTTATAAATCACAATAATATAGATAAATGTAAAAATACCTTAAGAGTTAAAAATTCATCATCCGGAGCTTCTTTCAAAAAGTTCGTCATACCTTCCTTAGTGAAAATGTCCGATTTTTTTGGCTTGTGTCCAACATTTTTCCTTTTAAGGAATGCTATCAAGGTTGTGAACTTGGATATATCAATTCCATCATTTAGAAAAATTGTACTTTTGAGCATCGAATATTCAGCCCAAAGACTTCCAGGTGACTTCAACTTTTCATTTCGTCGTACAAAATAAGCCAGCAAAATTTTTTCGTTAATTTGTAGATTTTTATCCTCACACCAGCTTTTAAAGATTTTGTATACATTCTCATAACGAATTCTCGACTTTTCAGGAACAATAGAGGAGCAACCAATATTCCAAGCTTCTTCTATTTCACTGTCCACACTTTTTAAATCACTCATTTTTTTTCGTTTTTATGCAGCAAAATATTAGAATTTTTTACTTCAAAAAGCGGAGACAATTTGTTAGTAAATAACACTATGGTAACACCTTCAAATATTTTTATAAAGCCATCTAAAAAATTATGTTGCACAAAAATTAAAACATAATTTTTGACATTTTCATTTTTATGATTAAGGAAAAGTTTCTATCGTGCAAAAAACGTTGTAAGCATCACAAACGTTAAGGGTTTACTGGTCTCAGACAAAATTGGGGACTGCGCTTCGCTTAGTCCCCAAACATTTTGTCTTTGACCAGTAAACTGCCCTTACCGTTTTTTATACTTAAATTACTATATGTTTTGTAAATAAGATTTCGAAACAAAGTACGTTTTTACTGTTTTTCTAAAAAATTATAGAAGGCATATTAAAATATATTTTATAAAAAAGGTGTGCCAGTGTGTATGTAAGAGACTACATAAAAAATAAGAAGAAATATCTTTCCATAGGTAAAAGTGAGGTTACATCTTTTGTTGTTGACGACAGTGGCGTTCCGTCTAAACATTTTTAAACCTAACTAATATTTCAGATTTCCAAACGATAACATACCGCACGCCTATGCTGGAGACGGAATGTTGATGTTTTCCGTCTCCTACTCCCTGCCCCTCACTAGTGTATGTTGGTGACAGTTTTCAACCGCACTATTCATATGTGTGCGGTGTCCATCTTTGCTTATTGGTCTGAGGGTATACACTATAATGATGGCACTGGACTTCAATCGAATTACTGTTTACATTACTCCAGTTACAATCCAGCGATGGTCTATGATCACTGGGTTGAAATGCTAGCAGTGGAGCAGTGTAAACCTGGCTTAGTCCAAGAGGACCTGTGTTAGAAGAATACTGGTCTACCATGGATCAAATTAAAGATACTTCACCCTCTAGTATTTTTAGGTTCCTTTAAAATTTAAGAGCGGATCAGAATTAAAGTTACTCGACGAATCGCTAGTTTGATAGTTCGCTCCTCAACCATAAAATAATTCTAATTCTTCCCTTTAAAATATGTATGTTAAAAGACATTCCAGAGACATTTGTAAGTTTTGACTGTCAATTTTTGAGTCTTCGCGCAATAACTGCCATCGACCTCATCGATTTTAATAAGTATAATTTTATTTATTCGCGACACGACAAGAACCATTTGTTTGAATACTAATTAGAATTGATAAATTATAAATATTCAGTTCTATTGAATTTTCCACTCGTTTATTTTATCTGATAAAATTAACAATCAATTCTCCAACAAATTATAATTAGAAAATTAATTAACTTCCCATAATTTGAGTTTTTGAGGATTAATTAATCAAATAGAACGACCGAGCAAATAATTTATGAAATTAGTTTCAAACGGTCGTAATAATTCTATACAATGGCAATTAAATGAGAAAATCGTAATTTTAAACCCACAAGTTTATTTGTGCGAAATTAAATCAATTTACCTTGATAAATCTTTTCCGTGTGGGTCGACTACCAAGACGTAATTCACAAGAGTTTTGTTAATGGTAAAACAAGTTTAAACCTTGCTCAAACAAGATCGTAGACAGATAAAACACCCAGTATAATAAACGAACTAGACTTTACGACTACGATATGTGTATTTGTTAATTTACATAAAATTGAGATGATGCGCGATGGAATGATTTGATTTAAATTTCTTCTTCTAGAGACAAAAGAGAGTAAATGGAGGGGAGATGGGAAAAAATTTTGAAATTCCACATTTTGATGTTTGACCGAACATTTGTACCTTTTTTCACAACTTAATTTATTCTTTGAAGATTGGAGATAAACTATGAATGAATGGAACGACGTTTTTGAGTAGGAGGATTGAATATTTTGATCTTAGATAAAGTGGTAGCTTTTCGTAAGTAATTAATAAAAAAAAGAAAAGACTATTTTCCTTTTTGTCTTATTTGTTTAGAGTCAACATATAATATGAATATCATGTAAAGGCGTGTGGTCCTTTCAAAAAGTTTGGATAAGTATACTGTTGCACAACATAGCAATTCGCGTGAATTTCAAAAGCAGGTTCTTCTCCATCGTGACCAACAAAAAGAAATATTGGACAAAAGGAACTCGCTAACAGAACGCGTCTACTTATACCGAAATAACGAACTCGGCTAATCACTGTAGTTTTACAAACGGGTTAGGTTTTTTAATAATGAACTCGACATATATTTTTCGAGCAAAAAATTAAGATCGAAAATAATTATTATTAACTATGCCATCTGAAATTAGGGGATTTTTTTATAATTTTTAGGTAAGTTAGAAAATTACTTTAAAAGCGCCCAGTGGGTGGTCAAAATTATTTTTGTTTAATAACAACAATCTTTTATGGTTTCTCTACGTAAAAGCTGAGCTACAAATGATCTCTTATACGATAAGCACCTCGAGGGCTTCGTTTTACTCCACAGCTACGTTAATTTAAGATCAAAGGTAAACAAATTGGCATTTTTATGCAGATAAGTTTTTTGTCTACTCCATCTGCAAGTTACTTTTGTTAAACAGATGCCAATTTTTTATACCTTCCAATTATATAGGATGCTTCAAAAATATCTGCCTCAATTTAGAAGATAAGTTCGTCTCCATAAGATAGGATTTACATCAAGAGTCTTAAATTTTCTCTTATTTTTAGACGAATAAAGCCGCGTGAGCCCCTAAAAGAGTGGCCCCAAAAATTAGTTGTTTTCGTTATTTGAAGTCTCTTAGCTTAGCCGACTTGTGGCTTAGCTAAAAGTCATCAAGGCAATATAAATATAGCGACAATTCCATAAAAATCACTAGAACGGGCATTAGCTGGACTACCTAAAATGCCTTGGTTCTCAATCCGTGGTCCGAAATTGGAACACTGGTGCTCAGTGAAGCCACAGTAAACACCTTTAGTGTTCCCCAAATTCAAAAAGATTGAGAACCAAGACCTTAAGGTACTTAATTGTTTACCAACACCTCAACCGTTTACCACATTTTCGTTTCATATTACTACAGGACCTCCCTTAAACCCTTTGGGCCTCACCGAGTCCATACTAAACGAATTATATAATGCATTGTATATCATCCATGCATCCCCTTACCATAATATGTGCCTATAAAAGATACGACCTCGGATACGGCGTTGTTAGGCTTTTCCCTCACGTTACCCGTGAGGGAAAAGAAATTTACTGATCACTTATAGTAAGGTCCCAACGAAGAGTTCATGCTAACGCCTATTAGGATCTCGCTATACCACAGGCACTACAGGGTGTTAATTGTTAAGTCTAAGCTGAATAATTCTCAAACTGGTGAAAAAAATTCTTGTCTGCACCTCTTCATTTAGGAAGCACACCTAACTGCAGCATAATGGGCATTATTTTGGAAGATACAAAATTACGAAGATGTCATTCTGAGAGACTATTGCGCAATATTTGTGAGTTATTAACAATTATTAGACAAAAGGGGGTGAGTGAGGGGTTATCCACTCTCTGCAGTCAAGGTACAAAAATTGAGCTTTCAGCGGTAGCAAGCGGCAGTTATTTGCAGTCAATAGCAGCCATAGCATATGCAGTCAACGCTAGCAGTAAGTGTACAAATTCAGAACATCAGTGGTTGATCCCTCGGGGATGAGATAAATACACACCACTGGAATTTTCTGCTGCTAAAAACGGATGCTTGGACTGTTCACCAAAACAATGCCGCCATTATCGAACAGTTTAGTTGGGACCAGGAGTGCAAGGTGAAACTAATAATGTACCTAGATCAAATGGAATGGAAACAATAAAGCTAAATATTCCTCGATAACGCTGAACTTGATCGACCAAGTAATCAAGACAACTGCGGCCAACACGCAGACCCTTGTAATAAAAGCGCTAAACCGATAACAATCGGCAGATTGAGCCGATAGAAGAGATGAGCGATCATGGACTAATTGGCATACTTCAGTCTACTTGCTAAATTAGACAGATAGAAAATGAAGGATCAGTAATTGTTCTATCAGGTGAGTTCGTCCAACAAAAAGAAATAACAACTATACTTTCTAAAGGAGATTCGAAACTTGACCAAACTGGAGCCAAAGTCAGCAGAGCTAGGCAAAATTAATAATTTTGAAAGTGGAACAATTAAGGCCCCGATAACGCTAACGTAAGCGATGGGTTGAGCAAGTAATGAAGGGATCAAGACAACTGCAGCAAACATACAGAGCCTCGTAACAAAAACTTTAGTGGGGTAACAATGGGCGAATTCAGCCGAAAGAACAATTTCCAACAGTTCACTGTCTCTGCCTACGTGCTAAAATAGACAAAGATAGAGAATGAGAGAGCAGTCAGCTCGGCTGTCCCAAGCAAAAACACAGTATGTGCTTATTTCATTATGGTGAGAAAACTAGACAAACGCTTTCTGTCTTTTAGACGGAGCTTCGACAGAGCTATATCTACAATGTTAATGAAATATAGGTATGGCTCTCAAAATCAGTAAAATGATGCAGCAAAACACAATATGTGCAAAGAAAACATAAAGCAGATTTTGAAAAAAATGTCAGTTACTGTGTTTTTGCTTGGGACAGCCGAGCTGTGGGGAATTGTTCTATTGGCCGAATCGCCGAATTCGTAAAATTCCTCAAAATCAAGTTGGGAACTTGTGTCAAAAAGAACACCCGAAATGGTTACCCGTTGTCCCGTTATACACTTTCTCATAAACCCATCTTAAAGACGAATTTCAATGTCACGCTGATTAATAGTATATTACCAACGAGCGGGTAGTGAAGCTCATTACTCACAAGAATGAATTTGCGATATGAGTCGTATGGCGAGTGTCGTAATCATTCGAGCGAGTAATGAGCATTACCCGCGAGTAGTTTACTGTACTTTATCCACGACCGTAAATAATACGGAACTGTATTCAAAAATATGTCGTGTTCCATTTAAAAATCAAAAGTTTACTTCATTTCCGGCTAAATCGGAAGTGAAAAAATTTTCAGATGTTGTTCAACAAATTGCAATTTATATGACTAACCCACAGTAAATTTCATTTTGATATGTTGACATATAACGGAGCTATAAAAGTGTTCAATCGCCCGGTAAACGTAAACCATTGAGTAATATAATAATCATTGAATAGTATGTATATTATTATTCAATGATTTGCAACTGGTGAGTAATGACACACTTTACTGGTCAAAAATCGTATAGTAATGACCTAATGACTGTATTATTGGACGGTCGTGGATAACTAATTTTACTCCACCTGTGGCTAAGCTAATTCCTAATTCAGTAATAAAATCGATCGGAGAGGCCCAAAAAAAGGTTTCCTCGTGGAAACCGCGGTGTGAAAACGCAAAGAAAACCAGCAAGCCCGAAGAATGGAAAATAAAACTCACACAGTTTTTTTCTCAAAAAACCAAACATTTGACATTGTTACATCTCATCTATAACGATGATCATTGAGATAACAGGAAATTACGGGAATTTTTAGTACATCAAGCCGGAGATTCGAAAATAATTACCTATTCAGAATTGCAGATTTAGGTTTTTCCCGCTTACTTACGTATTTACCTATGCGGCTATGCAAATTCAAAATAATAAAATTTCCCTCCAAAAACATAATTATTATAAAAGAACTCACCATTCAATACTTCTATATCCTTTGGCACAACAGTGAAGCCCTTTAAATTTTCCCTTTAGGGCGTACTCGAAAGCACTCGCTTCTTTAGTAAATTGCATGTAATTTTTTTGATTTGTAAATTGATTAACCGAACAATAATCTTCAATTGCCAAAATTGAAGAAAATGCTATAAGGAACACGAAAAATGCTGTAATCCACATGATGTTGCGAAAAAAATCTCTCTCGAATATGATGTAATTTAAAAAAAACTAATGAGTCAGATTAAATAATTATATTTTCGCGATTAACACACTGAATGTCTAAGGCATAGTTTGTACACGTTAATAAACGCCGATATTTAATTTGTAAAATAAGGAAATAAACACTTCAACTATAAACGCGTTTAATCAAAATGTTATCGTTCACGTACGTAAATTTCGAATACGACTAATCTACCGAAACAACATACAACCTCAGAACATTTGAAATGACTGATGTGCGGCGAGTCGTCGAGCCGGTAAAAAAAGCGTGGTCTATTGGTCGTGGATCGTCGCAGTTACCTGTACTACATCGTGTATTTTCGTTAACGAGGTTGTGTTATTGTAAAGTAATTAATACAAACCTCGTATCTATAGTGCTGAACTTTTATAAACGATATGGCAATGACGACTAGGGCTGGGAAATATATCGATATATCAATATTTTTAACGATATAACGATATATCGAAATATCGATATATATCGATATTTTTTTAAAAACATATCGACTAGTCGATATATCGATAAAAATATCGATATATCGATATTTTTCCCAGCCCTAGTCGTCATTGCCCTATCGTTTATAAAAGTTCAGCACTATACTAACTAATGATGCATTCATTTCAACAGTTTTGCCTTTTTCAAGTTTGTTTTTTTCGAAAAAATTGTACGTAAAAGGGCCAAATTTGATATGCAACACTTGAATATTGAAAATGGAATAAAACGATGTGCTGATTGAAAATTTTTGGATTTGTTCAAATCTTGCAATTGCAAGTGAAATATTTGGAAGAATATTCCATAATATTTTCATTTGCAAGTTTGAAGAAAATTCAAATTTTCGTTCGTTTCGAACTTGCCCTAGTTAAAAAATTATAAAAAAACACCGGATGTGCATGGCCATACGAGGAACTTTTTCATGTTGTATTTTTTGGTGCTTTTTTTTAAAAGTTTATAATTTAAAATTTTCTTTAATGTATTTTATTTCATTTATAAGAAATCAAATTAAATTTTATTTAAAAAATAAAACAGGAAAAAGTTCCTCGTATGGCCACATCCGTTGCTTTTTTTGTTAAATTTGGCATAAATTGAAGTTCAAAATATACATTATTTTATATCTTCAGAAAGCTAATTTTATGAGCTTTGAAAATACTGAAAAATATACAGGGTGTTCCATTTAAATTAATAAATTTGATTCCATTTCCGGTTAAACCGGAAGTCAATATGTAAAGTGTTTGGTATCATTTAATAGCTAATTTTACGAGCATTTAAAATATTTAAAAATATAAAGGGTGTTTCGAAAAATTTTGATATTTTTCTAATTTCCGGTTTAACCGGAAGCGTTTTGTTAACCGAAAATAATGTCAAATAATAGATATTTATGAAATTGATATAAATATCCAATTTCAAGTTTTCATTTTTATTACAAAAGAAATTAGAAATTTTTGAAATTTTGACATTCAAAAAATCGTTACTCCAAAACGGCTCGGGCGATTTTGATAAAAATTTATATTTCGATAGAAAATTATTTTGTCTATAACATACTCAAATTTGTTGAAATCGGCCGGACTAGTTTTTGAGAAAATCCATTTCAAAGTTTTGACCTATTTTGGCTAATTTAGCTCCTTAAAGGTAGGCAATTTTGAAGCAATTTTAAAAATCAAATTAGGTAGGACGAAAGCCCTATATTTTGACTGTCAAATGCCGTTTTGAAATTTTTATAAGAATAATTAATGGCCAAGTTATAAGGGAAAAACCACAAAATGGGACAATCGTTCTCTGGGGCGCCATTTTGAATAAAAAAATTTGAAATTCTTTTTTTCAATTAGGGCTCACATGTACTATCTTATAGCCAAGTAAAATTGAATTTGGCTCAAATTTGCTAATATGCGCCCAAAATAACCACCTTATTTTTGGACACCCTGTATAGATGTCTTATTAAAGCTTAGTTTGCGGATGAAATAATTTTAAAGTGTCTAAAAACAAATTTCATCAAAATCGGTTCAGTAGTTTTTACCCCACACAGTTCCGGACATACATACATACATCCATCCTGACATTTTGGTTCAAAAAATCAAAAAATTTTTTCATATGACTAGTCATATGACTTCTCCTATGAGAAATCATGTAGTGTGAACCCACTTTAAGCGAAACCAGCGAAACTAAAGCCATACCTATACGTTTTGGGTGTCGGGACAGAGCCGTAGCCAGATTTATTGTTAGGGCAGGCTCAAAAATTTTCAAGTTAGGCTGAAAGCTAAAATTAGGGTTGTCTCTCTTCTGGGTTTGTATATAAATATGTTGAATGCTGTATTCTCTTCTGAGGATGGAAGTTTTTTGCTCAAAGTTTGCAAAAATTTGACTTTCTCTAAATCAAGGTTTTCTTCTTCGACCCCAATTATAGGAACTTATCGTGTTATTATTATTGCAAAATCCTTAGCAAGCTCTGGCAAGAACAGGCTTAAAATTTTCCAGGGCAGGCTACTAGCTACGGCTCTGTGTCCGGATACAGATGCATCGAAAATCTGTAGTAGAATTTGCTGACAACCAAAAAACTTCCTTGTTTCTTCACTTCTAGAGTTAGTCATTCCAAAGTAAAAATTCTTCTAGGAAGAAAGGGTCAAGATGCAATAATATAGTTGAGGCCAAATAAAGTGGCGCATGATTCATCGCTACGTAAGTTAAGAAAATGTGATTATTGGCGCAATTTAAAAAAATTTGTCAGTAAAAATTCGCGCTGAAGCTGTGCAGGTCCACCACACGTAGAAATATTGCACTAGCCCTGCATTAAGATAAGAAATAGGTTTACTATGGACTTTTTCTTACTCTGTAAGAAGGTGAATCATGCGCCAGTTTATTTGGCCTCAACTATACCATTTTTACATAAATGAGCCGTTCCGAAACATTTCCCGAAGAAAAACTGTTGAGGCTTAAATTCAAATTTCCTATGTTAATTTCGTACAAGAAATAACGGTATAGATGTATGAGTTTATAGATTTTTGGATGGTCTACCTACAACTTTTACCATCAAGTGAGTAGAAGACCCAATATTCGAAAAAATGTATTTTTAAGTCGCTTATTTCCTTATTTCCTAGAGATGAATAAGTGTTAAAAACATACAACTAACAAAAGGATATTTTAATACTCGTTTTGAAAAGATATTACAGTTAGAGATAGAGAATAACTTAAAAACTCATTTGTGAAAAATCTTTTCCATTGAAAAAGTACTTAAATATTGATGAGGGTTGAGGATTATATATTTTTATGGTTTTTAGCTTGAGTTGAGATTAACTTTAGTGAAAGCAACTTTAAGTAAAAATTAACTAAATTCCAGAAACTAACAAAATTAAAGTTAAATGGTTAACCACAACAATACACGGGCGATAGGCTAATGTTCAACATGTCATTTTTTAAAACTTTGGTCAACTTATACAAACAAAAGTAAGTAAATAGGAAATTATACATAAACCCAAGCTACATTGAAAATTAGTACAGATATATTTCCCCATTACAAACACGTTTTTATTTCTTATTATGTCTTCACCATCAGTGGCTGCGATTAGCCCCTATAAATTGGGTCAGTCAACTTGACCTCCCGAAACTAGATTTAAAAATAAAAAGCATTGCACCAGGTCGGGCTAAGCTAGCACCGCAAAAATTATAGCTAGCACCTTATTGGTTATCAAAATATTGAAACTTCAATTTTCGGGGGGCTAAATTGAGGCTAGCCCCTCGAAATTCGAATTTCGAAAAACTAATCATTGCACTAGGTTAGCCTGAGCTAGCACCAGCTATAGCACCGCAAAAATTATAGCTAGCACCTTTTTAATTGAAAAGTTAGAGAGGGTCAAAGTTTCGGGGGGCTAAGTTGACGCTGACCCCCCGTAATTCGAATTTCGGAAAACTAATCATTGCACTAGGTTAGCCTGAGTAGCACCGGCTAGCACCGCAAAAATTATAGCTAAAAAATTTTTAATTAAAAAGTTAGAGAGGGTCAAAGTTTCGGAGGGTTAAGTTGAGGCTTAGGCTCCCGAAATTCTAATTTTAAAAAAACTAATCAATGCGCTCGCTAGTCCAGTGCCGCAAAAATAAATTTGTCCTATTTTTACCTATCTATTTTTTTGAATTTGTTATAATAATTATTAGCAATCAATCTATTACACCCAACCTTCCAATTTTCCAATTTGCGCGCGGAGATAATAAAAATAGTAGATTGTTTGATTAGGAGTAAAAATGTCACTTTTTTTAGGCTAGTCAGTAGGGCTTGTCAGACGAAACGAAGTCGAGTCTGACAACTACTGACGAGCCAAAAAAAAGTATTTTTACTCTGTATTAAACATTTAATTTTTTCTTCAAACGTAAAACTTAGAAAAATAAAAAATAAAAATTCTTGATGTGTCGCCATCTCTTGAAAAGTATGTGTAGTTCAATTGTCAAATATTTTTAAAAATTAACTTTAATTTGTTAAAAGAAACTAATTATTAAACGCAACGAATAAATTATAACAGAAAATTTATAAAAACATTACCTTTTTACATTACAAATGCTTAGAAATATCATTTTACGTTACAATTTGTTGTAAACATTTTGGGTTAGAATTTACTTTTACCTCCTAGGAGGCAAAAGTTCACTTTTACCTCCTAGGATGTAAAAGTAGAACTTTAACCTTACTTGTTCAGTAACAAAATATCAACTTTTTTTGACGTTTGAAGAAAAATGATCTTTTAGATTGCATGTTTCAAGTGTGTAGGGAAAATATTTTACAGGAAATTGAGAAATCATCTTTTGTTGCTATAATTGCCGATGAGACAACCGATGTATTTGTGCACACTCAAACGGTGTTAAGTTAGTAATACGTTATGAATTAAACAGCCAAGTTTACGAACGCTTTTGGGGATTCTCAAACCCAGATAGTCAAGATGCTGAAGGATTATCGAGGTGCATTTTAGAACAGCTTGAACCTATTCTTAGTAAGGCTCCACATAAATTAATTTATTGCAAGGAGTCAAATAAATAAATTACTTTTTCATAAAGTTTTTTTCGGTATAAAAAAATTGCTTAATTTCACAGTACAAAAATATGTTAAAAAATTCCTAATTGATTTAAGCTCTTTTGATTTTGAAAATTTAAAAAAATTTTGACTGCGGCGCTAGGGGGGGTCATGGAAAACCTTTGGAACTCAGACCTGTGATAATGCAGCTACGCCACTGATGCTGAGTCCCCTCTTTATAAAATTCACCAGCCGCCACTGTGTATTTTATCTACAGCCACTTTCAACTTTCATCTCAGCACTAATGCGTTTTGTAAATGAATTATGTCATGCAACAAGGAACCAACCCTCAAAATCAAAAAAATTGAGACATAATGCACATACTTTGGAACAATTTAAAATATGGAAAAATAATAATACGAAGCTTGACTAAAATCAAAACCAACCTACACTAATAAGGCAAACAGAACTTTTAAAACGTGATTATCTCGGTTTCAGAAAAACGAAGTTTGGTTCCTTGTTGCATAACACCATTCAATTTATCACCTTAACTCTAAAGGTATAGAAACATGAGAGACCTTACAATTTATTTCTCATCCTGAGCGATGCAAGTATCACGAACGGTTATAGAGTTAAGATATCGAAAGGTTGCCAGTGCCAGGTTGAAGAAAATTGAATGTAAATAAAATTACAGTCATCAGGATCAAACCAAACCCTCTACTCTCTACAATCCTGAGGCGATTATGCTGATCTCTGAGTTACATATTCTCACATGCCACACATAGGTAGAATTATTAAAAATGTGAATAGGACAGAGGCCTAAATTGAATTTGAAAAGAAGCCTAATGAGTTCGATCTAGCGAGCGACCAAAATTCCAGTGAGTAAAAGGATTGGTATAGGATTATTTTTTTAAAATTACGTTTTTGAAGTTTCATAATGACAGCGCAGGGTTGCCACATACCAACAAATCAAGCTGAAAAACATTGAATTTCAAACAAATTAAATTGTAATGTGACAACTCTGTACAGGGATGCCAAATTAAAATAGTCCCTAACTGCATTGGTCTCTTCACATTTCTAACTAACTTTAGGTTTGCTCCGGTAAGTGCCAAAAACGCAATCTTAGAAAAATAATCGTATATTCGCGACACATCATAGGAATTTTGGGATGCCTCTAGCGCTTCTAATTTTATTGATATTTTTATTTTCAATTTGGGTTACGTAACTTTTCTTATTAAGGCGTAATTATAATACTTAACTGGGAGGTACCAATTCTAAAAATAAGAGTAATGTACGAGTTGCCATTTCTTTGCATGATTACGACAAAAACTAATATTATTTGTGTTCCGAACGCCTGTGAATTAGGCAACACTCGTAGCATTCGTGAGGAGCTTTTATAATACGAGAGTCAAAACTTGAAGAAGCCCGGATTTCTCGACCCTTAAAACCCGGTCCAAATCAAAACTAAACTAACTTACCTACCTGTTTGGAACTTTTATACTTTTGCTTATAACTTTAATTTAAATTTAATGTGGGCGCCAAGATATTTTGAATGGATTATATCTAACCAACTTATTCTTTACATTGCTCCAGCATAACTCTTTGGTAGAGCTTCCTAAAGATCCCAACACTCAGGCGTGACAACTTAGTAGATTTTAAGGGTAGAGGTCGATTTACCTTTAACTTACAAACAACACTGAGATTACAGGTAGGCAGCTCCAGGCTGTCGACTCCCCTGTAACAAATATTAGTGCGTTCAAACCAATTTGAACAGTAAAAGGCACAGATAACATATAAACATCTATTGACTGAAATAAATGTAAACGACAAATAAAACATAACTTTCACATGACAGTTCTTATAACTTAATTAGTTTCAATTAACTGTCAGCTGACGAATAAAATGGTCCGAACTCAAATTAAATGGACACACTACTTTAATCAAAGTTCAAAATTACTCAAAAACATTTAAGTTGATTTCGGCACAACTCCTAAATTTAAAAGTAACAAATCTTATTTAATAAATGCCCCTTTTTGGTGGCGTGCATTCAAATTAAAATTCAATAGTTTAAAATTGATTACAAACTGCAAAGCAAACGCATTGCTAGATTATTAAATATAAAACACAATTTTTTAATCGTGCAATAACTTGAAATAATTGCGTTCTCCTGAACACATATAAAAATCCATGAAATTAACTAATTTCGACAATTAGTCCAACACTTCACATAGGTACATCAAAAACACATAAATACAAATATCGTACAAATTCTAACCTGGTACAAACGCACCTTGAACGCTAGTTCAAGATCCTCCAAAGGTTGAGTGACTTCCCGGTGCAGCCGTCCTGAATCCTTCAGTGTTGCTTATCCAGCGAGCTTTAATTCGCCAACACATGAAGAACAAAATTTACGTTGATTAACTCAAAACCAACCAAACTATCACGCATCAACGCAACTTAATTTAATCACCTTTAACTAGTTAATTCTCCCCTGTGGTAAGAATTATTTTATGGTGTGCTTTTGCTACACCTTCACAACTGGATTATTTACTTATTTGACGTTAGTGGCTAGTTGCTCACTAACAATCTCTCCGAATTAAAATATTTTCACTATTAATTAATATGTTCCTTTGGAACCAAATGCAAACTTTAACTCGTAGTTGAGCTCCTTAAAGCTCAAGCGGGGAATTCATCCGCTTGAAAAACTTATGAATACTCTTAACGGGGAAATACGTCCCGTATGCAGTTGAGTCAAGACTAAAATTTTTATAACTTAAACTGTTCCTTTGCAACTAACTATTCCCTTTCCCTAGATTTGATCTATCTGCTAATTGGTGCATTTTTATTAACTTCCTTACTATTGGCTTCATCTTCCCCGTTACCACAGTACTCCCCGCTAGTTTGAAATTGTCACGTTGCTTCGTCCCTGAAGCTTTATCGTTTCAACGAAATACACATTGTGGAAAAGCAACACCAAATCAGCATTTCCTTACATTTGAATTAATATTTTATAACTTCGTAGAATCACATTTATAAAATGTGATTCGAAACAATTGGTCTGTTTGAATTCTTTAATCGCCGGATGCAGGATTGATTACCGGCAGACTGGCACCATTGGAAAATTCTTTACTTTAATTTAATTTAAACTATTTTAATATTTCGAAAAAAAATAATGGCAAGCTAAAGCGGGTCGTTACAGTACCCCCTTAAGCTTTTGAAAGAATGGGCACCATTATTGAGAAAGCTTAACCTTAGTGGCAGCAAAAATATACCTAACTACTAAACTCCTAACCTAATAAACACTTATACTATAAAAAAACTTATCTACAATTAATTGGGTTTAAAGTCGCCTCTTACGACTAGCAATATGAATGCTATGGCCCTATTCTTACACCGGATACCACACGGTAACAACTAACTTAATTGTTACTTACGAAACTATTATTAATAAAAAACGAACAATATTTAAGGGAGCGTCTAAACACTTCACGTTATCCATGTTCAACAATAGCCCACAAAAACTAACCTATTCTAATAATTAATAAAAAACTTTTAACTTGTGTTTATCACACAAGATTGTGTGAACACAACTTTATCTGATCCATGAAAGCAACTTTGCTATTCATGAACACTGCTTGTTCCAAAGTCCCCCACTTCCACCTAGTATCACCTTCTAATAAAGGCTTTACCTTAAAATCCAAACTTAAATCGTGATTTAATTCAAAATCCTTAGACATTGCAAAATTACGTTGAGTTTTATTCCCCATGCCTAACAATGACATTATAAAAATAAAACTGAAATAAAAATATTTCATGAAATCAAAAGATCCCCTTACGGACCTGTAATATTTTTTAATATTATAATCAAAATTTTCTTTTATTTTAACTCTTGGTTTTACCTCTCTATTTATGATAGGTACCACACAATATTCTTGGCTAACTGCCAATTCATCAAAAATAGTAAAATCAGTGTCCAAAATTTTGAGGACCTCCGATTTTTTAGTCAAAAGGATATTAACCTTTTCTTCATTTGCCATTATTAACTTAATGGTTTCATTAACTGGATTAATTTCTGTAATATGAGGTGGTAATTCACCCCCTAACATATCGTTTACGCATGGAACAATTAGTTCCACCCCCTGCACCTCATTGAGTACAGTCGTCTCTAACTGATCATCATTATTAATTTTAGTCACATCCGGTTTTGTCAAATCCGAGTTGTCTATTCCTAGTATGGAAGAATTTATTAAATTCACCCCCTGTTCCTCCTGAACAATGAATTCCTTTGTCTTTATTGATACGTCATCCACCTTAATCATTACCTGATTTGGATTAATTGTTCTTTCTTCGCAAGTAATTTCTAAATTACAAGCGGCCAAATTACTTTCTAATACGGTCCTGTCATGAACCTCAATCAATTTCTGATCACATTCAACAACTTCTAACATTTCACCTTTTTGCTCATGATTATTTCCAAAACAATCTTTCACCCCAATACTAACTTCTACTGATTCTTCAAAATTTTCTAAACTTTCAATCATTTGATTATCAAAACTACTTTCTGTTGATTCTTTTGCAAAATTAATTTGAATTGGTGTTTCAATTTTAATTTTTTCAATTATGACGGATTTATCAAAATCTTTTACTTCTAAATTTTCATGAACAGTTAAATCACATTTTGGTTTAACTACTCCTTCATCAACAAATTTTTCAATTTTTTCTTCTACAAATTCAATTTCATTTATTTCAACAGACTTATCAAAATTAATGACTTGTAACTGATCTTTTTGCACGTCATGATTAACAATTTTTATTTCATTAAATTTATTTAATTTTAATTCTTTATGGGTAGTCAATTCACCCCTTCGTTCTTTCACCCCCTCTACAACAAATTCCTCCACCGTTTCATCTTCAAATTTAACTTCATTAACTTGAGCAACTTTTAAATTTTTAATTTCAATGACTTCATCTAACTGACCTATCTTAACATTAACCTGCTTTTGACCTTCCCAACTCGTATGTGTTACATTTTTAATCTCTGGAATTTTTATTTCTTCAACTGAAGGTTGTTTAGACAAAACAATCGACTGTTTAATATTTTTAATTTTAATTTCTTGGTAAAATTTTTTAACAAAACTAACCAAGTCCACATGCTCATTATCAATCCTGACCTCCTCATTTTTTATGTCTAAATTTACATTTTGTAATTTAAATTCTTGTATTTCCTCTAAAATAATTTGAGCTTCCTTAAGTGCTTTTTCTAGCCTTAAATTTCTTTCATCCAAAATTCCAACCTTTAATTTGTACTTATATTCTTTATAATAGCTATATATTTCACGAACATAATTATTACTAGTACAATGAGGTTCATTTAACTCCCAAAATTTTACTTTTTCTAACAACTGATTCACGGTTTCAACATCATGATCTCGCAAAAATTCTCCAATCTCTCCGGGTAAACTATCCATACAACCCATAACAAAAAGCCTTTCACTCAAAAAGCCCTGTTCCAAAAATAGGGTCTCCTGAAACCAATACAGTACATGTTTGCTGTACGTTACTTCACTTTCATACTTAGCATTACAAAAATTTATCAAAATTCTAACTTGCTCATCTTCAAAACACTGATCATCAACATTATTTTCACAATAACTAGATTCATCAAAATCCCAAACTTTTAATCTCTCTAATAATTGATTTATGGTCTTAACACCATTTAATCGTAGATCAATTCTAAGATTACTTGGAAATGCATCCATACAAACCCTAACAAAAAGATTCTCACTTAGCATTCCTGATTCTAAATATTTAGTTTCCTCACTCCAATATTTCACATACTCGCTATAAGTTCTGAATTCTCCATTCATAACATTAGCTCGAAAAAAACTTAATAAAATTTCAACTTGTTTTTCTTGTGACCAAAATTCTTCAAGAAAACTATCCTTAAATTCTTTAAATATAGTAAACGCATTTACTCTTAAATTAAACCATAATTTAGCATCACCTTTCAAACATTCAAATGATTCACTCAATCTACTGTCGTCATCATTTATTTCACATGAATCCAACAATTCTGTTAATTTTTGTATGAACTCTACAGGATGAATTCCCTCATACAAGTTCGTAAAACAGGGTCGTGCAATCTTTTTCCATTCACACCCGTCAAATCTATAATACGTCATTTTGAATTACTTTAATGAAATTATCCAATTAAAGTTTTAAATTTCAAATACTTATTCATCATTTTACCGATTTTAATCTAGCAAAATTATTATTTTTTAAAGTTCCAAACTTCCTATAAAAAATACCCCTAAACTCCTACTTTTAATCGTCACGTTTACACGTTTCTTTCGTGCGTCGTTCGTCGAAGCCCCCTAAGTTGGGCGACAATTGAAGTATATCGTTTTTTACAAGCCACACCCGTTGGGCGCCAATTGAAGAAGCCCGGATTTCTCGACCCTTAAAACCCGGTCCAAATCAAAACTAAACTAACTTACCTACCTGTTTGGAACTTTTATACTTTTGCTTATAACTTTAATTTAAATTTAATGTGGGCGCCAAGATATTTTGAATGGATTATATCTAACCAACTTATTCTTTACATTGCTCCAGCATAACTCTTTGGTAGAGCTTCCTAAAGATCCCAACACTCAGGCGTGACAACTTAGTAGATTTTAAGGGTAGAGGTCGATTTACCTTTAACTTACAAACAACACTGAGATTACAGGTAGGCAGCTCCAGGCTGTCGACTCCCCTGTAACAAATATTAGTGCGTTCAAACCAATTTGAACAGTAAAAGGCACAGATAACATATAAACATCTATTGACTGAAATAAATGTAAACGACAAATAAAACATAACTTTCACATGACAGTTCTTATAACTTAATTAGTTTCAATTAACTGTCAGCTGACGAATAAAATGGTCCGAACTCAAATTAAATGGACACACTACTTTAATCAAAGTTCAAAATTACTCAAAAACATTTAAGTTGATTTCGGCACAACTCCTAAATTTAAAAGTAACAAATCTTATTTAATAAATGCCCCTTTTTGGTGGCGTGCATTCAAATTAAAATTCAATAGTTTAAAATTGATTACAAACTGCAAAGCAAACGCATTGCTAGATTATTAAATATAAAACACAATTTTTTAATCGTGCAATAACTTGAAATAATTGCGTTCTCCTGAACACATATAAAAATCCATGAAATTAACTAATTTCGACAATTAGTCCAACACTTCACATAGGTACATCAAAAACACATAAATACAAATATCGTACAAATTCTAACCTGGTACAAACGCACCTTGAACGCTAGTTCAAGATCCTCCAAAGGTTGAGTGACTTCCCGGTGCAGCCGTCCTGAATCCTTCAGTGTTGCTTATCCAGCGAGCTTTAATTCGCCAACACATGAAGAACAAAATTTACGTTGATTAACTCAAAACCAACCAAACTATCACGCATCAACGCAACTTAATTTAATCACCTTTAACTAGTTAATTCTCCCCTGTGGTAAGAATTATTTTATGGTGTGCTTTTGCTACACCTTCACAACTGGATTATTTACTTATTTGACGTTAGTGGCTAGTTGCTCACTAACAATCTCTCCGAATTAAAATATTTTCACTATTAATTAATATGTTCCTTTGGAACCAAATGCAAACTTTAACTCGTAGTTGAGCTCCTTAAAGCTCAAGCGGGGAATTCATCCGCTTGAAAAACTTATGAATACTCTTAACGGGGAAATACGTCCCGTATGCAGTTGAGTCAAGACTAAAATTTTTATAACTTAAACTGTTCCTTTGCAACTAACTATTCCCTTTCCCTAGATTTGATCTATCTGCTAATTGGTGCATTTTTATTAACTTCCTTACTATTGGCTTCATCTTCCCCGTTACCACAGTACTCCCCGCTAGTTTGAAATTGTCACGTTGCTTCGTCCCTGAAGCTTTATCGTTTCAACGAAATACACATTGTGGAAAAGCAACACCAAATCAGCATTTCCTTACATTTGAATTAATATTTTATAACTTCGTAGAATCACATTTATAAAATGTGATTCGAAACAATTGGTCTCTGTTTGAATTCTTTAATCGCCGGATGCAGGATTGATTACCGGCAGACTGGCACCATTGGAAAATTCTTTACTTTAATTTAATTTAAACTATTTTAATATTTCGAAAAAAAATAATGGCAAGCTAAAGCGGGTCGTTACAAACTTCCTGATAGTTTTTCATTTCTTTTTAAAACCTGTTCAGAGGTATCTCATCAGAGATACGCCACTTATCTCCTTCCCTTCCCCTATTAGTATAGAGGTTTATTTTTCCGCACCACCGACCGAAAACTACGTGAAGAAAAGTTTCAAGAAAATGGTTTCATAATACCTTTGTTATAATTATAATTATTATTGTATTACGAGTTGTTACCAGTCCTAAGCCTATTGCCTAAAGTCAGTGCCTGATGTCGGCAACCGGGTTTTGTTATTCGGCATAGCTTATCCCTAAGACATGGACCAGATTTTTCGATTTTTCTGATGGCTGCCCATAGTCTAGTGACCGCTGCGACTTTTAAAATGTCGAGGAGTCAATCACAGTTCTGAATTTGTACAGACACTGTCGATGACTGCCTAGTGCCTATGCTATGACTACCATTGACTTTCGATGACTACTGTTTACAACTCCATTTTTGATAAGCCCTTGAATTTAAAAAAATTAATAGAAATATGGCGTAATAGGTCAGCTGTTAAAATAACTTGATACGGATTATTTGAGTATACTGATTCATTTATAGATATATTTTCGATTTATAATACTTTAGATAAGCTTTTTAATTGTTCTACAATAAAGGTGTGGCAGTACTAAAGTAAAAAGTCCACCTTGGAAGACATTTCCTGCGATTTGAACTTTGGCAAAATTTATAAAAAGGGCAAAGTGGATGCTGATTGATGATTCAGAGTAGATTATCGCACCCTTTGTTTCCTATCAAATCAAAAAAAAATTATTCAAAACTTTCAGTAGTTTACAATTCTTATTTTTGTTCTCGTCACGTGTTGGTAAAGAAAACAAATGCAAGAGTAAGTTAAATCACTGCTTAAATCTAGTACAATCTCTGAAGACAAAAACAAAAGTTAAGGGCCCTTCTTTGGTTTAATGTAATCAATTAGGCACGAAGTAGTACCAAACTGTTCTTAATTTAATTAACCTGATTTATTTGTTTTCTTACCTTCGCATCAACTAGATGTGCCGAGCAGCGCATCAGAAGGAACCCACCAGCGTTCCTGTCCCTGCCACGAGGAACCATTCGACTCCAATTTTCTGTAAAGATAAAATAAGTTATAATTGTAAGTTATAATTAAGTCAAAGTAGGAGACGAAACATCTCTACATTTAATTAAAATATGTACGAGTCCCCCATACCCCATACCCATACCACGCATACCCCAAGTCTTCAGCTATTTCACATTCCCTAAGCAGGTACTGTATGTTAAATTAATACAAATACGTGTCTGTAAGCATACTCCAGTGAGTGGGAATTACATAATAAGCAACCCAGTAACTACCATATACGAGAGAAAACCATAGTATGCATAAGGGAAGCAAGAACTCAAGGTAAAGTGTATCTAGAAGCAAAAGCCTCATTGAAGTTTCTCTTGGTCGGTCAGGACTCAGGAGAAGATAATAACTCTTTAAGCTCGTCATGGAAGTCCCATTAGACGTCTTCCCACGATGGCTATTCATCAGTCCTATCTGTTGGAACATATTCTGCAGAGATCTTCCGTAGTATCATCAGACCTACATACACTCGCTTTCAAATAACAAGCCTAAATATTTTAAAATTTACAGATCTGAAGACAATACCTCTGTGCGAATCCATGGAAGAGATTTAAGTTTATAAGAGCTTTCTTTACACACCCCAGCACGTTATTAATTCCTATTAATTCAAGAGGTTTCAAATCTTAAAAGTAAAAGAACAGGGCATCAGAACCAGAGAGGAAAGTCGTAGTTTCAAATCTTAAAAGTAAAAATCAAATCTTAAAAGTAAAAGAACAGGGCATCAGAACCAGAGAAGGAAGTAGTAGTTTTAGTGCTGATTATAAAGTACCTTTGACACCGTCACCATGTGCACTCGCCATTAAACATTGACTCTTATCAGCGCTACTAAATATCAACTAGATTTTTATTTGATAATACGTAGCATTCATCATATTTTTCTGAAGTGGCACACTAATACTTCAAATTGTTGAAGAGGAAAAATGAAAAAAAGTAAAGATTACACTTTTATTACCTACGTATAATACAAGATAGAAAACGTTTTTAATTAGGTACTTGAGTTAAATGTAGATAGATAAAAAAATAATAAGTTTAAACTTTATAAGAATATTTCACTTTATAAGGTCCAACTTTGAGGACGTTATCTTGAGCCAAAACGGAGTTAATGGCCGTATTTAACTGTTCTTCTTGCGATAAATTGTCAAAATCTTCTTCTACACCCAGAGTTCCTTGAGTCTTTTTCAAAAATTGGTTGATTGGATCAATTAAGGCATCTCCCAACATAGTTCCAAGTCGGTCGTTGTGTGTGTTGACGAATTCGGAAAAACATTCCGTCGTAGACGTACTTACGATTTGACTTAAAGGCTCGTTGTGAATAATTCCGGTGATGTACAACTAAAATTAAGCTAATATTATCAAGTAAGGATTTAGATAAGATTATCATTCAAATTAGAAAAGTTGATGAAAAATAGAACTTACGCTGGTGTCGGTCACGTTGAAAGCGAATTTCAATTTCTTAACAGTAAACTTTCCTGTAACGGAAGTCGTAATTGAAGCATCTACACCTAAATGTACTTCTTTGATTTTAAGGCTAGAAAATGATTTGTTTAAGAAATAATTATTTTGAATTTATCCAAAACTCACTTAATGGAGCCGCTTCCGTAGAAAGGAACAAACACGGCCATCATGTCTAAGTAATAATAAGGAACGATGAAATGGAATTCGTGGAGTTTAAGTTTGAATTTTGATTTTACACCAGGTGGAAGAAGTGTAATTGAATTTTTTATTTCGGTAGCTTCGAATCCTGAAAATCCTCTAAGTAAGATATCTGAAGCTTCTAATTCACCCCTAAAAATTATTGTTAGAGAAAATTTCTTTCTTTTTCTTCAAATCTTACTGTGCATATTCGTAGTCGAGTGTGAAATTAAATTGTCTAACTAAGTAGGGATCGTGATGTGATAAATAATCTGATAAATTTTTGACGATTTCTTGAATTTCATCTTCATATACGTAGGGAGTAATTAAACCGTCTACAAACAGATTTAATTAATTTACAAAAAAAATTATTTGAAACTTTACCTTCTTCTTCGGCAGCTAATGCACCAACACTTAGCGCGCAAATTAATAAAAAACAGCACCGTAACATTTTTAAATAAATTAATGTGTCGCCGTTTAAAATCTATCCAATTCTACTGAATGTCAAAGTTTCGAAAAGCTTTTGTATCTGGTTTTCAAGTACCACTAAAAAAGTATTTACTAACTGTTGCGTAAATTAAATTTTTTTATTTTGATTTAATCGTCGGAACAATACGAGATAAAAAGATTAAGATTAATTAAATGATTAATTAATTAATTAATTAAAAGGCGAAGGGAGCGGTGTTGGTTCAAAGGTAGGAAAAATATTTAGCAGATATAAAATATAAAGCAGCCGCTTGTTAGCTCACCGGAAAACGGGTACATCCTGGTGGACCCTCCATAAAGTTCTTAAGAGTATTGATGAATAACTATAGATACGGGAAATTTTTACAGCCTCCCAGCACGCGCCTGTCTGAAAGCCTGATGCGAGTCCAGTAAAATGGCGGATGAAAATTTCCCAAAAACCTATCATGATCAAAGATCGAAAATTGTTAATAAAAAGAAACCATGGGACCTTATGATATGTGGTGGTGTTAAGCCTCAACGCTGCTGTCGACAGAGATGTATGCCTTCGTGATAGCCTTCATCAAACCTAAAATGTCAAAGTGTTGTTTTATGATGAAGCATAAGTAAGTCCTGAATCCATCACCACGACTTTTGAACAAACAGAAAGATACTAAAGCTGGAAGGTGAAGTCTCCTGATGCTGGCCATGTGCCCATGTTAGACCAGGATTCCCCTCTGATTTTCCATAACGTAGAGCAATGAGCAATACATGCTCGATTGATTAATTACAGCTCCTGTACAGCTGAGAGTATTGATAGAAATAGAAATGGCGGCTTATAAATACTCCCACTTTAAGGAAAGATCATGACAGCCAATGATAATGTAAACTTGACGAAATGAATGAGTCGTCCATAGTTTTTCAAAATGTTGTTTCTGTCGCATTTTCTCTTATAGGCAACGGTTGCTAACCTTCCTTCCGAATCTATTTATTCAAAGGTATTACCTTATTAGTGCGTTCCCCTCAGTAACAAAATTCGACTTTATTCATGAAATTTTCTGGTATATAATAGGTATAGAATTACGAAATGAATATATAATGTACTCGAGCTCGAGATAAGTGGAAAACTTCAAATAAATTGATGTAACTTTAAAAATGAGTTCACATATCAACAGGCATAGCCGGAATTACCTTTGAGTGTTCTGTGGTGCCGCACAGATACCTCAACTTCAAAAAAAACCTGAAGTTTGGAGCACGAAAAATAAATTATGTTCATAAATCATAAACTTTCAATGTACAATGTGGAAATAGCCGGTAGATTAAATTCCATAGTTTAAAAACTAACCTACGATAATCGATCTATAAAAACTTCAATAAATATTTTTAATACCTAGGGAAAACTTTAAAAATTTTTATAGTTTTGTTAGAACTCCCTTTGGAAGTTATTCAAACTTTCAGAAAAAATTTATTTCTATTGTGGTGCAGAAAACACTGATCGTAGTCATTTACCTCGTTTAGATGCATTCGCTAATACCAAAATACATATCACGTTTAAAAATACACGTAAAGGTTAAAGCGCATTAGTTAACACTTAACACAGGTGTTATCGATGCATCTAAACGTGGTAAATATGTTTTAAAACATAGAGTTAGAGTATTATTCAAACGAGAAGAACCTACCTCGACACTGCGCGAAAGATTTAAATTAGTCAGGCGAATCTAAATTGCTATTGGACCGCCTGACCCCTTAAGTATGTATACAGTGTGCGCAAAAAGTATAGAACAATAAAAATATTTTCTTTTTCGTAGGAAAATCAAAAAAACGGTTGGACACGTCAAATTGATTTATTTCAAAACAAACATTTTGCAATGATTTTAATATTTCTTCTCCCTAGCTTCTTCGAGCAGTGACGTCATCAATGATTTTTTTTAAATTACAATGCCATATTTTCTTTGCCGACTATGATAAATTATAAAAATCTGATTTCGACAATATGCACATGTTTGCTTTTTAGACTGGCGTGACAGTTTCAAAGATATTAATTTTTAATCGTGAAGAGAGTGAGTTTTTCAATAGAAAGTAATAAGAATGCCCACTTAAACGTTTAATCGCTTTATTAATTAAATTTAAAGTACCTACGTATTCTTAAAACGCAATTAGGTAATTTGTTTGTTATAAACAAATGTACAGCTGCAAATTATTAATAGGTTTTGATTACGCGACCTTAAGATAATTTGTAATTTGGTATTTACTCGTCAATTGAATAAAAAACAATTGGTTTGACAGGTAGCTGAGGGACATATGAATCATTTTTTATTCGACTGTATCAAAAGCGACACTTTCCGTTTCGAATATTGAACGTAAAATCGGCTTTTCCATCAAAATTTATCATTATCTTAAGCTCGTTACTATGGCAACCACTTTACGATCTTTAGACCGTTAGTTGATGATTCCTAATAATGCTTATACGGATGCGCCATCTATTGACATTTATTTGAAGTTATTTGACCATGGGGTTCCATATAACAGAAAAATCTAGGTGGTGGTATTAGATACCATCTTTCGAGGATGCCAAAGTGCCTAATAAAAAATGCATAAATCAGCAATTAACATTTTATTAAACATACACGCATAAGGGCTCTGAAAATTGTTGTACCCAAAAGTTCAAACCTCTTTTTTAGACTAGCACAGATCTTTACAAACTGTAACTAATTCTGCTTGAATTACATCTTTAAGATATTTACTAGTAACAAAATCTTTAGCCATTTCCTTAAAACGTGGATTCTTTTCTTTGCTCGGATCAGAAATATCAGTAACAAGTATTACAGCATTGTCCATTATAAAAGAACCAGTACATTTAATGGGACACATTTTAGTAATAGATATTTGAGAATGAAAATCAAATTTAACGTTTTGGAGTTCAATACTAAAAAATAATTTAAATAAATAATATAGGTCAGAAACTGTAAATTTGATTTGAGGCGGGTAGGCGAGGACTACAAATACGATCATTCGCAAGGTCATTTCTGAACAGTAAGTTTTTAACTGACATTAACAAAATTAGGCACGATGATGCCATCTGATAGTATATTAATACATAAGCAGTATTTAAGTGTTACTTTTGTGGCGAGCCTATACGATTTGACAGATTGAAAGGTTAACAGTCAATAGATGTCGCTACTTCCATGTTTTTGAGAGCACATTAAGCAGTCGGTTCACGTTAATATGTAATTGAGCCATAGATCTGTGTATTAATTCACAACTTAAAAAACGGTATCTTACATATATTCTAAATAAATGTAGAAAAAGTAAATTCTACCACCATTCAGATCACTTTTCCTCCTTATTATACAATATACTATTTTATACCTCCGACTAAAATTACTGTGTTTTATTAATTAATAGTAAAGAAAGCACCTGCACTAAGGTGTGGTCAAATGGCGCGATTGCTAAAACCTTTACCGCTCTCGTGAAAGTGCAGTCCTCGACTACGTCTCGTACAGTCACCTGCATATCTTTTGACCGCCCGGCGACACGCCTAGTACGAATTGTGGGTTCAACCATCAATAATACCCCCCTACTTAAACTGAGGGGTGACTTTATTTTACCAACAAGTAGTAAATCAACAAACTGTGTTGTTGTTAAGATGGTTGCACCCACAATTCGTGGTAATGTATTGCCGGGGTGGCCAAAAGATGTGCAGGTGATAGTACATATCACTTTATGTCTTAGGTACATAACTAGCTATTACCGTACTGCTCCTTTGGTATGATTGTTATTTTCATTCAAATCACAGTTTTGCATAAATACAATCATTTTTGGACACAAGAAAATGATGTGCACCGTCAGTTTCAGTATCGAAACATTGATATAATGAGCGTGCGATTTTGAAAAACCTTGTAATTTTATATCACGAGCCTCTAATATCACACTAAAATATAGCATTTTTTTAAATTTTTAAACACAAAATTAAAATGTACTTATTGTGCTTAATCAATCTGTAATCTTCTTTATAAGGATCTTTATGTGCAAGTTGTTTGAAGAGGCCTTCAATTGTTTTGTTAGCAATTCCATGGTAAAAGTAATCTACTTCTATAAATTAAATAGTAACAATTAAAACAAAATTTCTTAAATTTGGTACTAATAACCGGCTAAAGCGGAGCCCAAAGTGGCACAAAATGTAAGACAAATGTAAAACTGCATTGCAGAGTCGATTTAAAAAATCTAGAACAATATCGTAGTAAATTACTCTTTTATAGTGACGAAAATCAATAAATAATCGATCATAAAAGCTAATTTATTAGAAATTAAATTTAAAGCGTTTTTTTGCGAAATGCAGTAACGAATCAACATACCTACCTACACAAATAAAATAGCAGTTTATACAAATGTTGGTTGTAGAGTGGTCCCAACTAAACCTGAGCACACTATGTGAGCAAACCTGCGCGAGGCGTGGCTTCAGAGTCCAGTGGCGGAGCTAGTTATTTCTTCTGTCAAAAAAATTATTTTTAAAAGTTGTCAAAATTTAAAAAATTATTTAACTTAAATTTTTTTTTGAAGTATTAATAATAATTAATTACCGCTTTCCTGAAAATCCCGGTTAAAGTTTTGAGTCGATAGAAATGTCATTATCAAGTAGCCTTGATCATAAAAGCAATGGGTATAAAATACTAGAAAACGTTTTTTACAAAAAATGTTGGGTATGGTATCATCAGAAGTTGTTTTATAGGCCCATTCCAACTTCCACAAAGGCTCAATTTGATACGTGTACTTCAACATCTTTGAAAATAACTTAGAAGGACTATTACGCGACATACTTTGATTTTGAATTATCATAAAAGGTTTTATTTCGATTCATAAAACTTCATACATAAGCAGAGTACTTAGAGTTAAGGCCGCGCCACACACACAGGCTTACCTTCCGGTTTGGCCCGATGTCCACACGCTCCGGTTTGCTAAACCGGAAGACCAGCCTGTGTGTGTACCGCAGGCTTTACTCTCAAATTGAAAAAGAAGAAACTGAAAGAAGTATAGAAACGAGCTGTTTTATTTCGTGTGACGTAACTTAAAATGGCACATAGACAAAATCTCTGTATTCAATTCCCACCTCTAAGAGGGGAGTAATTCCATATGGACCCTCAGACGGAAAGACATTGTTTTCCCTATTATTTCCCTACAATGATTAAAGAAAGGCTGGCAAATAAAGAAGGCACTCCATATACTAATGCGTAGAATAGAAGCAACAAATGCCATCACTCGAATACATTTGTAATTACCAATATTTAATCGATAATGTCTATTTTTAAATGAAAACAACACATTTTTGAAGAACATTTTTTGGTTGGAAGTAGCTCTTCAGAATTGCGATAAGATAATCGACAGGTTTAAAATTTAAGTGTGAGATTAGATGTATGAAACAAAGCTAAAAACAAGTTCAAATAGTTACCTTTATGAGTTGTATTAATTGTAAAAACGAGTAATTGAAATTATATAAAAAGAAAAATGTTTCAATTGAAAGTGCTAGTAGTTGGTTTGTTAACGATTACCATCGCAAAAGCTCTAAATGATGATGGATCCGCTTCGGCGAATTTCGCAAATGATAAGGGTAGGCAATTTCATTTACTTTTAAAATTTGATAATTATCTATGTAATTACCTACTCACGAAAATTACGTAATTTTACTAGAATTTGCAGAATATTTAGGTATCGAAGCGAGAATTCAAGAAAAAGAATTTCAAAAACTTGCTAGATGTATCAGTAATAGAACTACAAATGGAATTCCATCTTTAGGAATACCGCCTTTGGATCCTATAAAATTTCCAATTTTGCCTCTATATTTAAATAATAATTTTGTTCAGTAAGTAAATTAAGTAATTATTGTTAAAGAAAGAAAGATAGACAACGTCGACGTTAATAATTAATTCATAACTTTGAAACGCTTATTTCACCCAAATCAGTGTTCGCATTAAAACCCATTAACGCCCAAGTACAAAATTTCAAATTTTTGGATTTCAAAATAATTAAAACAGTCAAAAGTTGCAAAGGGTCATCAAAAATAAAGTGTCTGTCGTCATATGACGACGGTGGGCCATAATGGGTTTTAAGGGCTATCTCATTGACATAAACGACTGCACTAAAAGTTCCATTTAAAACTTTCCCTTAAAATTACTATTATTACTGCTTTATATAAAAAAAAGGATATAATAAATAAGAAAACGTAAGAGCCTTCAGGCTTTTCAGGATATTTAAGTAACAACACGCGTTGCTCCTCATTTATTTAACGTTCTCAATGAGCGTGAAAATATTCAACTTTTTGTAATTTGATCATCACTTTCTGTTTAGAAAATCCCCCCCCTGTTTACATTGTAAAAGAAAACACCCTGTATCTGTATGTACGAAGCACGGGCGATCATTATCGTAAATAAAATACAGAGCATTTCTAAATTATTGTCAAACTTCTATGCTTTTAGGGCTAAGATGTTACTAACGAAGATACGCTTTGAAGGGCTCGGACAATTTGTATTAGAAATAGGCAGTATAAACACTCTAAGATCTACTATACATCTTAAAATAGTTTTTAAAAAAATTGAATTGAGTGCCAAATATAATGGAAGCATTAAATTATTTAACATGCTCAAAATATATGGAAAAGGTCATCTTAGGTAAGTTAGAAATTTTTTCGTTCAGTACACTACAGTAGATCCAAAAGGTCAACTTTCAATTTCAGAAGGGATATTAAGTATAAACATAGTAGGTAATGCAAATTATTCCCCTACTCTCTTCATGTTACACTACAGTTCATTATCTAATGTAACCTAAAGGGTGTTTATTCCTAATATAATACAGAGGGCCAGTCAAAAAGGGCCCCTTACTACATTTCCTAAATAAAAAAATTAAATGTCACAGTAACCGCTATACATCCGTGAGTAGGCTATGGAGATGTTAAATCGACGTGTTTTTTGTTTTAAATAATAATAATTTTCCGGAAGACCGATTGAGTACGATCTTGATTATTTCATGTTACCTGCAGTGAAACTTTCAATTCTTTGGAAGACCGAGTTAAAATTCAGGAAATTAACATGCGAATAAAAGCACGTCAAAAGAATATACTTCCAAAATTTTGTGTTTTTAGACAATTTTTATCTATATAAATGTTCTTAATTTTATTAAAAATTGTCTATTTTCGTTTTAGTATGCAACTACCTTAAGTTAAAAAATTTTTAGTTATCACTTCTAAACACTTTCTTAACTAGCCTTTCTTGTGACGCCAGAGGCGAAAGTTGTCGCTTTTTAAATACGCATTTTAAAAATTCCTGTTTTCATTTGCTTGTCACTGTTATTTCGTCCAATAAAATGCGTTAAAGATAACCCACGTGACAGCGAGTAGCAACGTCGAATAAATATTCGACGTAACTCTTATCGCTTTTTTCCTTGTCGCCCAACATAGAATACCACTGCAGGAAAGAAAATAATTGCATTATTCCATACTTTACGAGCTCACTGTATATTTAGATGATTACCTTCATTGCTTAAAGACTAAATTTTTGTGTAATTTTTAGCATTGCGTTGAAAGATTTTGTAGTAGATGCGACCGTAAAATACAAGCTCAAACTAATATCACAAACGATGAAACTTACTGGACTTACACTAGATATAAAATTACCATATACAGATGTAAGTATATACACTTTTCTTTGCATTTTTATAGCATATCCTGGAATCCTGGTATCAAATTTAAAGTTCCTATGATCCTAGAAGTTCTTCAGTTTGTAATTATTTTGTCTCTACCTCGTTAAATTAATAAAGTACCTAATAATATTTCGTTAAAGTAATATTTCAGCACCCTCGAAATATACGCTAACGATAGTTTTCACGAAAAAGTACGGTGATTTAAAAAAAATGGGGATGTGCAACACCCCCCCTAGAATTTTTCTTCGATCTCCTCGGACTAAATTTACGTGCCGCGTTTCATTCCATTAACAAAAAATGCAATGTCATTTTGCATAGCTTCTGCACTAATACACAGCAAGGGTTGCAACCAGACGGAAATGAAAAAGTTACTTTCTCCAAACCCTGTTTGAAAGTTGACTTTGAAGTAAGCTTTTGTTTCTTACTGTGAGGTAAATATTTAATTCCCCCTACCACTTTCAATTATCAAAATGGTAACAGAAAAGTCAACTTGCTGAAAACAAACAACAAATCTAAAACTGAAAATTAAGCTAATATTTTTTCAGGCGAAGATAACTGGTCTTTTACACGATGAATATATGAGTCGATTAATTAGCGAACAACTGTCCGATGCAATGACCACTCTTGCTGCAGAACAAAGCCAACCAATTAGCGACTTGGGTGCGGAAATTGGGTGGAAAATTTTGGACGCCAAAGTAAATCCAACGTTTGAAGGCAAGAAACTTTCCGAAATAATGGGAGAGATGGATAAAAATACAGAACTAATATGTGGACCTTATTTCGAAGAGTTTGTACAACATTATAAAACAGTAATTGAAGATAACCTCAATCTTAAGTTAGATGAAGATTATTTAAATGAAATTGCTAAAAATTATGAAGATTTGTTGTAAACGTTTAAAAATTAATAAAATTTGTATGCACATAATACAAATTATGTGCATTGAGATATTATTTTACGGAGCTTAAATATAGGAATATTGTCAAAAAATTACCTTAAGGGTTAAGTTTTGAGGGCTAATTTTACAATTGAGGTTCGACAGCAGTTTAATTTAAACCCCAGTTAAACCTAAGTTGAAGGCAAATTCGTATTGTAAAATCAGGTTCAATTGTAGTTTACCGTAATAAAACTCAAGTTTCGTTAAACTCTAACTTAAGCTGTGTTTGTAAAATTGGCCCGAATACCAATTTATCATTTGTCCCAGATATACAGATTTCCTAAGCTGATTTTTTGAGTTTTTTTGAAACAAATTTTTTTTGATTTCGATAGAAATTTAATAATAAAAATAAAGACTTAATTATTTCTAGAAATAAACTTAAAAATAAGTCACAGCCAACTATATAATACAACTTTACTTAAGTTTCTATAAGATTAAAACTCACAAGTAGGCTTAATTATAATTTCCAAAAATTCCAAAAATGTCAAATGACCAATATGTTGATTCAATAATTTTTGGATAATTGGACTGATTAGATTGGATACTTCCTTACGAAAGACATTAATTATTTTTGCACTCGATGAAGTTAGAAATCTACTAAACCACCAACTTAATTCTTCATCATTTAATCCAGTCATTTGTAACTGCACGTATATAAATTTTAATACAAAATTGTTAAACTGAAGAATGAAACTTACGTTAATTTTACCAACCATAACTTCAAAATTGTAGCTTTTTATCAGAGGGGGCTCGACGTTATATTGTGTGGAAGTCCTAATATCGGTGTTCAAAATTTCCAATCTAAAATGGTTTAAATGTTATAATTTATCAAAGCAATTTAGACTGAAGAAGTAAACTCTCGAAACGTTTGACTATTTCGCTAGTCGTTCGCTTTATCAGTCATCGAAGATGTACTTACGTAAGGTCTCCGTCTGCAATTAAGCCCATTAAACCAAGCAAGTTGATGTAACCTCCATGTAATGAAGTAATTTTGACTTTTTTGAAGTGATAGTGAACGTCGAGACGAAACGTCGAGCTTAGATTTAAAGAAACGACGTCGAAATTTAATAGTCCTGCTATTGTCAACTCGTCTAAATTTAAATACGAGCTAAAAAATAATATTTTATAATTTCGTTTTCCCAAAGACCCTTCCAGAATCAAATAAATAAGGGTCACACCATGATATATTTTAACTAGACTATAAATCATGAACGAGCGCTACTTTCTATCTTTTCGTCTCTGTTTGTTTATGCATCTCCTATCTATGAATATTATCTGTCAGTCTCATATTATGTGTCAGCCTCATCTGTCAACCTTATCTGTTATTCCATTTCATCTGTCAACCGCTTCTGTCATTTAACTAACAATATCCTCTGTCATCTCATCTGTCATCTCATTTTATGTGTCAGCCTTATCTATCAGTCTCATCAGTCATTTGATCTCATCTGTCAATTTTATCTGTCATCTCATCCAATCTGTCAAACTGATCTGAGAGATGAGATGACAGGTTTGATGACAGATGGAATAACAGATGATAAGACAGATGGAATGCCAGATGAAATGACATATGGGTTGACAGAATTATTGTCAGATGGATATACGCAGAGTTGGGCAAGATACTTATAAAATGTATCTTTGATACAAGATACATGATAATTCAGTTTCAGTATCTTTGATACAAGATACAAGATACTTTCACCTCAAGTATCATAGATACAAGATACAAGATACTTTTAATTTTTGTTCGAAAGATACAAGATACTGATACAAGATACTTGATACTTTTTCATCATTCTATTTTTACGTGAAGCAAATTTCCCTCTTAATAGCAGACTTTAAATGTCCGTATCCCTACTACCCAAATTCATATATTTCACTGTATTTCACTGGAGTAGTTCTTGATAAAAATAAATTACCTCCGCCTATTAGACAGTAATTTTTTTTTTCAAAATTTTTTTGGATGAACGACATTTTCAGTGCAATACAAAGAATTAACTTTTAGGTTTAATTGTAGGTTTATTTTAATATAAAAATATACTTTGATCAACTAATGTTTTTGTAAGTATCCATTGTTATTTTTCCAAAAACGGAAGTACTTACACAATCTAATGTCCTTTTTTGAAAGATTAGCCCGGGGGTCAGATTTACCCCATCTTACAGTGCCCTGTCATTACCGTTATCCCCTGCAATTTTGGAGAATTTAAAATCGCCAGGAAGTTCGGGTATTTACCAAGCAATGCCTTTGTATAGCTCCAACTTCTATCTACCGATTTTGACTTTATAATCCTTTTGTAACCTTCACAAAAGAAAAATATGTCACAAAAGGAAACAAATTACCAAAGGTGTAAAATGATTTTTAATTTATCTGTAAAAATGCTAGTTCTTGAAGCAGGGTCGTATTTTTTTCTAGTAAATATTTTAAGTATGCATCAACGTTAACAAAATTTACCTGAATTTGCTATTTTAAGTCTTTATACTAGAGAGAAAATGCACCCCTGTTTCACGCCACGGGGGTTCGGTCAGGTAGGTTCAATTTCTTTTACTATTGTTAGTGTGTTTTCTGTTGTTGAATATTTAAAAGCTTAACCCCTTTTGTATAAGGATTATAAAGTTAAATCGAAAAAGCCCAGGTCCGACTATACCTATCCCTTTACTCCATTTTATTTCCAAGCATTTAAAAAAAATTTTATTTTTTTTATTTTTATTGGCCTTTATTAATTTTTCAAAAAAGGTGTTAAAAAAGTATCTGGGCACATTGAGGCTAATAAGTATCATTGATACAAGATACATGATAATTCAATTTCAGTATCTTTGATACAAGATACAAGATACTTTCACCTCGAGTATCATAGATACAAGATACAAGATACAAAAGTATCAAAGATACTTTTGTATCATGCGTATCATGCGATCCATGTGTTTTTTATTGTCTGGATGATTACTAATAGTTATTTATGTTACAAATACCTACATTGTAGTTCTTCGACAAGTCCAATTAAGGAGACGAGTTCCAAGAAAGTCTAATTATGTACGAGTCACATACAAAATTTTGTGTCCCACTGAATTTAATTTTGCATCGAAATTCAAAATTTTTGAATGGAGACAATGAGTTGAATGACAATGGAGATTTATTTTAAATTTATTAAATAGAAATTGCTTCACAGCCTCTAAACATGTTTTATATTTAAAGCCTGCGCCACACATACACACACAGGCTTGTGCAAACCGCACAGGTAAAGCCTATGTGTGTGGCGCGGCCTTTACGTGTGCATATAAATGTAAGAGAGTGGGTTAGTCTCTGATCGAATGGACTATTACGTTATTTCAAAAATCTATTTTTATACAGAGGATTTGTTCTACAACGCCACTATTTACTCACTAGAAAAGTTTGTTATTATCTACATCAAATTTGATTGTCTCGTTAAAAATTAGAGGATCCAATGGAGGAACTCCAGTTTCTAAATCACCAACTGCAAGTCTCTCTCTAACAAGCTGAATTGTGTCGTTAAATTTTTTCTCATAATATCCATTTTCACCTAAAACAATATACTGCATTACAGCTAGGAACAAAAGTAAAACTCTGAGGTCGGTAGTGCCATGGGTCTAGACTAGTGTTTGCCAACCTTTACTGTGCCATGACTTACCTAAGCCTTTCTAAAATTCTTGTGCCGGGCTATGTAACATAACTCCTATATCTTTGGATGAGTCGAGTAGTTACACCCTGTATTTACATAATTTTTAATATTCAATAATTGAATCGTTCACTGATGAAACTGAAGAAACTCAGGACGAGTTCATTTTCAAATTGCCCCTCTTAAGAATCAAATTATCTCCCCTCTGGGGCATGGGCCCCATTTTGGAAAACACTGGTCTAGACAGTTCGGTAATATTTTTTGCAAAGTTTTCGACATTTTCAAATAAACATTAATCTGACGGGAATAAAAATACGATATGGAAGTTCCCAAACTTCTGGCAGTTTTTATGAGCACTAAATTATGACACTTGGCGAAATTTAAGCCCCTGAATGATCTATCGGTTATAAGGACCTCTACAAATTTATACAACCCTGCAATAAGAGCTACAAGTTCCCAAACCTTTTTCCTTCTTGCTACAAAGCGTTCATGTCCAAAGTTCAAAAATCATTATTAAAAAGAGGTCGTCTAGTCATAGTGCAAGATCAAAATAATTACTAAACCTGAGCTATCGGCTTTTGTGTATTAATTATTTGACAGCTTTTACTGTTTACATAATGAAAGATTTCCTGGGCTTTCTTCTAAAAATTGAATTTAAGTCTAAGCTATTTTAGCCTCATTTTAACCCATTAACGCCCAAGCACAAAATTTCAAAACTTTGTATTTATATTTAAAAAATGCCAAAAGTTGCAAATGGTCATCAAAAATACAATGTGTGTGATCTCATATGAGATCGCTGGGCGTTAATGGGTTTTAAGTAAACCGATTCCACCGAAGCAACTGGTGATTCTTCAACTTCGCTCATGAGGCTTGCCACCGTTTTTAAAAAATTCTTAAATTAAAACTTTTGTAAAAAATTAAAATAAGATATCCTTACTTGCTCCGTTTATTAAATTTTGTCCGAAAATGTCCACAAAGAAGACAATTATTATAATACAGAACGAGAACTTATACCCCATCTTCAATAATTTCAAAAATGATACAACTTAATATTTAAACTAAATGACTAATTTTGAATTAAACTACAAGAAATTCGTTAGGTAAGTAAACTTTTAAAACATTTATATGTTTGGTATATTTTGGTATATCTGATAAGAGTCACATTGTTACACTAAAATTAGTAGTTTGGACTTCAACACCTATGAATTGTTTATATTTATCTATTATTCACCTGTAAATGGCACTTATTACAACCATTGTTTGTTAGATACAAATTGTATAAATAATTTGATAACGCCAGATTTACATACTTAACAAAATTAATCGAGTTTTGTGTGTTTTACAACTCGTATACGTTGGCAAAACAGGGTCGAAGTTCAATTCGTTAAAATTTTGTAATGGCAAATTCCACTACGGGATTCCTGAAGTGGGTTTCAAAATTTGACCTTTCTTTCTTCGCTCTTTGTTAATATACTTTTTATAGTAAGATCCGAAATAAAATTTGCAAGCACTTCGTCTTGGAAGTGGAAAAAAGGCGAATTTTTGACTTCAGCACAGAGACACATAACCTATGGTAGGAAGTTTCTTATTTATTTCATTGTTTGTACTGCAAGTAATATCGCTGAAAACAGACCACAAAATCTACTCTCAAAACCCTTGGTAATCAAAGTGTTCTGAAATTTTGTTCAAAAATCAATGTTAACTCTGCTTTGGGTTTCAGAACATATAGTTTTAGGGACGCCCTCTGAAAAGTCTGTTCTTATTTACATACGCTCCAAAATTTAATAAGAGGTTTACACGAAAATTCCGGTCTCTGGGTAACCTTACTTCTTTTCTTCTTTTCTATTAATATTCAACAATTTATGACAATTTTTGGAACATCACGAATCGACAGAGAGTAGGATTGATTTGAAAGAACTTTATTTGGTGGTAGCAACAATTAAACCAAATTTTCTGTGTGGTATGGACCCGTGGATTCGAATCCCACTACTGGGAGGGGAGTAATTCCATAAGCATAGTTAGAGACCATGGTCATTTCTCTGTTATCTCTCAGCAAAGATCAACGAAAATCTAGTAAATAAAGAAGACACTCCATACTAATGCGTATATAATAGGAGGATCAGATGACATCGTTCGAGTATAATATTGCAATTAAAGATAAAAATCGACAATTAAATGAAAACAACACCTCTCCAAATTTTAGCTTAAAAATATTCTCCAAAAATAGCTTATCAAAATTGCGATTAAACAATTGAGTAGATTAAAAAATTTAAGCGTGAGATTATAGATGTGTAAAGCATAGCTAAAAACAAGTCAAATAGTTACCTATGAATCGTGTTAATTGTATAAACGAATAGATAATTTAATAGAAAGAAAAATGTTTCAATTTAAGGTATTAGTAGTTTGTTTGTTAACCGGTACCATCGCAAAAGCTCTAAATGATGATGGATCCGTTTTCGTGAATTTCGCAAATGAAAAGGGTACGCAATTTTATTTTAATTAAAAATTTGAAAAATAACCATGAAAATTGCCTAATTTTACTAAAACTTGCAGAATATTTAGATATCGAAGCTAGAATATTGTATGAAGCACAATTTCAAAAACTTGCTAGATGTATCAGTAGGTAATAGAACTACAAATGGAATTCCATCTTTAGGAATACCGCCTTTGGATCCTATAACGTTTCCAATTTTCCCTTTATATGTGAATACTAACTGCGTTCAGTAAGTAAATTTAGCAATTCTTAACATTTGCAAAAGGAACAGTTACAACGACCAAATTGACCAACGAACGACCCAATAAAATTAGACCATTACATGATAGTGTTATGGGATATGTGAAGAGAAATGCGCTACAACTTGTGTCGTTAAAAAAAAATATATCAAATATGAAAGACATAAGAAGACGTAAAGCCTGCGCCACACACATATAGGCTTTAATGCCGCCTGCATAGGTCAAACCGGAGCGTGTGGACATCGTTCAGGCTTCGGTTTGGCCTGTTTAACCTGCACATCAGGACAAACCGGAAAGAAGCCTGTGTGTGCGGCCCAGGCTTTAGACTTTTCCTTTCGACCAGTTTTTTCAAGATATTTGAGTACCGACAGGAGTAACTCCGGATTTCTTTCACATCCTGAAAGAGCACGAAAATGTTCAATTTTTTATAATTTGACCAATTTTAAGTCTCTTGCATTTTAGAAACTCATCATGGTCTTGTAAAGTGTGTTCCGTATATGTTGTTGTCAAAATTTTATGCTTTTAGGGCTCAGATGTTAATTACGAAAATACGATTTGAAGGGCTCGGACAATTTGTATTAGAAATAGGCAGTATAGACACTCTACGTTCTACTATACGTCTTAAAATAGTTTTTAACAAAATTGAATTGAGTACCAAATATAATGGAAACCTTAAATTACTTAATATGCTCAAAATCTTTGGAAAAGGCGATCTTAGGTAAGTTTCAAATTTTCTGTCTCTTCAAGCCTCAATTACGACACGAGTTCACAAGCTACTATTCGACCACAATACGAAGAGAAGTTACAAAGCTGCACATTTGTTTAAAATCCTTGAAAATGGTAAAGGAGGATTGCCAAATCTAAGCGACTTGCGCAGAAAGTAAAATTGTGTACTACCTCATAATCCAGGTTACATAAACGTCAAAACTATTGTGAAAACAATGTTTGGACATCTTTTTCTACAGCTTTCTCCATTGCTCTTCAGCGCATATAAGATCTCTTACATTTGGCAATCCCCATACTTAATTGTGTAATTTAATTACTGATTATTTAACTGCGAATATCTCCCAATTGTAAGTTTCAAATGCTTACGAATTTACTCGCTGCTACCAAACTTACTCAAGTTCTTCAATACACATCAGTCTTAGGGCTATTTGACATCGACTAAGTATCGTACTCACTGTAAGTAACTGAATCAACTCAAGGAGCAAAAGCACGGGAATCAGGAAGCTTTAACGTCGTTAGTAAAAATTTCTACGCATGACCGTGCACGACGTTAAAGCTAAGGGTGTGCGCAAATTAGAAGTTTCGAGCATAGAGTTTACATAGAGTTGTTTGAAATTTCAGCTAGAATCATAGTCCCTACAAGGGTGCAATATGCTCTATGATCTCAGCTTTGAATTTGAGTACCCCAGAACGCTGTGGTCTATGCTATGCTCTAGACTCTATGCTCGAATCTTTTAATTTGCGCAGACCCTTAGATTCCCGTGCTTTTGTTCCTTGAGTTGATTCAGTTACTAACATAACGATACTTAGGTCGTACGTTCAATTTTACCTCCTAGGATGTAAAATAGAACTTTAACCTTATACTTGTTCAGTACCAAAATGTCAACTTTTTTTGACGTTTGAAAAAAAAACTAACTTTTTGTGTAATTTTTAGCATTGCGTTGAAAGATTTTGTAGTAGATGCGACCGTAAAATTCAAGCTCAAACTAATATCATAAACGATGAACCTTACTGGACTTAAACTAGCAATAAAATTACCATATACAGATGTAAGTATCTATATATTTAATTATTATTCAAAATGAAAGGTAGAGGTATCAATAAATTAATGAAACACTTCTGAACATCCTAGAAACTCTAAATTTGGTAGCAGAGGGTAAATCATATCCTAAAAATAGTCCGAATTGTCCGGAGATCGAGTGGAGAGGGAAATATGAATTAATGCTACTAGTCGTTCTAGGATCTTTAAATTTGGTATCAGAGTAGATCAGATCCCTATAAAGATCGAAATTCTTCGCAGAATCCCCCGGGGGCTGAATATTAGGCTCACACCCAATTTCTTGTCTTTAAAGCTAAATAAACAAACTGTTAACGCGCCTAAATTTCTATCAGTTATCAGTTTAAATCTACCCCCTCCCCACTATGTCGATCGACGTGGAGTCCATCAATATGGTGCCACATCTAGCAAAGTAACAGAATGAGCTATTGCTTGTGATCAGCAGGTCACCCCAAGCGCATTCGATCCACTTTCCCTTGTTTGGCTTTACTCATCGACATGGTGGAGTCACAAGTGGTCTCCGCATTAGTTTTTAATGGCGGCCAGCGGAGTCGCAAAACTGCAAATATACTTACAATGCTAAAATTATAGAATAATGGTTATAGAGGTTTTATTATTGATTTAACAAAAAAAGGTTGGAATACAAGTTTTTCAACAAATTATTAGCTACCTTCCTGCAAGATTAATTTTTTTTAAACTCCAACTCCACTTTTTGTTTGATATTGGTGGTATCTTTTAAGCCCCGCAATTTTAGGACAGGCTGTATAACACAAGCAGGTATACTTTTACTTGAAAAATTTTTTGATCATAAAGGGACGTAAAATCATGTAAAATTCGCCTCTCATCATTCGCAAAAAAGTGTTAAAATCGACTGAAATAGCATTGTAAGGATACCCAACTTACGACCCCGCTCGTGACGTCTCGTGGAGTTTTTATCAGTAATGCGGTGGCCTGTATTAACATAGGCCACGGGTCATGGCATAGAAAACAATCAGCATTACATGGTATAACATAACTATCGGCCGGCGCCTTTGCTCTTTTTGGAGTTTAAATTTCGGTGTGCGCTACTGATAGTTTCCTATGCTGTGGTGGGGGTAGTAGTTTAATAATTCACGACGCGTATTTAAAATTTGCTCAACATTTAGGGAGGATATTTTTAGTCTCGGTTAAGCAATGATTCTTGCAATGGCAATGGCAATGGCAAGAATGGATATGACTATATCTATGTCAAGTCTTAACGCTTTTCTTGACCCCAACACAGAATAGCACAGCTGGTTGTACAAATAAATTTTAATAATCCTATCCTGCTAGGGACTTCTGGTCTTTCACTTAGTTTTTTCTTCGAATTACAAAATTACGGTCTTTAAAAGCTAAAATAAAATTTAAAACTAAACAAATGTTTTTTTAAGGCGAAGATAACTGGTCTTTTCCACAATGAATATACGAGTCTATTAATTAGTGAAATATTCTCCGATACATTGACCACTATTGCTGCAAAACAAAGCCAACTAGTTAGCGATTTGGCTCAGGAAATTGGGTGGAAAATTTTAGACGAAAAAGTAAATCCAACGTTGGAAGGCAAGAAACTTTCCGAAGTAATGGGAGAGATGGAAAAACAAACAGAACTAATATGTGGACCTTATTTCGAAGAGTTTGTACAACATTATAAAACAGTAATTGAAGATAACCTCAACCTTAAGTTGATTATTTAAATGAAATTGTTAAAAATTATCAAGATTTATTGTAAACATTTAAAACACTAATAAAAATTCTTGTATTATGTGCATGAAACTACTAATATCTAAATATAAATTATAATATAATATCAATATAATTTAGATATACTACTATAATATCTAAATATACACTCACCGGCAAAATTAAGGCATAATTTTTACTATACGGGCCACGCTTCCTCAGAACACTTTTTTATCAATTTAAGCATGTGGCATCAAAGTTAAGAATTTAAATTACATTATGCCTAACAAATTTTTAACACTTTAAGTGGTAAAGTAACAAGTAATAAATAGCAATAAACAATAGTCCGTAATACCCTAAAAAACGTTTGGCTGATGAAAATCGCGAAAAAAATGTCTGATGATCAAATGTAACTGTTTTTAAAAGACTATACCTATACAAGTTCAAATTGAGACTAAACAACATCAAATTGGGATTAAACAATTTCAAATTGAGAATAAACAATATCAAATTGAGACTAAACAATTTCAAATTGGGACTAAGCAATTTCAAATTAGGAATAAGCAATTTAACAATTTTAAATTGAAACTATTAAACAATTTCAAATTTTGGAGTACCTAAATTTATTGGAACGTTTAGAATGTACCTATTAAAGTATTATTACAAATTAACACTATGACTGAATAGAAAAAAAAAATAAAAAATAAATCAAGTGACGGTTTAGTTTCGCAAGAAGAAGAGATGCAGGCTGAGACGTCCACGCAAAAAAACAAGAAGCGACCTGCAAAACGTCTTCAAAACTCCGTTAGCAGCGTCTCTGCTTCTGCAGATCTAACGGGTAGTAAGGATTCCACTATAACGGGTGCTACATCTAAGACTCCTGCATCTATCAACACAGATAGCGATGGTTTTGTGACTGTGGTGCCTAAGCGTAAACACAAAAGCGATAGGTCCGTACATGGCGCAGCAACATCTGCCTTGTCAATTAAAGCGGCAGAAAAGAACGGTTTTCTTCATGTAAGCGGTCTTGATCCCGAAACAACTTCTGAAGTGCTTTCAGCACACTTGACAAGTAACGGTATCGCTAATACCAAATGTGAAAAATTAACCTCCAAAAGACCGGATGAGTACTCCTCATTTAAGCTAACTTGTAAAATTGATAATCTTCCAAAAATAAAAAATCCGGACCTCTGGCCAAAAGGTATCAGAGTTAATCGTCTTTTTCACCGTCTAAATTCCAAACACACGGAACCATAATCCCCAATCTATTAAGCCCCAGTAACACGGACACTGCAGCGGCTGTTATAAGTGACAATATAGTGAGTGATAACCTTGTTATCAGTGTGTTTCATCTAAATATTAGAAGCCTTCGAAGCAAGGTTAATCAGCTTTCAGTGTCGGTCAAGTCTATTGAGTGTCCTCAAATACTCTGCTTGACCGAAGTGTGGTGCTGCGAGGACGAAATGAGGCAGATCCAATTAAGACCGTATGTTTTAACCGATTTTTTTGTTAGAGACATTAATCGAGGTGGTGGTGTGGCAATTTTTGTTCATGAATCCTTAAACTATGATGTAATTAATTTGAATTTGGTGCCTAGAATTGAAAAAGAACTTGAATATGCGTTTATTGAGATTAAGCTTGGAAATGGTTGTTCTGTAAGTGTTGTATGTTGTTATCGTTCTCCCTCTTATTCAATCGATGCTTTTTTGAATGAGTTTGAGCTTTTGCTGAGTTCCTCAGCTTCTCGTGGTGGTATTTAATTTTTGTGTGGGGATTTGAATGTCAATTTGGACCCGCAGCGTTGTGGTTCAGATGCTAGACGCCTTCTTGGTGTTTTAAATATGTTCGGATTGAGGCAGTGTTTTACGGATTATACTAGGATTCAGGGTGAGTCTAAAACGGTGATTGACAACATTTTCACAAATTATGATGCGGATCGGTTGAATGCTACGGTAGTGTATGCCGATATATCTGACCATTTTGCTCAGAAGGTTTCTTTTCCTTATTGTATCGGGTCTGAGGATAATTTTTACACTAAAAGAAATTTCAAAGACGAAGTTAATATTGCTATGTTTAAACACTCAATATCGCAACAGACCTGGGAAGATTTATACGGACAAATTACCACGGAGCTAAAATTCTCTTGTTTTTTCGATATATTTGCGCAAATAATTGAGAGGACCTTTCCTCTAACCATCGTAAAGCGAAGGGTCGGTTCTAACTTCAAACCTTGGATTACAAAAGATATAATCGAAGAGGGTACATTTCTGAGGGAATTAAATGGTCTGTGCAAACAAACTAACGACCGCACTCTTTCGGAAAGGTATAGAAAACTTAAAAAACGACACGATATTAATATAAATAACTCCCTCAAGGAGTACAATAATAAAAAATTATTAAATTCAACAAATTTGTGTAAAAGTTCATGGTCTATAATTAAAAGTCAAAATAATTTGTGTAAAAGGTCTGCTCTCCCGAACGAGTTTGTTAATGATTTGGGTAACCCTGTTCCGTGCAACGCACAGGCGGCGCAGGTTTTTCAGGATCACTTTATCGGTTCCATTAGGGACCTTTCAGATCCGTTTAGGGGTGTGAAGTTGGAGGGTCCGGGTATTATGATCCCTCGATCTATGTATTTGAAGCCTGTCACCGAGGTAGAGATTTATAACATAATTTTTGAAATATCCAAAAAAGGCTCAGCGGGTTTTGATGATATCCCATGCAGAATCTTGCGTCGGGGTCGAATGCATTGTTGTGCCTTTGACTGACATAGTTAATACATCTTTTTCAGAGAGTGTGTTTCCTTCAGGCTTGAAAACAGCCAATGTCATACCTATTTTTAAAAAAAACAATAAAAAATGTATTTCTAATTACCGGGGGGTTTCAGTCCTTTCGGTATTTTCAAAAATTTTTGAGAAAGCTTATCTTTCAAGATTAAACGATTTTTTAATATCAAACAAGGTTTTAAATGACAGACAGTACGGATTTAGGAGAAGTGTTTCGACTCGGGATGCTCTATTGAGCCTTATTGATGATATTTTGAGAGGGCTTGAAGAAAGGCACAAGGTTGTGGGATTGTTTTTCGATCAGTCGAGAGCTTTTGATATTGTAAACATACCTCACTTGCTGCATAAGCTTGACTGCTACGGGATTAGGGGTGTGGCGTATGATTGGCCGAGTCATTTCTTACGCTGCGGAACCAGCGAGTGGTTCTTAGAACTGACAGTGGAACTTATCAGTCAGATTTGAAAAATCTTGAACATGGTGTCCCTCAGGGCAGCACGTTGGGCCCTATGTTGTTTATCATATACATTAATGATATTTTTAATGAATGCCCTCAGGGTACATTAGTCGCATTTGCGGACGATTTGTCTGCTGTTCTTTCGGGGTTACATGTTGATACGTTAAGTAAGTCAGCAAACGACTTTATAAAGATTATCGAAACGTATTGTAGAAATAATGCTCTTGTGCTAAATGCTGCTAAGACTGACTTAATGTGCTTTCGAGCCTCCCAATCCGACCCGAGTCATAATTTGCTAGTAAGGGTAAACAACCTTTCGATACCCGCCAGTTCTAGTATACGGTTTCTGGGGGTGCGTGTTAATCCGGGCTTGAATTGGCATTCGCATGTTGATCACATTCTTTCGAAAATGTCCAACTATTGTTATATGTTGTGGCGGCTGAGGAGCTCAGTGGGCTTAGAAGTTCTTAAACTTTTTTATAATGGATATGTTAACTCGTTGCTCAATTATGGTATTTTGTGCTGTGGCAACTCCAATAGATTGGGTGATGTTCTGATACTACAGAAAAAGATAATTCGAACTATGCTCTCTAAAAACAGAAGAGCATCTTGTAGGACACTCTTTCCAGAGCTTTCTATCTTGAACGTTGTATGTATTTATTTGTTGAACTGTATTATGTATGTAAAGTGTAACCCAAGTAATTTTAAGACTACTAGACCTGTGCAGTGTGTTTAATTTTAGAGAAGGTTATAAATTGGTTGTTCCGCTGCATAGGCTGCAATCTTGTTCGAATGGTCCACACATTATGTGAGTGAAAATATTTAACCACCTTCCTTTGGATTATCGAAATGTACAGAGTCCCAGTCAATTTAAAATTAAGGTTCGCGATATGTTAATGAGAGAATCGTTTTATTCTGTGAACGAATTCCTCGATTTTATCTTTTAATGTTTTTAATGTATTCTCTGGATATTGACATGTTTCACACAATGCCTTTTCTTTGTCATGAAATAAAGCTTTAAAATAAAAAAATATTAAATCTCCTAAAAAGTTAAATCACCCTTGTTCAGCGCATCCTGGTATAAACCTCTGAACGTGAGCCACAAAGCGAGCACATTTGACAACAAAAATGTTTATAATATTGTTTATTATTATACCCTATAGCCGTTGCAGGCGAAACTCAGTTTGAGTCATATATTTACTCTGTTTTCGCCAACAAGGATATGCGGAAGCTGACCTGACCACCCAATTCACTTTTCACACCCGCTTTTCAAACTAACCAAGCACTTTCAATCGGATTGAACGTGGATGAATAAGAGCTAAGTCTTAATAAGTGGTGAAGAAGAATCCATCTTCTTGAAAGATTTCTTGTACAGAAGCATGACAAAGAGCGTTGTCGATGACCAGGACTATTGCTGACTGGTACATATTTTCAGCATTTCGGAGACAATTACGTACAAATTCTTTAGCCTCTGGTTTATAAAAATCTCCTCTTTTGACTTCATGGTATACTAAACCTATATATTTCCAATATATTCAATACCGTGAATATTTGATCCTCTACTGCCTGCAGCAACATATGTACAGGGAGTTCCTCTTTTAGATCGAAATAAATAAATAAATAACGTACTCGCGTCTTGTGATTTGATTTTCTTCGTTATTGGCTCTTTCCGGTTCTCTTCTGATATCTTTCAATGTAAATATTAACCCATCTAAATGCTGAAAATGCTTTTCTTCAACATACTGCACTATAAATTCCTGATGCTCTTCAGTAATTTTAGCTCTTCGTCTTCCACTACGTTGATTGTTGTTTGGTGCTTGGTTTTTTACCCATCGGTAAGCAGTAGACCTGTTCACTTAAACCGCTATTCAAACTTATCTTTTATTAAAAGAAGTATATGACACTGAATAATTATCACGTGCGCGGGTTTTTGAGTGGTTTAAGCGTTTCCAAGATGGCCGAGAAGACGTTGAAGATGATGCACACCCGGGTCGCCTTTCCACGTCAAAAACGAATGAAAATATTGAAAAAATCGGTAATAAGATCTTACAACCGTTAACTGGTTAACGGTAGTGGGTTAACTATTCGTGCGATTGCTGAAACTGTAGAAATTGACAAAGAATATATTTTACATAGCAATTTTCGCATGAAAAAAGTGTGTACAAAAATCGTGCCTAAAATTCTCACAATGAACAAAAAGAAGCACGTTTCTACCAAGTATCAGATCCCAGTGTTCGACCATCCGCCTTATTCGCCTGACCTGGGACTATGTGACTTTTATCTGTTCCCCAAGGTCAAATCTGCATTAAAAATAATAATATTTCAGACCGTTAAAGCTGTGAAAGAAAAATCGGCACATGTCATTCAGGAGCTCACAGAAGAAGACTTCCAGCACTATTTCAGAAGATGGAAAATTCGCATAGAGCGTTGTAGGGCTAGAGGAGGGGTATGTATACAGTGTGTTCATAAAAACAGTTTACAATAGCTAACTTTTTTATTAGCGAAGATGCGAATACGGTTAAATTAGTAAAGTTATACTTGTTTTCCCGGTTTTAGTGATGTAGTTGAAAAAACGGAAAAGTTTTTCTTCTTATCGATCTTATCTAGTTACCGAGATACAAGAATATGTCACTTTTGTTTAAGTAGAACAACCTATATATTTTTAGATATTTGGATTTTTCAAACATTTCTCTGTATAAAAGTATTAAGGCACTTTATCAAAATATTTAAAAATAACAGAGTTATAGCGCATTCTGTTATTTTGTATTCTTACAAAAGAATACAAAATTGTAGAGCGTCATGGAAAACAAGAGACTTCAAGACTTTATAACTTATAAGACTCTAAGTCTCTTGTTTTCCATGGCGCTCTACAATTTTGTATTCTTTTGTAAGAATCAGTCTAGAATGTACAGAGTCAGTCTCGTTATATAATAGCCAGACCTCGCAGTTCCATGAATTAAACATGAAAATTGAAAATGTTGTTAAAAAGTATCAGCTACGCGTCGATTTTGAACAAAACGACTACTTTTTCTTGGTTACATTGATGTGTCTCTCTCAAACACAGAGAGAGTCATATTTCTATTTCTAATCAAATCGTAATATTTCTAGACATTATAGTACACTGAAACCTTCAATAAATCATAGCTCATGCACTGGATAGGAAAAAGTGAAAACCCAAATTGTGGGGACTTACTATTGATCGAAGTTCTGTAAGGTCTCAGCTTTTCACAGCAGATGTGCAGCACGCCTGAAAGTAAAGAAATGATTATTGGTGATTAAAATAATTGTTATCTTTAAATTTAAAATTAAATAAAAATTGTTATTGAAAAGAACGGATGTGCCCATACGAAGAACTTTTTCCTGTACGTCAAATCTTGTAATTTTGTATTTTTAGTAATTAAAATTTAATTTAATATCTTCAGAAAGCTAATTTTACGAGCTTTCAAAATATTGAAAAATATACAGGGTGTTCCATTTAAATTAAGAAATTTTATCCCATTTCCGGTTAAACTGAAAGTCAAAATAGAAAGTGTTTGATATCGTGTAACAGCTAACTGTAGAAGCTTTGAAAATATTTAAAAATAAACAGACTGTTCCTAGAAAACTTTGATATTTTTGTAATTTCCGGTTTTACCAGAATCGTTTTCTTAACCGAAAATAGTGTCAAATAGTAGATATTCATGAGATTGATATTTGTCAGTTTTCAAGTTTTCGTTTTAATTACAAAAGAAATGATAGATTTTTGAAGTTTTGACATTCAAAAAATAACTGCGAATCCGCTTAAGTGATTTTGATAAAAATTTAGATTTCGATAGAGAATTACGTTGTCTATAACATACCCAAAAGTGTATAATTCGGCCGGACTGCGTTTCAAGAAAATCCATTTCAAAATTTTGACCTCTTTTGGTGCCTTAAAGGTAGGCAATTTTAAAACAGTTTTAAAAATCGACTTGGTTTCGGACGAAAGTCCTATATTTTGGCTCCACTTAGCCTCCTTGAAATTTTTATAATAATAATTACCGGCCAAGGTATAAGGAAAAAACCACAAAATGGGACAATCATCCTATTGGCCGCCATTTTGAATTTAAAAAATTTAAAATTTTTGTTTTCAATTGAGACTTACATGACATGTATATGACATGACATGATAATACATTTTATTATCCTTTAGTCAAGTCAAAATAAATTTGACCCAAATTTGCTTATATGCGCCCAAATTAACCACCTTATTTTTGGACATCTTGTATACTAGGATTTTTTAAAGACTACCGACACGTGACCACCTTGATAAGTATAAATAAGGGTGAAAACGACTTATTTCGTGAGTTTAATTACTTAATACATTATTGTTAATTATTATTAAATATTTACTTAGAAAATTTATAATTAAATTAATTATTTATTGAGTATTTTAAAAGTCACGTGTCGGTAGTCTTTTAAAAATGCAACTATAGGTATAAATTTCTTATAAAAGCTTAGTTTACGGATGAAAAATTTGTAAAGTGACTAAAATCAAATTTCATCAAAATCGCTTCAGTAGTTTTTGTGCCACAGCTGTAATACACATTACATCCATACATACTGCAAGACAGATTTATGCTGGCGAGCGGTAGAGAGTTCGCGTAGATTTGGCCACGCCCCTTTAATAAATTAAATACGTTGACTACTGCGTTTAGTGGAGATAAATACAAATTTAGTGATCCACGCATTCAAACCAGCGCCCATTGCGCCAGTGCTAATGTCTTGCTGTACTTTGCAATTTTGGAATCTTTTTTGATTTTTTTTTCGATTATAACAACTTTTTCTATCGTAATTTTTTTTTCTGAAATGCGCCAAAAATACATTTGTTCTCTCTGTACCGATTTTGTATTATTTTAGGTCTCAGAGGAACTCGAGAGACGTCGGGAAATTAAACAAAAAAATTAGATAAAGACTTTTCTTTGAATCAATAAAATAATAAAGACTTGTTGATACTTTAATTACGTAAAGACCTCCAATTAAAATTAAAGAAGGGGACTAAATTGAACAATTGCGTTGCTTATCAGAAAGTCTTGAAAAACATCCACTTTAGTGAGCAGCGAATAAAACAACAACGCACTAGTTTTCTTTAATTTTCCCTATATTTTAAAAAGAAAAGCTTTACAGAAATCTACCAAAAGCGGAAAGAAAATTTTATTCAAGAAACGAATCGTAACTGTATGGTGAAAATCGAAATTGTTAGTTTGTGTATACGGCGCATAGGTTATAGCATTGTATCTTTTCAAATATTATGACGTAAAAGCGCCGGGACGCTATTAGATCAGTGCAGCATTAGCGTCTGCGAGAGCGAAAGGTTTTCACTAACTTTTCGTCAGAGCAAGTTTCAGGCACTTTAACATGCATGACTACACCGGCGATACAATCAGTGGCGGAGTGCTGTGAAATTTTTCCACAAATTAACAAAAATATTAAATTTATGGTAAGTTTTTTTTTATAACTTTTAAATTATTTAAAAACTTTAAAATATAAACAATTTAGTTTAATCGCGCTTTAAATCCTAAATTAAATATTTAAGTTGCTGTAATAATAAAATTAATTATTCATCAAGTTCTTCAATAAGTTACTTCTTAATTAAAGTTGATTTTTGTTCTTAATTATATTCGTTTAATATTTAATACATTTCGTAAAAATAGTTGATCGATTTCTTTTATTAATATTATTTCGAGTGTGTAATTAATTCAGTTTTAATAAAATACAAAAGATACAAAAAAATGCAAAAGAGAATCCTTTCAAAAAAAATGTAAATATGTACTTTGTATATATTCCGCTTTGAAGCTTTGTGTGTTGGTACACTTGTCCCAAATTTGCATTTTTCCAAAACGTGCTTATCTCGTTTTGATTTGTCTTTATAGGCCGATCCGCTACATTCTCTTTTTTGTTTGATTTTAATTTAACTTTTTTTTCAATCGAAAATTTGCAAATCGCAAAATTTACATGCATAAAATAATCTTTTGAATCGCCTATCTACACGGCTACACGAAATTAAAGGACAACCGCAAAAAATTGAAATAAAATCTTAAAATATGGCTTGCCACGTAATTTAGTCGATACTAATCAACTTTATTTTATCTAAAGTGAAACGTTAACAAAAATTCATAAAACTAAAAAAATGCAAGTTAAAGGGTTGAGTAACCTGCGTTTCCACCTCGATATCTGATGACAGCTTGACAGCGACCGCCCTTGCTTAAAACTAGCACTCTTAAGCGATTTTGTTTGAGATTATTCCACATTTCCGCTAGAAAATTCCTTAGGTCGTTAAGAGATTAAAGGGTGGTTGAAAGGACCGTACTTGTTTTGCGATAGTGTCCCCAGATATTTTCAATAGAACTCAAGTCAACACCTCTAGCTGGCCATTGCATAACAGGAATACATACATATCTGATGTTTTGGGAAAATGGCAAATAATGTCGATGTATTGTTCGATTACGGAAAGAAAGGCTTAGAGGAAAGGAAGCGGGACTATTATCTCTATGGAAACTATAGACGGCGTCAGTTTTATGTTTACTGCTATCTTAGTATAGTTCTTTACGAATTGAGCGCGAGAAGGCAATTTTCCCGCGTGAACGCGGTTTTGAAGTACCAGCGACGTAGGAGCGAGTGCCTGCATTATTGCGTGAAAGCTGGAAAATTGTTCACTCATGAGGATTGTACAATATTTTTGTACTCACTGTATCTTAAAACACTACTTCCCGGTTTACTATACCGGGAAGCAAACTGTCAAAACCACAAAATTAGCTTCCCGGTGTAGTAGACCGGGAAGCAGTGTTTCCCAGTCGACCACAGAGTGCGTCAAACGTTACTTTAGAAATAGTGAGTAAAATAGTAGTTTGTTTTATTAAGAATAAAAGTGTCACTTTTTTAAGTGACTCACTCAACGAAGTTGAGTCTGATAAGTATTGGTGAGGCAAAAAACGTACTTTTACTCCGAATGAAACATTAAATTTTTTCTTCAAATGTAAAACTTACAAAAACCGAAAATAAAAATTTTTAAACAAGCGCCATCGCTTGTAAATTATTTGTAGTTCAATTGTCAAATATTTATTAAAATTAACTCTAACTTGTAAAAAGATATGCTAATTATTAAGCGCAACGAATAAATTATAACAGAAAATTTATAGAAACGTTACCTTTTTACATTAAAAATGCTTAGAAATATCATTTTACGTTACAATTTGTTTTAAATATTTAAGGTTAGAATTTACTTTTACCTCCTAGGATGTAAAAGTAGAACTTTAACCTTACTTACAGTAACAGTAACAAAACGTCAACTTTTCTTGACGTTTGAAGAAAAAAATAATTTTTATTGAATTAAATTCTTAGCAGCGATGTAATATCAAGAAATGTAATGCAAATTATGAGTTCCACTGTTGAATTATAATAGACAGAACTCGCATTCCTGAGAAAGTTTTTCATTCCGTAATTGAACAATATGTACCTACCGATTACCAAAGGTAAACCTCCCATAGTGTTTTTCTAAGCCACCACCAAATGCAGTTCTGGATGAAAAGCTGCAGCGAGCTGAACGAATCAGAATTTACTAAACAAAATTTGAACTCATCTCAATTTTCTCAATTAATGAATTTCTATCTGCAGTGGTCAACAATGTATGCCAACAGCGCATATTCTCTTTGGTCCTTTCATCAACACGATCTTGTGTTGTTCAATCCTTTTCTCAATGCACACATTGGGAGTCCTTGCCCTCTTTGAAACGATGGACGACTCAAAAAACGGTTTTCTAGCCGACCTTTGACTGTTCGACGATTGCTCAAAAAGAATACCATTTTTGGGCTCAAATGATGGCTTGGACAGACTTGTTACGACTAAATTTTGTAAGGACGTTCCAAATTTTTTAACAAAAATATTAGGTGTTGCGTTAATTCCCTCCACACACAAAAAACCGTAACAAAAATAAATTTTTCTTATTTGGATGCGTTTGATAGTTTGAGAAAATAAGTGAAGATTTATATAATCAATAAAGAAAAGCGAATTAAATAATAGAGCAATACCAATCGTCTCAATTAAATAAACAAAACGTAGACACAAATCAAATAAGACGTCTTTTTAAGATTTTTTTTCTATAAAGAGAATAAAAACGTTCATTTCAGCACGAAAGGAGGCGAACAACGGAAATTACTTTCCTTTTGCTTGAACGCCCCTCTGAAACATACATTTATCAACAATAGACTAACTTAAAAGGTAGATAGTATTTATGTTAAGAAAAAAAAAAGAAAAAAATTAGGAAATCTTTTTGTTGGTGTAATTTAATAAGGACCCCCTACTGATGAGCATCACCAATAAATTTTTACAACGGGAAAAATTTAAAAAGCGACTAACATTTTTTTTATGATATCAGTATTTTTAATAAATGAAATTAAGGCGTAAAGGCGCTTTTTCTACCCGACTAGAAAAAATAAATTTTTTCTACTCCCATATGTGAAACTAAGCATTTCGTCATCACTTACTCGTTACGAAAATAGCATTTTCGTCTCTAGTGAGAAAAAGTGTTATTACAAGCAGATGTTATTTACAACATGAGGTGAAACCAGTTTTTTTGTGGTCGGTTCACATTTTAGTAAAAAGAATTATTTTTTTAAAATGTACTAATTATCGTCGTAGAAAAAATAGCATTTACGACTCGAGATGAAATCCGTTTTTTTCGTTCGAAAGATTAATTCACTCGCCCCTACGGGGCTTGTGAATTAAATTCTATCTCACGAAAAAAACGTATGTTTCATCTCATGTTGTAAAAAATACTATTCTTCCTTCCTACTTCCTTTTCAATATGTTATGAAAATTTGATTGATTTTTTTCCAATCTTTGAATATATTTAACATTATTAAAAAATTTTATCCTTTTTTAATCCCCAAGAACTTTTTTCATCTGTGAAAATTAGGTTTTAATATTTTATTATGTCGAATAAAAATGAGCGTTTAATAAATAATTTATGATACATGAACGAAAAGTTGAATTTCTCGGACGAATACGTGAAGTGAAGAATATGTAAAAGTCGACGTTCACACTTTTCTAGAGTGCCTCTTTCAACTTTACTCTGGATGCTTCATCAGGAGTAGCCTGATGCTATTTTACTCAAAGTCGAAAATTGTAGAGCATTAAATTCTCTATCCGATACAGATAAAATATTTGCTCTAGCTGCCATAAATAATTTATTAAAATTAATCAAAAACTAAACGATATGTAAAAGTCTACGTTAACACTTTTCTAAAGTGCCTCTTACAACTTTACTCTAGATGCTTCAGGACTAGCCTGATGCTATTTTACTCAAAGTCGAAAATTGTAGAGCATTAAATTCTCTATCCGATACAGATAAAATATTTGCTCTAGCTGCCATAAATAATTTATTAAAATTAATCAAAAACTAAACGATATGTAAAAGCCTACAATAACACTTTTTTAGAGTGCCTCTTTCAACTCTACTCTGGATGCTTCAGGAGTAGCCTGATGCTATTTTACTCAAAGTAGAAAATTGTAGAGCATCACATTCTCTATTCGATGCAGCTAAAATATTTGCTCTAGCTGCCATAAATAATTTATTAAAATTAATCAAAAACTAAACGATATGTAAAAGCCTACGTTAACACTTTTTTAGAGTGCCTCTTTCAACTCTACTCTGGATGCTTCAGGAGTAGCCTAACGCTATTGTAACCAAAGTCAAAAATTGTAGAGCATCATATCAAATTATCTATCCAATACAGCAAAAGCATTTGCTCTAGCTGCCATAATTAATGTATTAAGTTGCTTTAAGTTTCTAAAAACTTCTGTTTGACACGATTTTACCACTAAACGTGCATAATACATATTTGACGGAAATTGACATATATATTGATTTAAAAGTGATGTCCTACTCTAGTTGTACTGTTATAAAATGCTCGAAAATGACTATTTAATTTTTGAACAAAGAAAACCCCAAATCTAGGTTACAAATTTAATTTTAATATTTGCAAAAGCAAAAAACACCTAAATTCTATGTTCTGGTACAATACAGGAAACGTTCTTTTAAACTGAATTGAAAAGCTTACACATTTTAAAATATCGTAGGTATACTTAATTCTGCGGAGTTCCTCGTTTTAAATAACATTAGTTGTGTCGAATTTTCCCGAGTTTGGGTAATTTCCCACTTTTTTATCTAAAAAATTCGTGTATCACACAAATATGTTTTTCAGTTACACCTCCACGTGTATGGAAAATTATTAAGGCCACAATTCACTCCTGTTGAAGGGAATCGAAAGAGAGTCTTTTAAATTTTAGAGCTTTTGGGATATTAAATACACATAAATCCGATCTTGTGTCGTATGAAAAGTTTCTTTCGTGTTCAATAAAGGAATAACAAATTTAAAAATATAAGATCGAACACCCTCTCCCCAACCCCTCTCGCTTAGTCGATATTTAAAGCGGTAAATTTTATTTCGCTCGCTTGTGACAGTGTGACACCTAAACTCGCAACGATTCTGACAAAGATGGACGGACAAAAAAGGAATTTGGGGAATCAAAAAAATTTATACTCGATTGAGATATTAAATTTGTAGATAATTGTCGGCTTAAGGGATTATTGGGGAGATAAAAAAATAAAAATGTAATTAAGCAAAAAAATTGAAATTTAAATTGGGCGTAAATGGAAGTTAATAACATAAAAAAAATAATCGTGCAAGTATACAAATTAACCTTTTTGGGGAAAATTGTTGTTTTAGTGGTTTAATCCATTAACGAGGTAGAAAGTAAATATCCTTTTACACTTTATGTACAATTTATATTTAGCCGTATTTGCAATTTTCAATTGATTTATACTCAATCAATTTTTAATATCCCATTTTTTATTCTAAAATTAGATTATTATTCTTGACGTTCCAAATTATTTCGTGTACCTACTGTTCGATTTTTTAATGTTTATTTAATGTTGCGGATGAGTGCTTTTTCCTACGGGCTCAAAACTTTACTGCACAAAAGTGATTTTTTTTAAATAAATTTTTTAGTTCGAAAGGTGAAGCCTTCCTTAATAGAATATTGTTTAACTTGCCGTGCACCATATTATCATTTGCATCATGGTAACTTATGAAGAAGGGCCTCAGAGGCCCGGATTCGTCGTTCTAAAGTTTTTAGTTGATACAGTTTAGATAAGGGTTCAAGAGTCTGTAGATTCATCTAAAACAAACGTTAACCTAATCAAAGTACTATTCGTGAATCTGTTAATCTCTTACTAGGAAATTAAGCTTCCCTCCATTAGAGTAATATTGAATTTCTAAAAGTCCTTATTTCTAAAAATAAGTGTCCGATAGTTGGATTAAAAGTCAAGATAAGCTTTCGATATTTCAGTGTCACAAGAAGAACATAACCTATATTTAAAAAAATCATCTACTGAATATTTTTTCAAAAGAATAGTAGATTATGATACAAGGACGTAAAATGATGTTTCAATGGCAAAGGCGGGGCTTGCGAATCCAGGCGGTAGTCGAGATTCACAACCGCCTAAGACCGAAAAATTTTACGTCCGTGTATATGATATTTTTTATTCAACTGTAAATAATATTCAAATAAGAATAAATAAATATCAGAATACATAATTTTATTTGACTTCAAACAATATTTAAACGAGTTGTACATAATCTCAATTTTTTTGGTGTCGATACCACAAAGGTATCGATATTCAAAAGTATAGAAGTATCGAAAGTAACTTTCGATACCTCGATTCTTTCGACACCTCGATACTTTCGATACCTCGATACTTTCTATACCTCGATACTTTCTATACCCCAATATCTCGATACTTTCGATACCTCAATACCTCGATTCTTTCGATACCTCGATACTTTCGATACCTCTATACTTTCGATACCTCAATAGTTCCGATACTTCTAATACCTCGATACTTTCGATACTTTGGAACCTCTATTATCTTTATTCGATTCCACCTAAGGTATCGATACTTCACCCAGCCTTAGCTAGGTTCTATACCTATCTATTTAGAATAAAAACTTCACAGAAATGTTAACAGATGGCGCACGCATCGAAGCATAATTAGGGACCGTAAAATAGGATTTTACTGAACACTTTAATGATATGTTAATGAAAAAGGCCCCCCTTTTACGTCTAATATTCGATACGTAAAGTGGTTGTCTTTTGATACAGTCGAATAGAAAAACACTTCCGTGTATGTATGTATGGCACTCATTCAATCAGAGAAGGTCCAATGTCATAAGTGCTTCTCTGATTTAATAAGCTATACATAATAAATACATTGTTCTGAGTATTGGGAAAGGATGCTAACCAGACTAGTTATTTATCCTATACCTACGTAAAAGCGCCTCTATACAAGAAAAAGTAGTTGCAAGAGGTTGAAGGGTTGAACAGAGCGATGAACGATAAGAAAATTCGAGTATGTATAATGGGCATAGAAACGATAAATTAAAGCACACTTACTACTTAAGTGGTAAGTAATTTGCAAAACCTCTTAGCAAAAGATTCGACTCTCTAATTTGATATATCTGAAACCAAATGTGAACCCATTTGAATAATTTACACCAATTTGTTTAGTACGGTGGTGGTCTAATTTGCGGTTTAAGATTATAAAATGAATCAATAAATTTTGCTTAAATTGCAATTAGTAAAATCAATACATTCGGGATAACCGTCGTTATAATAATAAATCCTCGATTTAGTTCGTTTGTGACAAAAAAGAATTTTTAGCGACAAATTTATTTATTTTTCGGCTTTATATTTTTTTAAAAGGTTACCTAGAGGTCAATTTGATTTTATAGAAGAAGACAAACAAATTGAAAAATAAATAGCTTTTTCGAAAAAAAATAAAAGTAAAGGAGATTATAAAAATTTTATTTATAAAATCTTACTCTCCTATAAACTGAAACGGGTTCGTTAATTAATGTTGTTCAAAAGAAACATTTAATTCCATTTAAGTCTTAATCTGCCTTAAATCTAATTGAAATAATTAAATTTCGTTTTAAAATTTGTATTTGGAGAGAAAAATTTATATTAAACTTTTATTTGTTAATTCGTTTAACGTATTTTTAGCCTAATTTTTAATTAAATATGTTTTAGTAATGATTTGCAGCTAAGTTCAATTAAAACTGTTTTTTGGCCGACGAATTTTAATTCGGATTATTGATACAGGGTACGTTCCAGTAGAATGTGTACGAAAGATTGTGTCTCTACCATTGAATAAATAAATACCTACCCCCTACTCTACCTGGAAAGAACCATTTAGAACCAATAGAAATGGTTGCTTACTCCCACTTATAAGGAAAAATAGTGATAACCAAACTGGATGAAATGAATTAGTCATCCATAGTTTTCCAAAATGTCGTTTCCGTCGTATTTTCTTTTACATGCAACGGTTGCTTACCTTCCTTCCGGATCTTTATATTCTAAGGTCTCTACTGATAGAAGAAGACGATGCGATGAGTTTCCACTAAGATATTGCTCAGTTTATACCAAAAACAGATGACCAAGGTACAGCCTTCTCATATATTTGAATGCAAGGATTGGCCTATTTTTCGAGTGGGCAATAGGTTTGTCCAAGCCCATCGCCGACCCATCAACTAACACCTCATTTTAATCGTCATCAAAAGGAGACTCCAAATATGTAATAATATACAAGGTGCTATATATTTAAAAAAATCTTTTATGACACAAAAAATCTTCCATGGACAGATGGACACCTCATTGAAACACCGGGTATTTTAAAACTCAATTTAAGTTAATTTTAATTATCCGCCCTCGATATTTTTTCGATTTATTTTGATGCTTTTCTCTATAAAGCCTGTCATTCAATGTTAAAGCTTTTGGCAAAGTATAAAGATTATTTTCTTTAATAAGACTCTTTGGAGTTCTTCAAGGATTTCTAAGAATGTGTATAATATTAATATAACATTTAAAATAATTAATTAAAAGCACTTCTCGAGATGTAAAAGCTTCATGTTAACGAGCATTACATCTGTTGAAAAGGGTAATTTTGTAAATTCTCGACGTGTATAACAAAAAGTTTCTTTACAAATGAAAATTAATTTTATTTAGCAAAAGGGGGTTAGGGAAGAAAAAAGAAGGAAAATATATGTTTCCAATCTAAATTAATATCTTACAGTATTCTTAGAGAGCTTAAAAATTTAAATTGCTAGCGCTGAAAAACACCCACTCGGTGCTTAAAACTTCAATGAAAAGTCCCACTCGAAAACAGTCAGATATTACCTATTACTCTGTCGAACTGTCGACAACTGAAACGAAAGAAAAAATTCCATCATTTTTATAGAAATTGTATAAATGAAAGACAAAACAAATTTAAAACACTATTCCCTATCTTTCTGAGGTAATTTAAATTATTTTATTCAAATTTCTCTTCGATACGTACATAAATTGCCTTTTTATTCTCTTTTCAAAGTGAAATTGACAAATTGCAAACGTAATGAATCAAATATGAAAAAGTTTTTGAAAATCAACCAAATTGTTTCAAAGTAGATGTACGTTAGTGCCCTCATGTATTCCATTAATAATTTTTCTCGATATGTTCTCATCAATCAGAAATTAATTGATTTCAGCAATAAAACTACTCGCAAAGTCCGTCTAGAAGAACGAGAAATAAGTTCAATACTTCGTATATTTACACTGCACACACGACGATAGAGTGAAACCCCAAGAGGTGTTTACAGAAAGATGGAAAAGTTTATTTACAAAATTATGTCTTTTTATTAGTTGTTTTTTAGTTTCAAGTATTGAAAATCTTCTCCCATGTTCCATCCGTGGAACATGGCAGGGTTTCCAGCTCAGTTTTCTTTTTTCTAGCGTATTACGCCATCCATCTCTATCAGTTGCAGCTTTAACTGTCCGTTTTGTATTTGTATGAACAAATTTTGCGATGAGAGAACAGATTTTATACTTATCGGTAAATCTTAGTTGAAGCAGGGTGTAACTTCCGACCTTTAAGACTCGAATCTATTTTGAATATATAAATCTCTTCAAATCCAGCCTGTGCATGGTACCCCAAAGCTCCTAACAACTTCAGGCTAGTCTAGAAACTATAGGTAAATTGGTAAATCCTAATTATTAGATATCTAAAAGACCATAAAGTTGGACTTACACCATACCTCTTTATTAGCCTTTGACTAAAGTAGATCTCTTCAAACAACGGACAGATAACAAGCGTGTAAGCTATTGCTAAATCATAAAGCACAAAATATGATGATGAGAATAGTGAAGTTCCTTAGAACGTTTACGTTTCCATAGGCTGGCCAAGAGATTAATAATGATCGACTTACACCTAATAAAAAAAAATTTAATAGGATCATTGGAGCCTCAAGAAGAGTCTATAAACTATTAGCTATTGGGAAAACCTACTAAAAGTTAACACAGAGTGTGCAAAAATCCTTTTATTGGCCTAAGACCTTAATAAATATTTTCAAAAAACGAAATGGAATTCTGAAAAGAGCTTCATAGGAGTTTGAGCCTTACACCTTGGGGCTAACATATATGAAGAGAATCTAATTACTAATGAGAATCCCAGTTGATACATGGTGTGCAAAAGCCCATACGGGTTGACTTACATCATGACCTTTTATTTGAATATCACTTCAATAACAAATAAATGATTTCAAAGAACGAAATGATACTCTGAAGCTCTATAAAGAGCCTTAAAGCCTGGGTCTAGCTTTCATCAAAACTATTGAGACAGCATAGTTGACACATGGTGTGCAAAAGTCCATAAGGGTTGACTTAAATCCTAACCTTTTATTTGAATATCACTTCAATAATAACAAATAAATGTTTTCAAAGAACGAAATGATACTCTGAAGCTTTTTAAAGAGCCTTAAAGCCTGGGTCTAGCTTTCATCGAAACTATTGAGACAGCATAGTTGACACATGGTGTGCAAAAGTCCATAAGGGTTGACTTAAATCATGACCTTTTATTTGAATATCACTTCAATAACAAATACATGTTTTCGAAGAACGAAATGATACTCTGGAGCTCTTTAAAGAGCCTTAAAGCCTGGGTCTAGCTTTCATCGAAACTATTGAGACAGCATAGTTGACACATGGTGTGCAAAAGTCCATAAGGGTTGACTTAAATCATGACCTTTTATTTGAATATCACTTCAATAACAAATACATGTTTTCGAAGAACGAAATGATACTCTGGAGCTCTTTAAAGAGCCTTAAAGCCTGGGTCTAGCTTTCATCGAAACTATTGAGACAGCATAGTTGACACATGGTGTGCAAAAGTCCATAAGGGTTGACTTAAATCATGACCTTTTATTTGAATATCACTTCAATAACAAATACATGTTTTCAAAGAACGAAATGATACTCTGGAGCTCTTTAAAGAGCCTTAAAGCCTGGGTCTAGCTTTCATCGAAACTATTGAGACAGCATAGTTGATATATGGTGTGCAAAAGTCCATAAGGGTTGACTTACATCATGACCTTTTATTTGAATATCACTTCAATAACAAATAAATGTTTTCAAGGACCAAATGATACTCTGAAGCTCTTTAAACAGCCTTAAAGCCTGGGTCTAGCTTTCATCAAAACTATTGAGACAGCATAGTTGACACATGGTGTGCAAAAGTCCATAAGGGTTGACTTAAATCCTAACCTTTTATTTGAATATCACTTCAATAACAAATAAATGTTTTCAAGGACCAAATGATACTCTGGAGCTCTTTAAAGAGCCTTAAAGCCTGGGTCTAGCTTTCATCTAAACTATTGAGACATCCTAGTTGATACATGGTGTGCAAAAGTCCATAAGGGTTGACTTAAATCATGACCTTTTATTTGAATATCACCTCAATAACAAATAAATGTTTTCAAGGACCAAATGATACTATGAAGCTCTTTAAACAGCCTTAAAGCCTGGGTCTAGCTTTCATCTAAACTATTGAGACATCCTAGTTGATACATGGTGTGCAAAAGTCCATAAGGGTTGACTTAAATCATGACCTTTTATTTGAATATCACTTCAATAACAAATAAATGTTTTCAAGGACCAAATGATACTCTGAAGCTCTTTAAACAGCCTTAAAGCCTGGGTCTAGCTTTCATCTAAACTATTGAGACATCCTAGTTGATACATGGTGTGCAAAAGTCCATAAGGGTTGACTTAAATCATGACCTTTTATTTGAATATCACTTCAATAACAAATAAATGTTTTCAAGGACCAAATGATACTCTGAAGCTCTTTAAACAGCCTTAAAGCCTGGGTCTAGCTTTCATCTAAACTATTGAGACATCCTAGTTGATACATGGTGTGCAAAAGTCCATAAGGGTTGACTTACATCATGACTTTTTATTAGAATATCACTTCCATTATAAATAAATGATTTCAAAGAACGAAATGATACTCTGAAGCTCTTTAAAGAGCCTTAAAGCCTGGGTCTAGCTTTCATCTAAACTATTGAGACATCCTAGTTGATACATGGTGTGCAAAAGTCCATAAGGGTTGACTTAAATCATGACCTTTTATTTGAATATCACTTCAATAACAAATAAATGTTTTCAAGGACCAAATGATACTCTGAAGCTCTTTAAACAGCCTTAAAGCCTGGGTCTAGCTTTCATCTAAACTATTGAGACATCCTAGTTGATACATGGTGTGCAAAAGTCCATAAGGGTTGACTTAAATCATGACCTTTTATTTGAATATCACTTCAATAACAAATAAATGTTTTCAAGGACCAAATGATACTGTGGAGCTCTTTAAACAGCCTTAAAGCCTGGGTCTAGCTTTCATCTAAACTATTGAGACAGCATAGTTGATATATGGTGTGCAAAAGTCCATAAGGGTTGACTTAAATCATGACCTTTTATTTGAATATCACTTCAATAACAAATAAATGTTTTCAAGGACCAAATGATACTCTGAAGCTCTTTAAACAGCCTTAAAGCCTGGGTCTAGCTTTCATCAAAACTATTGAGACAGCATAGTTGACACATGGTGTGCAAAAGTCCATAAGGGTTGACTTAAATCCTAACCTTTTATTTGAATATCACTTCAATAACAAATAAATGTTTTCAAGGACCAAATGATACTCTGGAGCTCTTTAAAGAGCCTTAAAGCCTGGGTCTAGCTTTCATCGAAACTATTGAGACATCCTAGTTGATACATGGTGTGCAAAAGTCCATAAGGGTTGACTTAAATCATGACCTTTTATTTGAATATCACTTCAATAACAAATAAATGTTTTCAAGGACCAAATGATACTCTGAAGCTCTTTAAACAGCCTTAAAGCCTGGGCCTAGCTTTCATCTAAACTATTGAGACAGCATAGTTGTCACATGGTGTGCAAAAGTCCATAAGGACTTAAATCATGACCTTTTATTTGAATATCACTTCAATAACAAATAAATGTTTTCAAGGACCAAATGATACTCTGAAGCCCTTTAAACAGCCTTAAAGCCTGGGTCTAGCTTTCATCTAAACTATTGAGACATCCTAGTTGATACATGGTGTGCAAAAGTCCATAAGGGTTGACTTAAATCATGACCTTTTATTTGAATATCACTTCAATAACAAATAAATGTTTTCAAGGACCAAATGATACTCTGAAGCTCTTTAAACAGCCTTAAAGCCTGGGTCTAGCTTTCATCTAAACTATTGAGACATCCTAGTTGATACATGGTGTGCAAAAGTCCATAAGGGTTGACTTAAATCATGACCTTTTATTTGAATATCACTTCAATAACAAATAAATGTTTTCAAGGACCAAATGATACTCTGAAGCTCTTTAAACAGCCTTAAAGCCTGGGTCTAGCTTTCATCTAAACTATTGAGACAGCATAGTTGTCACATGGTGTGCAAAAGTCCATAGGGGTTGACTTAAATCATAACCTTTTATTTGAATATCACTTTAATAACAAATAAATGTTTTCAAAGAACCAAATGATACTCTGAAGCTCTTTAAAGAGCCTTAAAGCCTGGATCTAGCTTTCATCTAAACTATTGAGACAGCATAGTTGGCACATGGTGTGCAAAAGTCCATAAGGGTTGACTTAAATCATCTCCTTTTATTTGAATATCACTTCAATAACAAATAAATGTTTTCAAAGGACCAAATGATACTCTGAAGCTCTTTAAACAGCCTTAAAGCCTGGGTCTAGCTTTCATCTAAACTATTGAGACAGCATAGTTGTCACATGGTGTGCAAAAGTCCATAAGGGTTGACTTAAATCATAACCTTTTATTTGAATATCACTTTAATAACAAATAAATGTTTTCAAAGAACCAAATGATACTCTGAAGCTCTTTAAAGAGCCTTAAAGCCTGGATCTAGCTTTCATCTAAACTATTGAGACAGCATAGTTGGCACATGGTGTGCAAAAGTCCATAAGGGTTGACTTAAATCATCTCCTTTTATTTGAATATCACTTCAATAACAAATAAATGTTTTCAAAGGACCAAATGATACTCTGAAGCTCTTTAAACAGCCTTAAAGCCTGGGTCTAGCTTTCATCTAAACTATTGAGACAGCATAGTTGTCACATGGTGTGCAAAAGTCCATAAGGGTGGACTTAAATCATAACCTTTTATTTGAATATCCCTTCAATAACAAATAAATATTTTCAAAGAACGAAATGATACTCTGAAGCTCTTTAAAGAGCCTCAAAGCCTGGGTCTAGCTTTCATCTAATGTATTGAGACATCCTAGTTGATACATGGTGTGCAAAAGTCCATAAGGGTTGACTTAAATCATGACCTTTTATTTGAATATCACTTCAATAACAAATAAATGTTTTCAAAGGACCAAATGATACTCTGAAGCTCTTTAAAGAGCCTTAAAGCCTGGATCTAGCTTTCATCTAAACTATTGAGACAGCATAGTTGGCACATGGTGTGCAAAAGTCCATAAGGGTTGACTTACATCATGACTTTTTATTAGAATATCACTTCCATTATAAATAAATGATTTCAAAGAACGAAATGATACTCTGAAGCTCTTTAAAGAGCCTTAAAGCCTGGGTCTAGCTTTCATCGAAACTATTGAGACAGCATAGTTGGCACTTGGTGTGCAAAAGTCCATAAGGGTTGACTTAAATCATGACCTTTTATTTGAATATCACTTCAATCGCAAATAAATGTTTTCAAAGAAACAAATGATACTTTAAAGCTCTTTAAAGAGCCTTAAAGCCTAAGTCTAGCTGTTACTTAAACTATTGAGACATTCCAATTGACAGATGGTGTGCAAGTGACAGAAAGTTCATAAAGGTTGACTTACATCAAGACCTTTTATTAGCCTGTAACGTCCATAAATATTAAATCCTTTCAAAGAACTAAGCGGAATCGTGAAGCTCTTTAGAGCCTCAAAGCGGAGACACTCTTTTACTCCAGCATGCTTGCGAAGTTTTGGTCTGCACAGGCCTCTAAATAAGCAGGTTTGTCTGCGCGAGTGAGACTGAATGTTGTAGACACGCTCCGGTCTGTACAGGCCAAACCAGCGTAAAAGCCTGAGTGTGTGTTTCTGTCTTTAGAGCCTGTGACTAGACTATAATAAACCATGGATAAATTCTAGTTAGCACAAGATGTGTACAAAATAGGGTCGACGTACATGTCGAATAATTTACTTGGAAATAAATACTCTTTTAAAATTAAAACTGTCTGCACTTGTAATTAAAACATGGAAACGGTAGCTTAAGTTGTAGACTTCCAATTTAGAGATGGCAAACGCAAAACTCTGATAAAATACCAATGTACATATCCATTAAGTTGACGTAACATAGAGAAGACAAAAAAGAGGAAAATAAAAAGATCTAGTACGATTCAGTACAAAAACTAATTTACGCAACGAGAATGTAAAATGGCAAAGGCTTCGAGATTAAGTAGCCAATTTTTCCCTTTTTTCGTACGCTTAACAGTAACATTTAAAATTTAATTAAAAAAATAATTGTTTGTTTTGTTTATACATTTTTGCTTGTTTATAGGCCACAAAAGGAAACTAGAAAATTAAAAATATAATAAAAATGCCAACTTCTGTGTTTTTTAAACGGTGCGAAGTCTGCTTAAATATTCCAATCGTCAGTAAATTGTGGAGACAAACTGCGAAAATTTACAATTCTAAAGTGAGAAAATTTGCATAGCAATAAAATTTGCGGTTTTGACCTCCTTAATTTGGTAAATCTGTAAATTTTCACTTTCTTTCTTAAGAAAAAATATTTTATTAATTAGGCAACTATTTGAACAAGAAGAAGAGGAGCTTTTAACGTTCGTTGGTTCGTTTAAATATAAATATTCGATAAAAGTTATGACAATTAACGAAATGTACAACGAACCAAAAGGACTCTAAAATTAGCATTTCAAATGTAGAGAATTTAATACAACATTTATAGAGCAGTCAATTATTATTTATAATTAAAAGCTAATATGCAATGAATAGCAAATAGAACAATTATTTATTAAAATTAAAAAGGCTTTTGATTGCGTAACTGCACCGAGTATCGATTTCAAATGTTTGTTTAAATATGCGAGCTTTGGAAAAACAAAATGAAAATTTAGATGATAATAATCATATTGCAGATATGTGCATTATTGCGACCTTACGACCTTTGCTCTTTTTAATGCTTGCATTATTGCGGTTTTTAACTGTACTACATTTCCGCATTTTCACAATGTAATATGCCTACCTACTTTAATTTTATCCCTCGACAAACATAAAATTGAAAATTACTAGCGAAAATAAATCTAAAACTAAATTATTAAAGCAAAATCGTTAAATTCGAAATAAATAAAAAACTTCGTCCCTAATATAAATTTAATTACAGTTTGAAACTGCAATAAAACTTTTTCGAAATTCTTTAACGAACGTCGACATAAACTGCGTTTTGATTCAATCAATGTTGGAGAATTTGTAAAAGTTCACTCAACGAAAACTAGATTGATGTTCTCCAACGAAGCAACCGACTTTTGCTTATAAAAACCTTCAACAAACTCGCTTTTTTCAACCATTTTTTTTTCTAAATTAATATTTAAATATACGACGATGGAATGAATTAGTAATTTTGTTTGAAAAAATATTTGGTTATCAATATCAATAAGAGTTGGACATAAAAATGGGGAAAAACCGCCTCGATATGTTTTAAGTTGAAACCTTTGATATACTCGAGGGATTGCGAATAATTTCACGCTGCGAAGCTGTCCTCTGAAAGCTCGGATAAATTAAAGATAGCATTGATATGGCAATATTGCAAAATCATAACAATAATATAATAATGTTGTGGGCACTATAAGACACAGTAAAGTCGAAGGCAATGAAGTTCATTCGAGGCTCGTCGCTCGTGTAAAGCCTGCGCCACATACACAGGCTTGCCTTCCTTCTTTTCGGTTTGCAGCTTTCACAGGAGCACAGGGCAAACCGGAACATCTGGACATCGTTCAGGCGGCCTAGACAGGCCAAAGCTGAGCGTCTGGACATTGTTCAGGCTCCGGTTTGGTCTGTACGGGCGGAAGGTAAATTTGCGTGTGAGGCGCGACCTTAAGCAGTATATGGGACCTGAGCCCCGTTTGAGAATGCAGACAGCACTGCGTGCTACTTACTACTCATAAGATATTACTATTCTGCTGACAGGGAAATTTGAGAATGTACTTTGCAATATAATGCAAAATGCACTCAGATTAACAGAAAAATGGTGCTCAGAGCACTCCCTTACAATCAATCCGTTGAAAACGGAGTTAGTTTTGTTCACCAAATAACGCAAGTTGAGAAATATGATTTTGCCCAATTTAAAAGCCATATCTCTCAAACTAGTGAACACTGTCAAGTACCTGGGCATTACGCTTGATCAGAAACTCAATTGGAGATGTCACCTCGACAATAAAATTGAGAAAGCGTGGTGCTGCTTTTTGGCACCTGGATTAATACCCCATATTAATCCAAGAACCACCCTCTGGCTCTACACAGCCATTATCAGACCGATGCTAACATTCGGTGCCTTTGTTTGGTGGCCCAGGGTAAATAAAAAAAACAGCATAAAGAAACTCTCACGTGTGCAAAGACTAGCTTGCTTAGCGACCACTGGAGTAATGAAAACCGCATCACCGCTGCCTTGGAGACCCTTTTGTGCCTCCCACCACTAGATCTCTTTGTGAAGGAGCTGGCCCTAAGGACAACTCTAAGGTTACGCCGACTGAGCATGTGGGATAATTCAACAAATGTAGGACATCTAAGTATTGTCTATAGAGTATTGTCTAAAGATCTGCCTCTACTCACGTTAGGTACGGATTACATTCCACCTATATAGGGTGTATCCGAAATAGGTGGACAAACTTCAAGGGTGCGTTCCTTACCTAAAATTAACGTACCAAAGGTTGGATCAAGGACTGAAGAGTCAGAAGGAGTCGCTAAAGAGAGGCAGCACAGCACAATGAACCCAACAAGTGGCCTAAGTGCGTGTTAACCTCGGTTTACCCTCCACCCTAACAATTCTGAAATCCTAAAAATCTGTGGTAGAAAACATTGTTTTCTATGAGCGTGTGTGAGAGGAGGGTCGGTGCTTTAATGTGGACAATCTGATAACACAATGTTTTATTTATTTATTTATTTATTTATTTATTTATTTATTTATTTATTTATTTATTTATTCGGTGTGTTGCTTAGTGCGGTGCTAGGGACAGTGCTAGGTGCGGTACGCTGACGTGGCTACACCCTTATGACCGATTTTACAAACATAACTTACGTTAGAGTTTAGCAAAACTTGAGTTAGTACGATTGTTGAACCTGATTTTAAAATACGAATTTGCCTTGAACTCGGGTTCAATCGGAGTTTAATTTAAACCGCTGTTGAGCCTCAATTGTAAAATCGCTCTTAAATCTTGAAATGTGTTCATATTAGCCATGACAGGCTATTAGATTAAACTCTTCAGAAATAAAGCTCAGATATATGATGGAGGATGCAAAAGAACCCATCTGATACGCAATCGGAATGTTTCGTTTACAATCGAGCCCCACCAACTTTATAGGCCATCTCGAGTGAAACGAGCTCCACTTAAATCTAAAATGTTGTGAGATGTCAAAACCGTCTTTAATTTGTACTAACCCCAACTTAATTGTCAACCTTTTAAGTAGCACCAGCCATCCAGTGCTTGTAGAAAATTTTAACTATGCGACAACTTAACAAAGATCACAATTTCGAAGTGTTAAGTAATTTGCAATAATAGCTCTGAATTACGTTCGATCAAAAGTAATTTAAATGATAAACGCTTCCATTTTGAATTTCCATCTCCTAGTCATTATAATAATTTTCTTTTTAAGTGGCAACTTTAAAGCGTATAGAGAGAAAGAAAGGAGGGTAAATAAATTATTTGTTATTCTTGCACTTACATACAAGACTCGTATGTTGTTCCAATGTACATACTTATATTTCCTCTCATGTCCAAGAAAAACGTTGTTTATTCTAAGATTGTTCCGAGTACACAAATTTATAAGATCATCATTATTTCATTGAATTTACTCTCACAAGTAAGTACCAACTAAAACACTCTTTTAGATATTTTTCAACATTTCGACCTAATTCTTAATTACTTAACGGTGGAATATTAAACCACCAATTAAGTGCTTCCGTCTGATGAAGTTTTTTTAGACCTTTTGCAAGAATTTGTTAATTTATATCCAAGACCTAAAAGGATTGTTATAGTAATGAAAAATATAAAGGAATAAAACAAGTCCAATAGTATAGTTTAACGAAACATAAATGGTTTTTATGATGTAGTTGGTGATTAACATCAACACGAACAAATAAGAGTTTCTGATGTTTAAAGAATAAACCTGTTATTTTAAAACTGCCCCTGGAGTTTAAGAATAGTGTTGTTTTGAGAAAATGCACATTAACTAGCGCTTGGTGGACAGTTAAAGAGTCAAAATTTAAAAAATCATTTACGCGGACTTAAATTTTACAAACTAAAGAGCGAGATACCTAAACGTGTTGACGTGACGAAAGTGGTTAATAGGTTAACACTGCCCTTACTCGCTTTAGCTATTGCTTGCGTTTTTATATAATTTAAAATAAAATATTTATAAAAGGTATACGAGCGCCGAAATAAATAATTTGCGGGAGTAGCCAATATGCCAGTGACAGTCTGTTAAGTAGCACTGTAAAATTTATCTACTCCAGATGATTCGACCTTTGCAATTCGGTCTCGAAGATATTTATTTTTTTCAATTTATGATTTATAGCATTCGTTTAAAAATGTAAGGAACTAAAATAAGTCACTGCGAGCTAGAGTTATACCTACTTGCTGAAACCTGAAAGACATCAAATTAGTAATAGCCTTGAAAAGCGGTTAAAGTAAATATGGTCCGGCTTTGCGGCTACTAAAGTCAAATTTTGCATGTGGCTGGCGCAATAACATTAATAAATTAAAATCCCCCTCCAACTATTTTTCTATTTCAGATAAAAATTTCGGTTTAAGATATTCTCTAGGGAAGAGGTTAACCTAGTAGGCATCATCTTTTTCTACTACGAAAACTGCAATTAAAGTATCGTAGCTCAAGTGTTAAAGTGGTATATGCCCATTCATCCACTGAGCTATATTCTTCTGAATCCCCCCCATCACAGTTTTTGGTCATTAGGTCAGCAGTCCTCTCTGACTCCCCGACGATATCAAGCGTCTGAATATTTATATGTCCACTAGGGGTGGGCGATATTAAAAAAATATCGATATTTTCGATATTAAAAAAAATATCGATATTATCGATATATCGATATATCGATATATCGATATATCGATATATCGAAATTCGATATATCGATATTCTGATATATCGATATTCCAATATATCGATATTCTGATTTATATACAGGGTGATTCAAAATGGCGCATAAGCTCTTCAGTACGTTGTAGGGAATAATAATTGAAGTATGGGAAAAATAGTAAAAACAATCGTAGGGGCTAATTTGCTGAGAAATGAAGAAGTAAAGTTGAGAACTCAACTCCGAATTCATCCAATTTTTGAAAGTTTTTATCATTTCTTATAATAATTTAAGTATTTTTTCATACTGTGTAATAAAACAAATTCTTATTATACCTCATTATCCTGAAATATTAGCTTTTGAAAATCGATATTTTTATACCAAGTTGTTTGAAAACAATATGTGGCAACTTATATAAGCCACTTATATACATAGTAACTACAAAAATATATCAGCTAGAATTTTTTTATGATTTTTCTATAGTTCAAATAACCGTCCTCTACAACGTACTGAAGAGCTTATGCGCTATTTTTGAATCACCCTATAGTGTCTATAGGGTATAGTGTCTAGTTAGCTACAGCCTCCAGCACGCGTTTTCACAGATCACGGTAACCCCAAACATTTCGTTACAGTGCGGCATATTTTGTTAGCCGACTAGAAAATGTTGCTAGACGACAAGGAAGCAAAGCTTTGCCTGGGGTCTGGGCTACTTCCAATCTATCAAAATTTTGAATAACGATATTAAAAAAATATATATCGATATATCGGAATATCGATATATCAGAATATCGATATATCGGAATATCGATATATCGGAATATCGATATATCGGAATATCGATATATCGATATATCGATATATCGATATATCGATATATTTTATTTAATATCGTTATTCGATATATCGATATATCGATATAAATATCGATATATCGAATAAAATTCCCAGCCCTAATGTCCACTGGAGCTACGAGCTTACACAAAATATTTTATATAGTTGACCCCATCTGACTGAATGATAATGGATTAAGAGAGGTGACGACAGCAAAGGGTGAAATCTGATGCTTGGAGAAGACCATAACAAAAAACGAGCGGGCGCCCCCGTCGAAATTCGACGAAGTAGTTGTATACTGAACCCAACGTAAGTTGAATCCACCACGTGACCAAACCTGCGCGAGGCGTGGCTTCAGAGCCCAGTGGCGAAACTAGTTATTTCTTCTGTCAAAAAAATAATTTTTAAAAGTTGTCAAAATTTAAAATAATTATTTAATTTAAATTTTTATTTGAAGTATTAATAATAATTAATTACTGATTTAATACTTTGTGAATGAGATTTTCACTTTATTGAAATGCTTGTAATTATTTTGCTTCGACAAAAGTAACGTCATAACTATACGACGGCACTGTCTACATTTGTTTCTAAGCAACGAACGCACTAATCTACTGCGCAATTTTAACGGTCATCACGTGGTGGATTCACCTTACGTTGGGTTCCCTATAGCGATGTACTAGTTAAGTTTTTAGAAATTCTGCCTGATATTGATAAGGGCCGTTTTACATGGACTAAATATCGTACTAACTTGTTAGTACTAAATTAAAATCCGCCGAACTGATAAGTCAAACACCCAACAACAGTTACTGATGGTCTGATTTTGTCGATGGTCAAGTAATGAGATGGAACAGCTACTTGAAAACTCGTCAGATCACACATTTAAAGAAGACCTAATATTACCCATGAGCTGACCAAATCTGCCTGACTGATCAGCTAACTACTCGACAATGCTACAAATTATGTGATTTGGTCAGGCGATGTTACAGACATGGTAACTTAAGGATTCGAAGTTGATATTACTCTGTGCTGACCAAATCGGCCCGACTGATAAGTCAAACACCCAACAACAGTTACTGATGGTCTGATTTTGTCGACGGTCAAGAAATGAGATGGCACAGCTACTTGAAAACTCGTCAGATCACACATTTAAAGAAGACCTAATATTAACCATGAGCTGACCAAATCTGCCTGACTGATCAGCTAACTACTCGACAATGCAACAAATTATCTGATTTGGGCAGGCGATGTTGCAGGCACGGTAACTTAAGGGTTCGAAGTTGATATTACTCTGTGCTGACCAAATCGCCCGACTGATAAGTCAAACACCCAACAACAGTTACTGATGGTCTGATTTTGTCGATGGTCAAGTAATGAGATGGAACAGCTACTTGAAAACTCGTCAGATCACACATTTAAAGAAGACCTAATATTACCCATGAGCTGACCAAATCTGCCTGACTGATCAGCTAACTACTCGACAATGCTACAAATTATGTGATTTGGTCAGGCGATGTTACAGACATGGTAACTTAAGGATTCGAAGTTGATATTACTCTGTGCTGACCAAATCGGCCCGACTGATAAGTCAAATACCCAACAACAGTTACTGATTGTCTGATTTTGTCGACGGTCAAGAAATGAGATGGCACAGCTACTTGAAAACTCGTCAGATCACACATTTAAAGAAGACCTAATATTACCCATGAGCTGACCAAATCTGCCTGACTGATCAGCTAACTACTCGACAATGCTACAAATTATGTGATTTGGTCAGGCGATGTTACAGACATGGTAACTTAAGGATTCGAAGTTGATATTACTCTGTGCTGACCAAATCGGCCCGACTGATAAGTCAAACACCCAACAACAGTTACTGATGGTCTGATTTTGTCGACGGTCAAGAAATGAGATGGCACAGCTACTTGAAAACTCGTCAGATCACACATTTAAAGAAGACCTAATATTACCCATGAGCTGACCAAATCTGCCTGACTGATCAGCTAACTACTCGACAATGCTACAAATTATCTGATTTGGGCAGGCGATGTTGCAGGCACGGTAACTTAAGGGTTCGAAGTTGATATTACTCTGTACTGACCAAATCGGCCCGACTGATAAGTCAAACACCCAACAACAGTTACTGATGGTCTGATTTTGTCGATGGTCAAGTAATGAGATGGAACAGCTACTTGAAAACTCGTCAGATCACACATTTAAAGAAGACCTAATATTACCCATGAGCTGACCAAATCTGCCTGACTGATCAGCTAACTACTCGACAATGCTACAAATTATGTGATTTGGTCAGGCGATGTTACAGACATGGTAACTTAAGGATTCGAAGTTGATATTACTCTGTGCTGACCAAATCGGCCCGACTGATAAGTCAAATACCCAACAACAGTTACTGATTGTCTGATTTTGTCGACGGTCAAGAAATGAGATGGCACAGCTACTTGAAAACTCGTCAGATCACACATTTAAAGAAGACCTAATATTACCCATGAGCTGACCAAATCTGCCTGACTGATCAGCTAACTACTCGACAATGCTACAAATTATGTGATTTGGTCAGGCGATGTTACAGACATGGTAACTTAAGGATTCGAAGTTGATATTACTCTGTGCTGACCAAATCGGCCCGACTGATAAGTCAAACACCCAACAACAGTTACTGATGGTCTGATTTTGTCGACGGTCAAGAAATGAGATGGCACAGCTACTTGAAAACTCGTCAGATCACACATTTAAAGAAGACCTAATATTACCCATGAGCTGACCAAATCTGCCTGACTGATCAGCTAACTACTCGACAATGCTACAAATTATGTGATTTGGTCAGGCGATGTTACAGACATGGTAACTTAAGGATTCGAAGTTGATATTACTCTGTGCTGACCAAATCGGCCCGACTGATAAGTCAAATACCCAACAACAGTTACTGATTGTCTGATTTTGTCGACGGTCAAGAAATGAGATGGCACAGCTACTTGAAAACTCGTCAGATCACACATTTAAAGAAGACCTAATATTACCCATGAGCTGACCAAATCTGCCTGACTGATCAGCTAACTACTCGACAATGCAACAAATTATCTGATTTGGGCAGGCGATGTTGCAGGCACGGTAACTTAAGGGTTCGAAGTTGATATTACTCTGTGCTGACCAAATCGCCCGACTGATAAGTCAAACACCCAACAACAGTTACTGATGGTCTGATTTTGTCGACGGTCAAGAAATGAGATGGCACAGCTACTTGAAAACTCGTCAGATCACACATTTAAAGAAGACCTAATATTACCCATGAGCTGACCAAATCTGCCTGACTGATCAGCTAACTACTCGACAATGCAACAAATTATCTGATTTGGGCAGGCGATGTTGCAGGCACGGTAACTTAAGGGTTCGAAGTTGATATTACTCTGTGCTGACCAAATCGCCCGACTGATAAGTCAAACACCCAACAACAGTTACTGATGGTCTGATTTTGTCGACGGTCAAGAAATGAGATGGCACAGCTACTTGAAAACTCGTCAGATCACACATTTAAAGAAGACCTAATATTACCCATGAGCTGACCAAATCTGCCTGACTGATCAGCTAACTACTCGACAATGCTACAAATTATGTGATTTGGTCAGGCGATGTTACAGACATGGTAACTTAAGGATTCGAAGTTGATATTACTCTGTGCTGACCAAATCGGCCCGACTGATAAGTCAAATACCCAACAACAGTTACTGATTGTCTGATTTTGTCGACGGTCAATAAATGAGATGGCACAGCTACTTGAAAACTCGTCAGATCATACATTTAAAGAAGACCTAATATTAACCATGAGCTGACAAAATCTGCCTGACTGATCAGCTAACTAGTCGACAACGTTACAAATTATCTGATTTGGTCAAGCGATGTTACAGGCACGTTAACTTAAGAATTCGAAGTTGATATTACTCTGCGCTGACCAAATCGGCACTACAGATAAGAACAGTTACTGATGGTCTGATTTTGTCGATGGTCAAGAAATGAGATGGCACAGCTATTTAAAAATGCGTGAGATCACACATCTAGAAAATACCTGCTATGGCATGACTGGCCAAATCGGCCTAACTGACCAGCTAACGACGACTAGAAGACGAGTTAAAGACCCAGCGACAAATCACACTCATACACTCGACCTGTATATAATACTATGAGCTGACTAAACCAGCTTGGCTGACCTACCAATTAACCGACAACCCAAACAATTATCTGATGTGGTCAGACGATCAGACAGTCACTAGAAATAATCGATACTGATATCACTTCTAAGTTGGCTGAATCGGCCTAACTGGCCTAATGCTACAGCTGATTTCATTCGCTCGGCGGTCATGAAATCAAATTTCATTGCCGGGCATGACTATCTAAGCACCCCACACAAGCAAATCAGATCGTCAGAACTGATTTGAGGACTAATATCAGAACTTCACTAAATGGCGAGGTGTTGATGAAGGCTAAACTGTATTTGGTAATATTTAACTGACAGTTATCTATTTCAATTAAATAAAACGATAAAATTTTATTGTTTAATAAGATCATTATTCTAAGTCAGCATCTTAATTCGTGATTTAAACCTATCCACATTCCACCAACTTTAGCGACAATACGCTGTAGAGAAGTTTGAACAAATTTATTACTCTTAATTAAAAATTTCAAACTGTATAATTGTAAGTTGAAATTACTTTGAGCTCATCCTTATCATTGAGAATAGTTACGTAATTAAATTTTCGGTCCTTAAAGTATAAGTAGTTTTCCAAGACATGGTTTATTCATTTTCGTCATTTAATTTTTCTATTCAAAATGCTCCCGGCTATTTACATCCTTTCAAACTTCAACCATTTTATATATATTTTTTCGTCTCTATCCCAAAGCTTTTATAAATCAATAAAGTGCTCGATTTTTCAGCTTTGACTGCAATTTTAATACCGTCTTACAAATTTTGACTAAACAAGTGGTTCGAGCTTGCTTTTTAACCGTAAAAGTTTTATTAATTTCATGAGTTTACATCTTGATATTTTAATAAAAAAAAATTATATTTAAGGGTAAGACTTTATAAACTTTCGAAACTCTATGCAAAATTTATTTTAGAAAATAAAAGTAAAAAGTCGAGAGGAAATTCGAAACGGTAAAATCGTTAAAGTTGGCAAAAAAACTTTGTTTGGTTTTCATTAAGTAATGTCGAATTTCCGTCTATTTTTATACAATACAAAAACTCTAATCAACCGAATGGCTACGGAATAATCGGCAAATAGAATCTTGGACGCTACCGCATAACGTCAAAAGCATAAACGAAAATAAATTAAATTTTAAGATTCCGTGTAGGTAAACGAAATTTGCTTCATTTTTATAACCCGTTTTTTCTCGAATCAAATCGGAATTGCTTTATTTGTCATATTTACAAAGTTTGTTGTCGATAATCGAATTGTCCATCCACTGCTCTACTTATAGAATTAAACAAAAGAGTTCAATTAACTTTAAAAACGTCAAACGATAAAGTCACAAATTGTTAAATTTTATAGCCTTTTAATACTTTTCAATTTCCTCCCCTGCTTTTTGTTGCAAAAATAAAATTTATTTTTAAATTTCTACAATTTTAAATTAAAACTTCATTGATATTAACTTAAAATAAGAGACGTATGCAAAATAAATGTAATGTTTTAAAGCGCTTGGTTGCTCATGTATCAACTCGCGTTGCTCTTGTGAAAAGAGATAATGCCATTTTAATAAATATTAACAATGTACTTTCAAGTTGTCTCGCTTTAATTTTTGTAAAAACAAATTAATTCAGTCTACGTGAGAAGACTCTTCTGCGACGAGTCATTTTTACCTAATTAAGCTTTTGTGGGGAGTTCTTCATTTTTAAAAATGCCCAAAATACCCTACAGCTTTATTGGGAAAATCAAAAACATTAACGAGAGTTTGCCAGTTGGCTTCAAAATACCAAAGTAGATCCACCCCTATGGACACTATGAACCTACAGTTCAAAAAATTGATTTAAGTAATAAATAAATGATTAATTGAGAAACATTTTTGAAGAACAGTTGGAGTTGACACAGATCAAAGAGACACTAGAGTTTTCTCCTCTAGAAACCTAGAAGATTACCTTTAGACTTTTATCAATTCAAAATTTTGCGAAATTGTACAACAACCGCTAACTTGTAGAATATTTATACTATGGAAATTTCAACCTAAACTTGTAACGATGCAAAATTTTCGGGTTTCCACAAGGGGTTATCCACTCTCTGCAGTCAATGTACAGAAATTGAGGTGTCACTGGTAGTCATCTGCAGTCAATGGCAGCCATAGCATATGCAGTCATAGGCAGTCAACTGCAGTCAGTGTACAAATTCAGAACAGTGGTTGACCCTTCGGGTTTCCAATAAAAGCCCCTTCTCCATTTTGATAAAGGACTTCTCGTTTCACCATCGTGGTGAGCGGCAGCGCGCTTCTGTCAATTTTTGCCTTTAGTCAATTTCCCCTTGCCTTCAGCAAAGCCGCGTTAATGAATTATTATTTTACTACTTGTTAACTATTTCCCGTGTTAAATTAGTTAGTAATTGATTTGATTTAATTAATTAATCTTTATTTTGTTTACTCTGCTGCCTTCAGCAAACCCGTGGATCTACATTTCGAACCATACGACTATTGATCTCTCTTAGAACCGCTTTGAATCTTACAGTAGACTATTGACTTATTGATCTAGGGAAGAGAAGTTTCCGTGCCAGTTTTTCATCAGGACTTTTGATCTCTCTTAGAGGACCGCTTGGGATCTTAAAGAGAGGACTATTGATCTTGTGGAATACGTAGTCCCTGATTCTTTCTTTTATGGCTAGTGATCTTTTTTTAAGGACCAATTTGGATCTCAAAGACAAAACTATTGTTCTAGAAGAAGAAATCCCCTCTTTGCCCTCCAGTGTCTCATCAGATCTATTGATCTCTCTTAGAGGACCAATTTGGATCTTAAAGAGAGGACTATTGATCTGATGAGTGAACTTTCTCTTTTCATTAAGTCTAGTGAAATCTTTCTTGGGAGAGAGGACTAGTGATCTGGTAGGAAAGAGCGTCTGGAGTTTTCCAAGTATAGTGATGTCTCTTACAGGACCGGTTGGATCTTAAACAGAGAGCTAGTGGTCAGGGAGTGCTTCTATCCTATTTGTGTTTGTCCAGGACTAGTGATCTCTCTTCAAGGACCGGTTGGATCTCAAGGACGAGAACTAGTGGTCTGGAAGAACAGTGGCCGAGAGGTCATATAAGAGATTTGTATTTTGTTGGTTGGTTATTCACTTCTAAATTGTTTACATTTTTTTGTCCTTAACAAATGTTTTTTTGCTACGAACCCCCCTGTCTCCAACTGAGCAACGCTAAAGGGAGAATAAATGAAGCACCCGATTTTCGGTGTTACAACGTTAGTTTTTAAAAGCACCCTGTATGTGTGTAATTTAGCTTTCATGAATTTATTGGGAGTTCATCTGAACGACCGAAAAAAATTTCGAGGTAAATTTGAATAAAAAATTAAAGGCATCGTTAATAAATAAATCAATCAATTAGTTTCTAATTTTTATTGTAAATTGGTACCGTCTGTCTAAAATTTCAATCGAGAACTTTTTTCATTAGCAATTTAATAGGGTCGAATGCATTGCCGTTGTTGGTTGTGTGAAAAATTACTAATTTAATTAAAATGCAATTTGATTTTTAAATAAGCTAATTATAACTTATTCATGGATTATTAAAGTAAATTGTTAGTTATTATGCCGTTGTTTGTGTGTGTTATAATCTAGTGTAACATGAAACGTTCATAACACCTAATTATTATTTTTCATAAATTATTACACATTGTGAGTTTTATTCAATTTTTATTTTCACACTAATGCGTGCTGTGCAAGAGCAATAATAACAACCAATTTTATAAAGATATTGTAACACCTTTAATGCACCAAACCATGCTCAATTTCATGAGCTTCTAATATCTTAAGAATATCTTCTTCTTTAGTGCTTCATTCTACAAAAAGAGTATTTATACCATTAGAAATAAATGGGGACACCCAAGATCTTTACAATTAGGGGCTCTATTGCAAAAACTCAAAAAATATGTTAAAGACAAAGGTTTTGAAAATAGAAAAAAATTGATAATGTTTAAAGTAATAAAAATAAAAAAAGTAATAAAAAATAAAAAAAAAATAAAATAATAGAAAAAAAAAAAGCAATCAATAAGTAATACAAAAAAAATTAAAATTTCAAAACCAACAGTCCCTGTCTATTATTTCTCTTTCATTTGACACCTTAATTTGTAGAAAAATATTGAGTATTTTTTTATTATACTTCCTACTGTTTCTCTTCAAAGGGGCGATAGGAAAACTCCATTTGAAGCTTTATTTTTCGTACAACAATGGCACACAAAGTGCAATAATCCTACAGCTCGTTCAAAATAAAAAAGGGCTTGAGGCAAGGCCCTCTACCCTATATTAATTAGCCGGCGTCTTATTAATGCTTGCTCTTATGATATAGTACAGGAGCTAGTGAATGTGACAATATCTAAGCTATCTAACATCTAACTTAAAGATCCATAAAAGTCTGGCAGGCTTCCCGTGGGCGAAAGGCACTCCAGTGCATGGTTGAAAAATAACCCCAGTGCGTTAAAAAAGCAACCGACTTCAGAAAATTATTGTAGAATATATGAAAATATCAATATTTTGATAATTATCTATCATTTCAACAAAATTTGGTATTGAAGGGTAAGAATTCTTGGTGATTGATGATGGTGGGAAAATTACACCCTTTGACATTAAATTACATGTGATTGAAAACGGTATTTTTGTCTAAATAGAACAGTTTGTATAATATTACATTTTTGTTGATTTTCTATGCCACGTGTCCCTGACCAAAGATGTATGTACTTAGGGATTTAACATTGCTTTTCAGTTTATTGCAGATTCCTGCTCGTCGTTTTAACCTACAGAAATGTTAATAGTATCAACGGATAAAGAATTTTTCTTTGACTGAGTACATTATTTGCAAAAATTTACGTTTTGCACCTTATATTCGGTCTGTCTGTCTATTTATTTATAAACACTCTGAGAAGATAATTACATTATTAATTAACTCTCTGACAAATTTCAATTTGAAATAACATAACTATACATGATTGTATACAATGTGATTAATGTTACCGACGGTAGTTGTTTGAATTATAAAAAAATATAGAAATAACAAAAACATAAGTGATTGAAATATTGATAAAAAGAGAGAAAGAAAGATCCCAGAAAAAAGTCAAAAAGTTTATATCGTGATATGACAGTACAATGGACCCGCATAAATGGCCTAATTGCACGTGAACTTCAGTTTACACTCCACCTTTAACAATTCAATTGAATCGTGATGGCAATTGCATGAGCAACTCATGCATTAGTTGTGGAGAGATTATCTAAAAGTTACATATTGTACGAGTCTGCAAAGAAAACGTTAGAGGGGAAAGGGAGTCCAAACCAGTGGTCATTATAACGTCGCGACGTTATCTTTATAATTTATTTGTGTAACCACATTAATAAAGCGGCACAATTAATATGTATGTAAAATCAAGGAACGTAATGCAAATTGTGAGTTCCGCTAGTTAATTGTAATAGACAGAACCTGCATTCCTTATACGTTTTCTCTCCAGATTCGTGCAATACATTGTTGCTAATTTAATAGATAATACAAAAAAGGTCAAAATTAGACACGAATTCTAAAAAGGTACATACCGATGGATGTACCGATGGATTAGATTGTAAGCCCAGGTCATGTGACCTAAACTTCTTTCAAATTTTTATTTAAGAATGTTGAAACAGAAAAATGAACAAAAATAAACCATTCTACTTAATCTTCAATATTTAGTAGAAATCAACTTTATTAGAGATTCATCAAAATAGAAAGGAATTTGAGATGGAGCCCCACATCCCTTAAATCCTCAATACAATATTATTTAAACACCTTTTTTAAAAGTTTAATTTTTAATTTTCATCTGAAATAGGCAACCCATCGAGGAAAATAGTTACTACTTGCATAATTTAAAATTTATTTATTGCTCTCAAAACCAAACACCGATTTTTCAACAAATACAATAGATTCCACTTATTTGAATCAGTGGTTAATTAAATCAGCCGCTTATGACTCACAAAAGTATAGAACTCGAATTTATTTGTATGGTGGTTTTTACATCGCTTTATTGAATCGCCGCGCCGTCTATTTGATTCAAAAACTCTCTGTACCAACGTGATTTTAATAAGCGTCTACTGTAGTAATACTAATAATTCCTCTTTACTATTTAAATAAAAATCTTGATCCCGATATTTCGGACATAAAAACGAAGAAATTGCATGATTTACCCCCTCGAAATTTCATTCGATGTGGTCAATTACTTTGGAGGGGATCCGACTTTTAGAACTTTCTGTATAAGCACTCACTGGCAGGCACATACGCGGTGTACTTTTGTTAATAAAATTTGTAAATAAATGACATATAAACAATATTAGGTAGCTAATAAATATAGCCCGATTTTTAACAACAATTAATAGTACTTTGTTTTATTAGGAGACAAAGTGACGTTTTGTGTAATAAGACTGTGTTTGGCTGAAGAGCGAGCGTAGCGAGCGAGTCCGGCAATACTAAATAGTCACACAAAACTACTTTGTCCAACAGAATTAGATATCTTACATAACAAAATTAGGTCCGTATTGAGACCTTTCTTAATATGTTAATTTGTACCTATACTTTAAGAATCCGATGAGTTCCGAGCTGGGTGACAGGGGCGCGCGTGAATAAATGGACTTGAAGAGGAAAAATATGTTTGTGCGTAAATTTCTCGGAAAGGGTGCAACCCAGCGAAAAATGACTAGAGTATAATTTTATAGATGAAGCATTTCTAAAAAACAATCGGGCGAATCAATGTCGTACAAAATAATTGCACGCCGATGGACGAAAAACTGTTTTACTCCTAGACGAACAATGATAAAATTACAAAAATAATTTCAATTTGAAGGTGAAGATTTTGGCTTTCATTTTTGTATATTTTTGATTTACTTTTGTTACGTCTTGTACTATTAAACAGCTAATGAAATTCTCTTTGTACCATTTCTTAAATAGTTGCAGATATTTTGTTGGATGAATTATTTTAGAAATTTTTCCTTAAGGCTTATCGTTCCTTATGAATCATTTTTTAAAGTTACAGCACAAAAAATCGATTATACATTATTTTATAAAAGACTTAAAACTTCAGAATTTTAAAGAAATTTTATTTTTTTAAATATTTTCATTTAAAAATTTCTGTAAAATCGTTAATATTTAACGAGTTGAAAAAAACCTATAACTGATTTTGAAGGAAAATAAGTCTACTTTTTGATGCACTTATAATAATTTATTTACAATCTCAAGTTTACTTTTTATATTTAATACAGTTAAGAAGTGGAAATATCGACGACATTTTCTTAAAATCTCTACTACATTTAAAGTACTGAAGTTTTTCAACTTTCGTTTATGCAATTGAAACATAATAACCCATACTTTAGTCTATGAAAACCACAACTGGCTCAGATGTACTAGTACTTAACAACCGGCTGTTATATTCACGTAAATATGTGGAAATATTTCGACTTCAAAATCAGTCTCACAAAAATATTTTCAAAAACGGCTTATTATGTCTTTTAGAGCTATTTATTGCGACAAGAAAATATAACTGCATAATCGAGCACATACACAGGCTGTTTTAAACGACGTGCGCGCACCATTGCGAACTTTCTTATTATTAGAGCTACAAAACTGGTTAAATTAGCAAGGAATCATAATTTTTACCGCTGATTACCATGGTCAACACCGAGGGGTAATTCGCTTGGCATTTAAATGCCAATAATGCCAAACAATGCCAAACAATGCCAAACAATGCCACACAATGCCAAACAATGCCACACAATGCCACACAATGCCAAACAATGCCAAACAATGCCTAACAATGCCACACAATGCCAAAACAATGCCAAAAAATGCCATGCAATGCCAAACAGTTCTACACAATGCCTTATATTTGCAAGCAAAATGTTACGCCCAAACGGTATAATTTTTTCTTTTTACCCTATAATTTTGGGGTTCTAATTTATTAAATAATTATTTTAATGATAAAAAAAATTTTTTTTACTGTTATTTCTCGACGTTTGGAGTACTTACTAAACCGATTTTGATGAAATTTGCATTTAAATACTTTAAGAAAATTTCAACCCTAAAATATATTTTTTTTAAATCGATAGGTACAGGGTGTCCAAAAATAAGAGGATTATTCTGGGCGCATTGTTGCAAAGGGTCAAAGTTATTTTTTCTTGGCTATAAGAAATATAGGCACAGCCCCAGCCCCAATAAAAAACAAAATTTTCAATTTTTAAATTCAAAATGGCGGACAATACCTACATCAAATATCCCATTTTGTTGTTCTTCCCTTTTAACCGAGTGCTTGACATTGGGTGGCTTTGAGTGACGCTTTTAACATTGAAAATGTTTATGTATCGTATAGGGGTTGTTTAGGGTGACTCTTTTAACTTGGTAACAGACTACCCGTGTGACATATCGTTAGATCGGGCTTGGGGAGAGAACATGAGCATGCATATTATGTTTCATTTCATATCATCCCTGTTCTTGTAAATTGCACAAAACATCGCATATTGGCGTTACATGTCGTTTTCGGCTATATTTCGACGCGACATGATGAAATAAGCTATTTTACTTACTTCTCCATGTTAAGTCGTGTTAGGGGTTGTTGGGGTGAATTTCTTGATGTCGCGACAGGCTAACCGTGTGACATATCGTTAGATCGGGCATGGACAAAGGAAACGAATACGCATATTCTTTTTCATTTTTATATCACCCCTGTTCTTGTAAATTGCGCAAAACAACCCAGATTGACGTTACATATCGTTTTTGGCTATTTTCGACGCGACATGATGAAATAAGCTATTTTACTTACTTCTCCATGTTAAGTCGTGTTAGGGGTTGTTGGGGTGAATTTCTTGATGTCGCGACAGGCTAACCGTGTGACATATCGTTAGATCGGGCATGGGCAAAGGAAACGAATACGCATATTCTTTTTCATTTTTATATCACCCCTGTTCTTGTAAATTGCGCAAAACAACCCAGATTGACGTTACATATCGTTTTCGGTTATATTTCGACAATAGATGATGAAACAAACTATTTAAGTTGCCTATCGATGTTAAGTTCTATTAGGGGTGTTGATGGTGGTCTTTTTAACGTAGCAACAGACTACCCGTGTGCATTTCGTTAGATCGGGCATGCAGAGAGGAAACTAACACGCATATTTTGTTTCATTTTATATCATCCCTGATCTTGTAAATTGTGCAAAACAACGCAAAATTAGTTGCAAGTAAGTACATATTTAATATATTTTAAATATATATTTTGAATATTTTGTATTCGTACGCTCGGGGTATTATTTTAACGTTTGAACTTAAAATACTCCTGCAGTAAATTCTACATGCCTTGAAGTATACACCATGCGTTAAAAATCGCAAAATCGTAAAAATTGGACATACGCTACTTCTTCTCTCAAGCGACGATGTATGAAATTTGGTTTTAGCCACTTTAAAAAAATTTCCACGGAAACTTAAACTTTAAAAAGAAATCGATAGATAGAGGGGGTTCAAAAATAAGAGTATTATTTTGGGCGCATTATTGCAAAAAGCCAAAGTTATTTTCACTTGGTTATCACTTGGCTAAAAGATAGTAGGTACATCATAGCCCCAATTGAAAGCAAAATTTTTAATTGCAAAATAGCGGCTAATACAACAATTGTCCCATTTTGTTGTTCTTTCCTTCTCATAACCACGATTTTATGATTATAATAAAAATTTCAAAACGGCATAGTATAGCCAAAATATAGGGTTTCCGTCATAACCTATTAGATTTTTAAAATTGTTTTAAAATTGTATACCTACATTTTAGCGGGCAATGTAGCTCAAAATTTTGAAATCGATATTCTCAAAACTTGTTTCGGCTGTTTTTTTTTTATTTTTAGACAGTTATTATGATATAGACATTGCCATTCTTTATCGTATCCCGGCGTTTTATTCTTTAGAAATTTCTAGAACCGGAGTTATGATGTTTTGAATATCAAAATTTCAAAAAGCTGTAATTTATTTTCTAATAAAAATTGAAACTTGAAAAGTGCTAAATGCAATAATCTAATTGTAACGGTGTTGAATTTGAATCTGGATACTAGACCAAATACTGGTACAGTAATACAGTATCCTGGAATTTTTGTTATCATTTAAACCAGCTACTTGTCAATTTTTAACTTATTTTTTTTAGTTTCCCCTAGCTCATTTCATCAAAGGAATGTAAAATGATAATTATTTGGGTTGCTGACAAAGCACTATCAACATTTTCAACACCCTGTATAGCACTTTAGTAGTCGCATTTCGAACAATCCCTTCTTAACGGGTAGTACCTACGTCGTTAAAGGCATGTAGAATGCTAAACTGTGTCTCTTACAAATGACTATTACAATTTTCAACACCCTGTATAATTGTTTAGCATTTGAATTTATGCAATGTCCCTCTTCATGTGTGTTAATTTCAGCAAAGAAATGTAGAATGCTAATCATTTGTGTTGATTACAAAGCAGTATTAACATTTTGAACACCCTGTATAGCACTTTAGTAGTTGCATTTCGAAAAATCCCTTCTTAGCCGGTGCCTACGACGTTAAAGGAATGTAGAATGCTAAAGTGTGTTTCTTAAAATTACTATTACAATTTTCAACACCCTGTATAATTGTTTAGCATTGGAATTTATGCAATGTCCTTATTAATGTGTGTTCATTTCATAAAATAAATGTAGAGTGCTAATCATTTGTGTTGATTACAAAGCACTATTAACATTTTGAACATCCTGTATATAGCACTTTAGTGATTGCATTTCAAACAATCCCTTCTTAGCGGGTACCAACGTCGTTAAAGGAATGTAGAATGCTAAGCTGTATCTTTTACAAATGACTATTAAAATTATGAACACCCTGTATCTTTCTATAGCTTTTCCATGTACTTATACAATCTGTTTGTTTATTTCATCAAAGGAATGTAGAATGCTAATCATTTGTGTTGCTTACAAAGCTCTACAACACTATTAACATGCGAACACCCTGTATATCACTTTAGAAGTCGATTTTCGAACCATCCCTTCTTAGCGGGTGCCTACGTCGTTAAAAGAATGTAGAATGCTAAGCTGCGTGTTCTACAAATAACTCTTACAATTTTCAACACCCTGTATATTTCTCTAGTATTTCCATTTATAGAATGTTCCTCTTAATACTTGTTTATTTCATGAAATGAATGTAGAAGGCTAATCGTATGTGTAGCTTACATAGCACTATTAACATTGTGAACACCCTGTACCACACTTCAGTAGTCGCATTTCGAACACTCCCTTCTTAGCGGATGGCGCCTAACGTAGTTAAATGAATGTAGAATGCTACGCTGTGTCTGTTACAAATGAGTATTACAATTTTCAACACCCTGTATCTTTTTTTGGTAGTTGCATTTAAACAGGTGTTCTTATTGGTGTGTGTGTGTGTATGGCGTTACAATAAGTATATAACCGATTTTTCTTAACCAATAAATTAAGATTGAACATTAAACACCCTGTAGAATGTATATCCCTTAGGATTTGCACTTCGAAATATCTTTTGATGGTGGGCGTCTACTCTCTATGTCGGTAAAAGAAGCATATTTTTTATCAATTGATCTCAAAGAACACTATTAAATCTTTAAACACCCTGTATAGCACTTTAGGAGTGGCATTGTAGAAAATGTTCTTCAAAGGATTATATTTCCAAAATTTTCTGTTTCTAAAACCCGCGGTTTTCCATTGTTAACGAATAATATAAAAAACTTTAAACACCTTGTATATTCTTTCAGGAGTTGAATTTTAAAAAATCCTTTAAGGGGTGTTCGCTTATTTCGTCAGAGGAATACACTTCCAAAATTTCGTGTTTCTAGGACCAACGGTTTGGGATTAATAAAAAATACCTTAAAACTTTTCAACACCTTGTATATCTCTTCAGGGGTGCAATTTCAAAAAATCCTTTTATGAACTTGTAACGATAACAAACTGTACTATCCGATTCCACAAGAAAAAATGATTTATCGTTTAAAAAACTCTCGGTGACGTCATTGCTCGAAGGGGGTAAGGGGTAGAAAAATGAAAATCATCGGAAAATGTTTGGTTTCGAATAAATCGATTTGACGTATCAAAGACATAGTAAAAATAACTTTGGCCCTTTGCAATAATGCGCTCAAAATAATCGTCTTATTTTGTTACACCCTGTACCTATCAATTTTATAAAAAAAATTAGGGTTGAAATTTTCTAAAGTGTCAAAAATCAAATTTCAACGGAACTGAATAGTGTTCAGTATTTAAAACGTCGCAAAATTGCATTTATAAAAATTAATATTTTTCGATTATAAAATTAATTACTTACATGTAATTACATGTAATTTACTTAATTAAGTAAATTAAAAATTAAAAACTAGGTAAAAGTAAAAAAATATACTGCAATGCCAAACAATGCCTCGCAATGCCAAACAATGCCATACAATGCCAAACAATGCCACGCAATGCCAAACAATGCCACACAATGCCAAACAATGCCACACAATGCCAAACAATGCCACGCAATGCCAAAACAATGCCATACAATGCCACCTGCGAATTACCCCTCGGTCAACACTAAAAATCAATTAAACATATAGTTTTCAATATATTCATAAAAATAACTTTATTTTAAATGGAACACTATATATTTTTATATTTTCGAAAAGAATACTGCATTTAGAGTATAAAATGTCATAAGAATTTTGTCCTAAAATGAAACAAAAATACCGTTCTCGTATTTTCAGTATTAGCCACTTGGCACGAACACCCTATATTTTTACTAATTTAGTATCTACATTTTACCAGGAATCCAAATTTGTATAAAAATGCAGGGTGTTCCTGCCAAGGGGCCATTATTACCGTATTCGTTTAATACTGTAGATACGAGAACAGTAATTTTTTTTTCATTTTAGGACAAAACTCATACGACATTTTATACTCTATAAAAGCAGTGTTTATTTCAAAAACATAAAAATATATAGGGTGTTCCATTTAAAAAAAAGTTAATTTTGAGAATATCTTGAAAACTAAATGTTCAATTATTTTTTTGTGTTGACCATCGTAATCAGCGGTAAAAATCGGTTCACCCTTACATATTGAGTGACACAAAGTCGATTTTTTTGACATTTGCAGAAAAAATATTTTACTAGAAACAGAGCGTTATACATACGTCCCTGAATAACACCGACAAACGCTTACAGTGAGTAAAACCAAAATAGGACTTTTTTCCCTCTTGAAATTATGCCCTAGAATGCCCTCCTAGCAAGTTATACGCTCTCGAAGTTGTGTTAAAATTTTTGAAAAATCGCTTTATCTCCAAAAGTGCTGCAAATATTTTAATTATTTTTATACAATCCACATAACTTATAAGAGTGCTTATGTGGTAGATATTTCAAAAAAATTGCACCACTACAACTGCCCCTTCAGGGGGTGGCGCTAACTTTAAACCCCTAAAATACTACTTTTTGCTAATAAAAATATTAAATTCATTTGATTAATTTTATGGGGAATTTCAAAATAAACATTTTGTGTCTCTTATATTTTTCTTCTAAAACCAACCGTTCTTGAGAAAAGTTGAAAATCAATAACGATAATAGTAACAGTGGATAACAAATGAATCAATATACTTTTGAAAATCACCGACAAACTTCTACAGTAAATTCCTGGAATCAAATAAGGCATTTGTTTCCCTTGAAATTATAGCCAAAAACGCACCCCTAAACAGTTAAAGGCTTTTAAAAGTGGGGAGGTTAAAATGTAAACAAATCACCTAATAACATTTTAGGAGTGCCTTTTTGGATATTATTTCAAGAGGGACAAATATCCTATTTTGATCCCAAAAACCCGCTGTAGAAGTTTGTCGGTGATTTTCAAAGGTATATTGATTAATTTGTTACAGACTGCAATTATTATTATTATTAATTTTCAATTTTTCTAAAGAACCATTGGTTTTAGAAGAAAAATTTAAGAGGCACAAAATGTTTATTTTAAAATGGCCATAAAATTAATCAAACGAATTTAATATTTTTATTAGTAAAAACTAGTATTTTAGAGGTTTAAAGTTAACGCCACCCCCAGCAGGGGTAGTTCTAGTGATGCGATTCTTATGCAATTTCTACCACAGGATGACTTTTATAAGATATGCGTACTGTATAAAAATCATTAAAATATTTGCAGTACTTTTGGAGATGAAGTGATTTTTCAAAATTTTTAACACAACTTCGAGAGCGTATAACTTGGTAGGGGGACATTCTAGGGCATAATTTCATAGGGGCCAAAAGTCCTGTTTTGATCCCAGGAACTCACTGTAACCGTTTGTCGGTGTTATTTAGGGACACCCTGTATATACATACCATCTTTATGATTACTCGCGTATTCTGAAGAAATTGTAGGTCTGACTAAAAACTTTTGTTAATAAAAAGTATAAATAAATAATGTATAAACAATGTTAGCTAAAAATTACAGCCTAATTCTTAACAACAATTACAATAAAAATATTTTACTAGAAACAGATGTGTTATGCGTTACATAGTATCTTTAAGATTACTCGCGTATGCTAAAGAAATTGTGGATCTGAGTAAAAACTTTTGCTAATAGAATTTGTAAAGAAATGACGTATAAACAATGTTAGCTAATAATTACCCAGTTATCTGGGACTATAAAACAAAAACATTACACAATTTGTCCCCTCGAAATTTCATTCTAATTTGGTAAATTAGTTTCGAAGTTAACAATCCCGACTGTTAGAGCTTTCAGTACAAGCACTTACTGGCACTCACATATTACAAGATGTTCAGTTATCATTTTCATGTAACAAAGACTATCCATTCAACGTTCGTGGGGCAGCCGTGTCTAAATCGATTCCGGAGACCTCAAAACGAAAGCATCAATAATTGTTATTAGAACCTAATTTTATGGTGTTAAATATTTGCAAAGGCCGTTTAAATTGTTTGCAAAATAATAGTAAATTTTTAAATAAAATTTAAAAAATGAAAAAAGAGGCAAACGGCAGCCCTTAAAACAAGCTTTTAAATATAAAATTACCATTTATTTAAAAAGATTTGCAAATTGACAAAATATCAGTTATTCATAATTTACTTACAAGCCATTAACGTTAATATTTCACAAAATGGAATTCCGAGCTGCCTTTAAACATAACATTGAAATTCGCAAGAAGCTCGAATCAATTTAAAAATAAATTAAATGTACGTAAAAAGTGAATAAATTTGCAATAAAGGCGTATGGGGTTTGTTTGCTACAATTTATATGAAAAGGGTTGGGAATGATATAAGTCAAATTTGTAATCTGACTATGTAGTAGAACAAAATTAATTTTCTCCTTTTTTTGAAGAAAAAAAAGAATTTAATGAGCAATTTCAAATACAATTTATGGGGTGGAAGGGTTGTTGTTTGTTTTTGAAAAGTAAATACAATGTAATTATTGAATTAAAAACGTGCATTTGACAGTTGCAAAATTTTGATCAATACCCTTATATTGAAATAAAATAGTTAAAACAGGAAAACAAAATTTACATAAAATAATGAGATTTGAGCATTTCTGTTTTTGACAGATGTTCCACCGTTACTTTGCATCATGCATCTTATTTGTACTTATTAATTCGAGCAAGTACACGTTCGAATTCGTTGAGATTTATCGATTGTATAAGGTTTCGCCAAAAACGTAAGTCCCATTTGCAGTATCCAATAACTTTATTTAATGAGTTTAGGAAAAAAACGTACATCAAAAATTCTTTTTTACAACCCCACCAGCTTTAATTAAAAAAAAGTCCAATAAGTGCTTGAGAAAGTTTTTAAAATTGCGCTTGATTATAAAAACAAAATTCCAAGGATTCCTTCTCTCGTTACTGCGATACTATCCCATTACGATGTTTTCTATAAGTACGTTTCGAAACACAAAATCAAAAGATAATTTTTATGCTAAAAATTTTGCTCCAACATCAGGGATTTATGTTTCTACTTTTACAGCCTACTTGATTTAGAATTTTTTTACAGGGTGTTTAGGTGACTATATTACAACTTATAATGTTATAAGGGATATTTTTGCTAATAAAGTTTTGTCCGAAAGGACGAAAGAGCGAGATGTAGAATGTCAAATTTTATGAAAAGAAAATCTTTTTGTTTCCAAGACTCTTGAATTTGGTAAAAAATATGAAATTGAAATTCAGTACAAGTTTATAGTCATTGAGATGCTTTACAATAGTATGAAAGCAAATTAAAAATTTTATAATCACAGGGGTGGCATAATTGGAAGGTGAGCTTTAGAGTTTTCACCCCTAACGAATGATTAAACGGACGATTAAGTAGTCTAAAGTGTTTTTACAAATTTCATCCCCTTTTAGTACAATTTTATATCTGTAACCGTTTTCAAGATAAATGCATTTAAGTCTTTAAAAACAAAATTTTTTAAGTTATGGGGAAAAATGTTTTTTTAACCTTCCAGGAGTTAGGGAGAGCAGGAGTTACAAATGTAAAGATTTCAATTTTAATTTTTGAATAACTCCGACGTTTTTGAACCGATTTTGAAATGCTTTTGAGACAGTGTTAAATAGGGTTTAATATCGAAGGTTAAATATCGAATATTTACAGTACATTATTATTATTATTTATAGTACAAGTTTATAACCCTTCGGATGCTTTGCAATGGTGCGACAGCAAGTTTAACATTTTAGTAACATTTTTTAAACAAAAAATAAAAATTCCTATATTTTTTTTATACAAAATTAGATTAGGGTATAGGCATGATTATGTAGGGTTTGTTAATAAATAATAAATTTCAACTTATAGATAAACGTTTGGCCCCGTTGGCAAAGAACGGCCTGCCGATCTGGCCAGTCCGATCCTGATAAGAGGTGATAAAACAAAAAGTGAAAATATCTTGATGCTAAATATGTGGTGGGTCTAAAATAGACCTTAAACTAACAATTTAGGATTAGGCAAATAATTTCCCGCTTGTAAATAAGAAAATGAGTTCGTAATGACCATCAACATTTCAAAAAGGAATAAATTACATTTAAAAGGGCTGCTTATCAGAAACAATTCAGATTTTAGTCAAAGCACTTTAGTCTTGATTTGTAGGAAATTTACGATTAAATAAACAAAATGGCCCATCTCAAAGTAAAAATAAGTTACACTTATTTTATAAATTATAATAGGTAAAGTTGTAGCATAGCACTAAAAACGATTTTGAATAAAAAAGAGCCTCAAGCAATGTGCGATCGTCATAAAGCTAATTCAAACTACAGCTGAGTCTTCAAGTGCAATCAAAATTACAATTTCAAAATGTTTTAATTCCTAAATTATTTTTTTGTCAAATGAGTAATAATAATTAAATAACAATTTGCAATTGCATAAGCGATAAGCCTACCACCACCAAACAAATGATGTAATAACAATTAAAAACTGACCTTTATCAAAAGTTGTTAAAGAGTTAACTTGAGACATCTATCCAAAAAGACCAAAAAAGGCACAATGTACGACAACAAAATAACGCGATTTAAACCGTAATGAATTCGAAACTACACTAAAATAATTTAAACTTTTAATTTAATTTATTAGAATATTATTTATCACATTAGCCAAATGTGCAAGAACACGCCTCGTCTTATCGCATAGAACCAAACGCTACGTAAAATTTTGATTATTTTAAATGTAATTTCATTCAATTAAATTCAAGGATAAAAATAAAATTTTATTTGAATCGAATACTTTTGTTTAATACCGTTCAATTTATTTTAAATCGATTATGAATATTTATAAATCCACCCCTAAGCCCTTAAAATGGTAAATTATCCGCAGAGTCTAGTTTAATTTTCCGATACACTCCATTTGAGGCTAAATTACAAGTTTTTCAAAAAAACGCCCTTATAAATTTTTTAATTAGTGTTTGTCCTACTAAAAATGGTTATAATATTAATAGGCCAGTCAAATGGTGCTTGAAAAGGACGTTTGGAAGAAAGTTTTGGAGGAGTTTTGATATTTTGTTTTTTTTATGTTTTTTGGGTCGCTGAACATGAATCTGAGGTTTGCCACCAAAAATTTTTCCCGGGAAAAAAGTTTTAAGCCAAAATAGGTAAAAAAAACTGCTCTTTTTCAAACTTTCGGTTGTAACTCGAAAACTATGCATTTTTTGGCAAAGTTGAACAATAACAAAAATAGTTATAAGAAAATTTTCTACATTTTATGTCTGTAAGTTTTTTTTGTCAGGCAATCGGTTTCTTCACGATCGCTCCTCGAAGTTGTTGCACCTACAGTCAGACACCTACAATGAGACTATGCAACGCTAATGTTTCTTAATCGTGTTAATAATCACTGCTATGCCTTTAACTTTAACTGTAAGGAAATTGTGGCTCATGCCCGAATAAGCAATCATAAGTCTTGGGAGATGAGCACTAAGGGCATTAACAGAGTTGTTGGTGGAGATGCTGAAAGTGTCAAATTCAAACGCAGTGAGTGCAACCCCTTGCAACCCCATTCCAATTAATCCAACCACTCTGTTGCAAAGAAATACCATTGCTAAGCAGTCGGATGAAGAGCTCGAGGAGCATTTGGCCTTTGATCTTGGTCTTGATTCCTTATCTCGTTATCTCTTTTGACGATATTTTAAGAAAAGGGAGCAACTCTAGCTTGTACTACAAAGCATTCCAACGTATTACAGATGTGAAGTTTAGTTGCAAAGTTGTATATGTGGTAGATGGTGGGTTCTTATTGGATAGGGTTGTGTGACCTAGCAATAGCAATCAATCATTTTCTTCCATCTGTGATAGATATGTTCTTTATGTCAAAAATAAGTAACCAAACGCTACAGTTATAGGTGATGGCGATGGTTATCCTGATCTTACAGACAGTGGATACTTCAATCATTGGGTAGTTTGAGCTGGAAAGTTTAGCGCAAGTTTTGAAAATTGGCAAGTCTTATAGATTTTGAGGTGCTCTTTCCGAATTTTCATTTTGCCACCACGTACGGGCATGGGAAATGGCACCATTTTGGGGAAAATGCGACAAGAAACTGGATCATCACAAATATCTCCGTACCGCTTGAATTTTTTTATAAAATTCTAGACCGTCATTTATAGATTACTCATTTCTATAAAAAAAGTCCTACAAATAATTTTAATAATAATTTTTAGGAACCGTGTGCGCTGAGCGATTGAGAATATCAAGAAAACTTGTTTCTGCCAACATAATATTTGACGAAACAATGGTTCCCACAGCGTTTAAAGAAAAATTTCTTGCAAATCCAAAAAACAAAAATCAGTTACTAGCAACGCTTATTAGTTATTACGACATTCACATCAGCAGCTATGTGACGAGTAAGCAAGCTAAGGAAGACGCCGACTCGCTGATAGTGAACATAGCTTTGTTCTTGCCCCCAAAATATGAAGCTGTATTTGTTGTAGGCGAGGATGTAGAATGTACCTTTTAGTAATTTTCATCGACCTCTGCAAAGATGATAATGTTTACTTCTTAAAACCTGGAAAGGAAAAAGTTTGTAGAGCTTTATTTTGTACTCACTGCAGTGGGTAGAACAGTTGCTGAGAATATATTTTCCTTACACGCAATGAGTGGTTGTGATACCACATTCTTTTTTTTGTTCAATCACGGAAAAATTAAGTTCATGACTGACTGACTATAACAATCGCGATCTCGCAGGTACCCTCCAGGTATTTAAAACCTCATATATGCTACTCAAAAAATGGTTGCTGATACTGGTGAACGTTTTCTTATTTAATTGTACGGCTTCAGTGGGAAAGAAGTAACATCACTTAACAAGTTGAGACATAAGTGCTACATCAAAGTTGCATATGAGACAAAGACTCACATTGTCGCATGCTACCATCTGCAGCTGCAGCGAGAGAACATTCTTTACGGGTATCTACCTATACTACCAAGTCCAGCAGTGACTGGCATTGAAAAAACCCAGAAGAAATAAAAAAAAAAAAAAAATGGACTAATGCCATGTTAATGCCCTTAGTGTCCAACTCTCAAGATTATTGCAACATTTTAGCCGCGCTGTGCTTTTTCGCATTGGACGGCAGGTGCAACAACTTCTAAACGCGATCGCGGTAAAACCTTTTGCCTGCCAAAAAAAAATTTGCAGACCTAAAATGTATGAAATTTTCTTCTAACTTTTCTTTTCATTCAACGTTACTAAAAAACGCATAGTTTCCGAGTTAAAACCAAAAATTTGAATAAAAATTTTTTGCCTTATTTTTGCTTATAACTTTTTTCTCGGGAAAAATTTTAGGTGGAAAACTTCAAATTCGTTTTACGCGACCTGAAAAAGATAAAAAACCCAAATAGTTAAAGTTAAAGACGTAGGAGTGATTAGTAACACGGTTAAGGAACACCACCGTGGCATTTCTCATTGGACTGTAGGTTGCAACAACTTCGAGGCGCGATCGCGGCGAAACCGTTTGCCTGACAAAAAAAACTTATGGACATAAAATGTAGAAAATTTTCTTAGAACTATTTTTATTGTAGTTTAATGTTGCCAAAAAATGCATAGTTTTCGAGTTACAACCGAAAGTTTGAAAAACAGCAGTTTTTTTTACTTATTTTTGCTTGTAACTTCTTTCCCGGGAAAAATTTTTGGTGGCAAACTTCAAATTCGTTTTCAGCGACCTAAAAAACATAAAAAACTCAAATATCAAAACTCCTCCAAAACTTTCTATCAGAAACTGCCGATTGACTGGCCTATAAGTGAATACTTATTCGAATTGCAAACCGTGGACTCTCTGATGGTATTGGGATTTGATTGTGTGTGTGGTGCAGGCTTAAGACTATCTCTAAAAAGGCTTGAATTATTACTGATTTTTGCATGTTTTAAAGCGTCTGGACATCGTTCAGGCTCCGGTTTGACACCCGGAGCACTGGTTTGGCACTGGCCAAACCAGAAGATAAACAATTAAACATACATACTAAAAAAAAGGCTAAAGAATCGCCTGAATTTTTGTTTAGTGTTTCTGAAAAAAAGTGAGCATCATAACCACCTCTCCGACCGACTCACATTTGAGAAAAGAATTCATTTAAATAATTTTGAATATTTCGGCCATACTTGGGAACAAGAGTTGGAATTATAATAATTTTCAGACCAGGAAAGAGCCAGTGAAGAGTTATCTACTATGCAATTAAAGTTGAAGGAACTAAAAAGCCTGCGTAACACACACAGGTTTGCTTTGCGGTTTGGCCCGTGCAGGCCGCCTGAACGATATCCAGACGCAGCACAGGCCAAATCGCCCAAATCGGAAGGCAAGCCTGTGTGTGTGGGGCTGCCTTTATAGTTCAATATTTTCAGGTTTTTAGACTAATTGCTTTGACTGAAAATTTTCCTTCTATCATAAGATTAACATAATCAAAAGTCCCATACGAGCATACCCAGTTTTCATTGTCATAAAAAATCCAAAATTGACTACTTTTCAAAAAAGCGTCCGGTAATGGAACAAATTACTCGGCTTTGCTCCGTAAAACAATTTTTCTTAATTTAATGCAAATTTTCACATCAAACCTACCATATTTTTACAAGAATATCCCTAGACCGTAATGTTTTTTTGATATTTTAACAATACAAAAAGTAATATTCATTCTTTATGTGTCTTCTGGTAAAATAAACCACTCCATTACATGGGACTTTTGGAAATCCATTCAATAGCGCTGGGCGCTACACACAAAAATGTTGAATTTAAAAGATTGTTAGAACACTTTGTATGCCAATTGGGACGGAGGGGCCATTATCAGCAACATATATTTTTGATTAACTTGAGCTAAGAACTAATTAAACACTGCTGCCAGAATATGCATACGAAGGTCACATCAAGACTTTTTCAAGAGTTTCTCCGAGAGCTCGTTTATTATTTAAAACACTAGGTATTGCAAATATTTTAGAAAAAAAAAACAAAAACTAACCAAACTAACATAACCCAACTCTTAGAACAAGGTTTCTCAAACCTTTTCTCTGATGGAGCACTTTGAGGGTCTTTGAATTTTTACGAAGCACCTTGTGTAATTTGAAGGATTGATATTATAACACATAAGGTTTGTTCCTACAAACAGTCGAACCAGTTCAGAACGGTTCAGAATTGAACAGCGCAAGCGCACATTGAAGTTGGCAATACAAATTTCAATTTGCGCACACTCCGCCCAGTTACGAACTAGTTCGAGCTGCGTGGGAACAAACCTATAATCAATAAATCTTACCAAAACAAAAAAAAAGCTTTGTTATAAATATTTTTTTCACAGAGCACTTGCTATCTTCCCGAGGAGCACTAGTACTCCGCAGAGCACAGTTTGGAAAACCCTACCTTAGAACATAAAACATCAGAAAAGAGCGTTGGCAACAGTTGCCTATTATAGGAGAAAATGCGACGGAAATGACATTTGCGAATTCCAGTGATGATTCATTCATTCCGTCGAGTTTACATTCTCATTGGCACTGGAGTATAAGCAACCATTTCTATTGGAGAAATTGGCCGGAAATAGCTATATTTATTGTTCTATTGTGATTCATATTATTAGCTAAAAAGCTCTTTCCAGGTAGAGTAGAGGGTATTTTTTTATTCCATGACCCAACCTAACTGACCTAACCTAACATAGCAGGCTTCTTTAATGATCCAACTAAGGTTCATTCTCTTTACATGACTTTCCCATTCACCTTTTGAATTTTTCACTATCAAAGAATTTTTTTCTTTTAACATTCTCTGTTTACTCGGAGGAATTTAAAATAAAATAAGTATTTGCAATTTCTTTAAGAATAGGTCAGGTTATGGGGTTATGAGGTTTATGTATAGTAGTGTCAGCACATGTTTCCGCTTTTATATGCGATAGGTAGTCATCAATTAATGTTTCATCTGTTTCTTAAGAGAACACTAGTCAGGGTCGGACTAGATAGATCTGATATTCCCTACAGGAGGTTTTCGAATTTGTTTACTGAGCCAACATATCAGAGCTGTTACACACTTCTTCTGTTCCTCATAAATCTCCAATCACTGCGCACCCAAACCCGATTTTCATCCCAATGATCAGATAGTAATGACTTAGTGCCAGGTCTGGCACCCAATACGTGCCCCAAATGTGCAGATGAAAGTTCGCATCCATTGATTTGCTAACAGTTCTTACGGATAAACGTGATATTTGACGGACATCTCTTCGAGATTCATGAAGAGCAGAAGTGTGTGACAAAAGTTGGCTCAGAGTATATCCAGGCGGAAACCTTCTATGAAGAACATTTTAAGTATTATTTCTTTATTTATTTTAATTATGATGTTTTGATGATATGATCTTTTTGGGGGCCAGGTAGGTCAAATTACTACTGTTGCCGACGTGACCTAATGAGCAAAATCTGACCCTGTCAGTAGTGACACTTATTCGACACCGATTTGATTCAACACCATAATTTACTCAACCTTTGAGAATGGCGTAACTGCCGAAACAATATTGTTAGGTTTTTAATCTTATTTAAGTGGAATAAACAAGTGAACTAATTTGATTTTTTTTTCTTTTAACTTTCATTTTAAACTATTGAACTTAGAGATATGTACATGTACTTTTCAGTATGTACTTGGGGTCCAAAAAGCCGTCGAAACTAGGCAAAGTTTGTAACCTACTTTTTTTGAGACGTCAAATTTTTCCTTGATATTTTCTAATAAAATTCTTTTATCTGTAACCACACAGAGCCATTTAGGTAGTACGTATTCGTGTTATGTATGCAATTTTGAATTTCCGTATCTTGTTCTATATCATTAGGTAGAGTAATGTGCTAAAGCAGTTATTGAGTGTAAAGTCAACATTATACAACAATGTTTTAAATACTAAAATTCGATTTCCGATACAAAAGTTGTATGTTTATTACACAGAAGAACTTTGTATCACTTTGATGCTAGTAGAAAAACGAATAAAATTCTTCTAAAAATTTTAGTAGCTTATTCAGCAACATTTTATTACTTTAAACTACCAACCAACCCTATTATGCTACTTTTAGACACAATTTAAACCCTGAAAACTTATATTTTAATAGAGCGACTTTTGACATTTGTGCACATATATTTTTGAATAAATGTACGTTTTGAAAAGCCTTCAAATTGATGAGCTACTAATTACTTAATGTGCTGCGAGTTTACTAAACAGACCATTCAGAAAGTTGAGGTTTATATCAAACACCAAAGCTCTCGTAATTACATCAATAATTTTTAGACTCACCAAAGCGTGTAGAGAAGGAAGTCGGTTCACTTCAATTGCAGCATCGTTTATCTGAAAAGAAAAAATAAAATTTTTAGTTCAGCTAAAAACATCTTTTGATTTTATCGGACGTTATTATTGAAATTAACCTTTAAATAATGAAATAAAGTGGTGATTTTAAGTTTTTGGCTACGAAAAGTAGCGTTGACAAATAAGACATTTTATTTTATGAGAGGTTGTACCAAGCTTTTTGGTACAGTTGCTCTTAAACAGGTAGATTTAAATTATAAAAAGCACGTAAGCAATGATACGGTTTTAACACGCATCGTCTGGAAGGGCTCTTAGGATATACGCTAAAAGTTTCAAATACTCCCATTCAGAATTAAATAATTTTCTCTTCCTCTCCAAACACAATAACTCGTTTTACGTAAAAGAATTAAATTTTACAAGCAGCTAGCGTCTCTTAAGGTAATGGAAAAGATGAAAGGTGCATCGGTTTTTCCAATTTTCCACATGGTGGGTCATCAGCCTGTGAGTATGCTCTTCGAGCTTATTAAATCTATTGTGGTCTCGTATATTTTATTTCATTTTAAAAAGTGCGATATAATAATCCCAGCGTTTCCGTAAATAGAATCTTTAAAATTGGATCTACGCATAGATGAGTTTGTCCAAAAATCTTTTGTACATCAAAAAAGTTTGGAATAGAGACAAGGCTTATTTCTGTAGCTAGAAAACTCCGCTTTTAAAGAATATTTTGGGTTTTTCTAAAAATCAGACAGGTTCGTGAGAAACAACAGTTTAATTCAGACTCACATAGCTGAATTTTTCCGACCATTCGTTCTCGCAAGGCAATAGCACAATAGCTCAAAAACGCAGCCTATTGGTTAAAACAATTTGTTTAATCAATTGACTTAACTTTTTTTAGTTATCAAATCCTTGGAAACATCCAAGCACCTTTCAAAAGGGGGGTGTTAAATACTTAATGGATCTCTCTTTAATATTAAGTAAATTCGCATAGCTGCTTTTAAGTAAGTCGAAATAAAATTTTCCTTTTCAAATTGGGTTTATAATAAAGGAATTATAAATTAGCTTATTGAAACCTGAAAACTTTTAGCTCAAAAGAGAGCTTTTTTAATGCGCTTAATTGTGGAATACGTTTAAGAAAATTAAAAGTTAAGGTATTTACAAACAAGAAAATTGTAAAGAAATAAATTTTTAAAGGAAGCAAAAAATTTAAAAATAAAGTTTTTAAAACGGTCATAATAAATGGATTTTTTTAAATAGTATGTTTAAAAATTCCCCTTGGATATACCTACTACAGATTGTAATTTGAAAGAGCTTCAGACTTTCTTAAGTCGATTTATTACTTCTATTTAAGAAGATTAATATTTACATTTTGTATATTGTTTTATCTTTTGCAGACTTTAACAAAGTTAAGAAAATATTAGCTTGAAGGGGTTATGCCTTTGCAGCAAAATCTGATTGATGCTTCCGCTTATACACTTTGCTCGTAGTAGCTCTTATAAGAGCCACCGACACATATGTGCTTTAATACGAGTAGGAAAAGGTAACAAATTTGCAAACTTACTATAAAAAATGACCATGTGTTATCATAGGACTTTCACGTTTGCTTAACCCCAAAGATGTTGAAAATAGTTTATAAGGTTTGTAAGCTTACAAGCTTTCACAATAATAATTAAACGATAAAAGTTCCTAATTGGTGCCGAAAAGGAAAACATTGATTTTGAGAAAATCAAATTTTTGCAAACTTCGGGCAAAAAACTTCCATGCTCAGAAGAGATTTATACAAACCCAGAAGAGAGAAAATCCGGATGTTTAAGCCCGAGGCTGCCCTCATAACACAATTTGGCTATAGCCCTGAATCAAAGGGAAGTCTGGCAAGAGAAGCCCGGCGAAGAGCAATTTATAGTTTCAATGTATTCTTATGGGGATACGCACACTTGAGAGAAGCGAAGCGCCAAGAAGAATGCATAAGAAGCACTGTATTTAAAATCTAATCTTCTCTAGCGAGCGATGGTCTTTAGCCTTTGGTATTCTGACCTTTAGAGAGTCAACTTCGTTTAAACGCTCGAATGAATCTTTTTAGGGTGGTTCGTACACGGTAGTGGGATTCATCGGTTGGAAGAATCCATTGTTATCTATTGTTTTGACTTTCAGCCTATTTCAGTTGCCTTCAGCGATAGCTGATACAAGCTGGAAGAAAAAATAGTGATGGGTGATCTATTTTTGACTGTCAGTATCTCTAGCCGGGAAATCTGATGGTTTTGAGCTGCGTTGGAAAGATGCTGAGTTTCCCTTAACTCAAAGCCAAAATCTTGAGGAATTATAGCCGCTCTCTGGGCTATGCGTGGAAACTGATCGTTACATCTTCTTCTGTATTCTTTTTAATTACGCCCTGTAATCGATTGTTTTCAATTATTTTTAAACCATTTCTCAAATTATTAAAATTGTAGGATTTGCATTCAATTAATTGCAACTCCTTAATAGGGAAGTCTCTTCAAATTTAAATCGCAATCAAAAACCAATTTTTAGGTGTAGAATATGAATTCATTCACAATATGTGGGTCACTTATACTAAATACAACCTTTTCTATTTCTAAAGCTTGAGTACGTTTCTGTACGTTAAGAAGCCTATAAGAACACTGTTTTGACGTCATAATAGTACGCTTATAGAGTCTATAACAGCATTGTTTCTAGGGAAATTTTTTCAATGTGCAGCACTGCATGTTGACAGATGAATTACATTTGACAGTTAAAAAATTAATTTCATTGGACAGATTAAACTAACTTTCAAACACGAACGTCAAACTTTAGAATAAGTACTGCCAATATAAATGAATTTGCGCATCAAAATCCCAAATACTATATTTTGACGTAATTTTAATACCATTTTTATAAAATAATGCAGCGAAATAGAAAAAATAGTATAAAAAACACGTTTCATTAGGTCCTTAAAGCATTCGTCCCATTAGAAAACGCGCGCTGCGCGCTTGTTTTCTAAACTTTGGACTCATACGTTAAGAAAGTGCCTAATGATACTTGTTTTTTAATATACTATTTTAGCTTAATTTTTGCATTTTATAAACTGGTTGTGAGCGATCGAATAGTAGGCATGAAAAAAACGATTTTGTGACGTCAAAACCCTGTGTCTGGCTTGGATTATCATTCTTGTCAGCTTCTCAAATCACACATCCAATCAGTGAATTGGTAATATAAAAAGTATGTGGCCATACGAGGAACTTTTTCCTGCCCGTAAAATTTTGTAATTTGGTATTTATGTTAATTAAAATTTAATTTAATATATTAAAAACACCAAATCAGATATTAATACAGATGTTGAAGAACACATTTGCACCAAACACCACTTTGAACGATCCCTTTCTATTTTTGCCATAGATGACAGATATTATATTCCATAACTGTCATTACTGTCATGCTGAAGTTGCTACACCTTAAGGATTATGACGTCACATACCGTTTTTGGTGCGCAGTCTGTGACTCAAACTTTAAATAGTTTTTAAAATAGGAAATATTATCGTAAAAATATAAAAAAAAAACCACACATTTTGAAACATAACGAACAATAATTAAATAATTTTAAAATTGAAGAGACTTCCCTATTATCGATTGACTAACTGTAAAAAATTCTCGTGTTAATTAAACCTGATTTGACTATATTCATTTACAAATTTTCTTTTGGCAAAAAAGTGGAAGTAAGTAGTTAACGTGTCAGCAAAATTTTCATAAAAAATGCGCCATCATTTTGCCAGCTAACAACCTAACGCCTGCTCAGTCCGGCCCTGTACACAGAACTATTTCGACTTCATCACTAGAGCTGAGATTTTAGGTACCAAAAAATTGAAAAAAAGGTAACTAAAAAGGTACTTATAAATGTAATTTTAGGTAAGAAAAAGTTGATTTTAGGTAAAAAAAAGTTAGCTTTAGGTAAAAAAAAGTTAGTTTTAGATAAAAAAAAAGTTAGTTTTTAGGTAAGAAAAAGGTATAATTTGAGGTAGTAAAAGAGTAAAATAAATACGAATAAAAAGAGATGAATTCAAATATAATTTATTAACAATTTTTTGGAGAACGTTCCCTTTTTGCCACTGATCCATTTCTCCAATTTTAAACGTAAGTTGTCGTTCGTTCTAGGCATTGCACTTTATTTTGAAAACTTTCACTGATCGTTCGAGTAACTAAGAAAAGGGACTAGGTGGAGGTTGAAGCAACACACGAAATCTGCGCTGGTTACACTGGAAGCAATAACTAAGAACTTGGGGACCTCTCCAAAAGATTCAGAGTAGTGCTCTCACTCCCCCGCCCTCAAATACATTTGTTAACATTTGCAACAATAAAAATTTATTTAAAAAATTACAGTGAATTTTAAAGAGGTATAAAAATCGTTCTCACTTTGATTTTTATAGCTCTACCCCTCGCAGAGAGAGGTACAATAGTGACAATATACAGCATCATTAGTAGAATCGTTCGACCTACCAAACCTTTTAAGTTAAAGTACTTCGTAAAATTTCAAGGTAAAAAAGCAGTTCTAGAGTGCTCAAATTTTCCAAGCTACAACATGGACACATGGAGACCATTTACAAATTTTTAAAACCCAAAATAACAAAAGAAAAAATGTTTTAAAAAGCAAAAGTTGAAAAATTAGTTTTTCGGAATTCTTAGAACTTAATTTTTTCGTACGTTTACTTTTTTTAAGACAAAAAAAGAAAAAAAGGTATCAAAAATTGTAAAAAAGGTACCAAATAGTTAAAAAAGGTGCTACAACCGAAAAATAGCAAAAAAAGGTAAAAAATGTAAAAACAAGTTAGGCTCATATGAAAGGAAATCTTTGGAAACGGATTTTGTCGTTAATTATTTTTCGTTACCTAAATTCCCTGTAAAAAGGTAAAAAACCTAAAATCTCAGCTCTATTCATCACCATACTTAAGTTATACCAAAGACCATATACAGTATTATGGTCTTTAGTTATATAGAAAATAATTTTGGGATGCTAGCAGGTAAACAGCCAGTCGGACAAATTGATAGACAAAGATATAGATAAACAGATATGCGCTCAAAAATCAAAATATACTTAAGTCAGGGAAGATACGGTTGTGAGGAGTGAGTTAGCGAATGAGCTCCTAAGAAGGGAGTCAAATACGCGGGTAGTTCTAAGGGTAATATAAAGATGAGTTACATGTAAGGAACCAGTAACATAACATGATCTTTTGTACCTTGGCGTTTTATTGAAAAATTCCAAATAATCCTGGTACAACCTGGAATTATTCAGAACGTCACAAATCCCCAAAGTACCATGTGATATATGGTGGAGGCTCCTGGCAGTTTCTAACTGGATAAATTTACAGTTAGACCATCAGTCGGGATTGAGAGGGCAAGGAACCCTAGTTAACGACTAATCGTAAGGGAGGCGCGAATTTAACTCGTAATTAAGTGTAACGAGTAACAACAACAGAATAAGTAAGAATTTATTATTTTAATAAATATGTATTTTATTGGAACTCTTAGCGTATATATAAACCCCCTACATCTCGCTACAACCTGAGAATCCCTCAGGAGTCATGAGAGTCGTGACAATATACCCTGACAGTTTTCTTTTTTGGTCGATCTCGTGGCCTATTTGAGATCTATTACGACCTGGGCTGGAATCCTGTAATTATTAGCGTATTGCTACGATATCATCCATTTGGTATCATCTTGGTCCTTGGATGATACCAAATCGTGAAAACGAACATACATCAATTCAGAAAACCTTTAAACCCCAACGACGTCATCTCAAGAGCATGAAGCCTTAGATAAAAATATAAAATATTGAAAGGAAGTGTTGCAAAAAACTGAAGAGAATCTAAACGAGAGCACTTGGATAGCTTAGTCCCATGTTAAGTCCTAATGGTGAAATTTAATAATTTTACGTCGCTTAGCTATCTCTTTAAAAGACAACGAGGGTACCTATTTCCTAAAGTATGAAAATGTTTAATGGAAACTCACAAAAAATTATTTTTCTTAACGATTTTCATTTAACTTTTACGTTCACATTCGTTTAATATACAATGAAAAAAGATTTCACCAAACAAAATATTATAGGCACACAGAGAGACAAATTGAGGAAGAGAGCTCAAATTGAACGTGGAAAATTCGGTTCGTTAGTAAAATCGAGTCGGTTAATGGTTACTATGTAGATAAGAAAATAAGTTTGTGCGTATGCTGTAGTTTTTCGTGGAGGAGGAAGAAAAAGCTTCTCTTATATTAACATTTTAAATTCCCAAATTAATTTAATATAAAATTTGAATTGCAAATTAACCACAAACTTATAAGTTACTTTGTTTGCAAATCATTTAATCTTCGTGTTTGTTTATACGCACATAAATAAGGAATAAACTAAGATTACATAAGATAATTAATTATTAGAAGCTTATTTTACCCCCTCAAAAAAATGTGGAACATATGATAGGGAAAATTTATTTAGAGTTTAACGAGGCTTTTCAAGTAACAAATTTTCATTTTATTTCCTTTACTCCTTATCATCTCCAAAGACTATACGCCTGCTGTCCCGACGTCGTTTGTAACGAAAACGCCACAAGGCTGACCTAGGGAACTTCTTTTGTTCTGTAACCACTCAATCGCCTTTGTTTCCTTCTTTTGTTTTACGAGTTTGTTTTGACTAAAAAGCTTGTATTCGTATTTTTTTTACCAATTAAATTTCACTTTAAGTGGACGTCCAATTTTCAACTAATTAAACTTCCACTTTACTTTTCTTCTTCTGTTATGCGGAAAAAGAAAAAAAATAAATTTTATATAAAATACAAAAAAAAAGATTGACAGAAAATAAATAGGTTTATTAAACTGCATATTTGGCCCAAATTCCAGGACGTCAAGGTTAGCTACCCCTCACAGTTGAAATCTACTCTTAAAACCAAATTTTTTCGCTGCCGATCTCAGCTGTAATACTTTATTTTATTTTAGTCCAACTTTACGGCACCTGATAAAAAAGTTATGTAAAGAATGTAAGTTTGTACGAACAAAAAGGATAAGTAGTGAATACGTGCATAGTGGAAACGTAAAATAAACCATATTTGTGCGGAGTGTTCATCGATCGGTAGTCTTTCCTCGTTTAAACCCTCTTCGTCCCCTGTTCTCCCTCGTGGTGGAGCATCAAAACCCCCTCAAACACCCCCGAATAGTCTAACCGTTGTTTCGCTTTGCTCGCCGAGTAGCGTAAGCTTTCGTCGCTCCGACCCAAACAAAAGCTTAGGTCGGACCTTTATTTTTTTAGGGGTAAACGTCATTGTATTACTCAATAAAAGTATAAAAAAAATTTTTGGTTGTCCCTTTTAAAACTGTTACAACATCCAATGGACGAAACAATGAAATTACTTTATTCTTCTAAGAGCTTTTATACGGCCTTCTTTATTGGAGGTTTTATTGTTATGAGAATACGATCAAACGAGTTATTGTTTCAAATGTAAAAGCACATACAGTTGTTTATGTTTGTCGTTAAACTAAAATTTTAATTATAAACTTCTTAACCTAGTAATAACTAAATCGAAACTCGACCCTTATGTACCTACAGTCCCAGTATTATGTGAATAAATGCATTTGTTGTTGACAACGATATTGAAATTGACAGAAACCACGTTTTCCAATTTTCAGTTTTGGAAACTTGCTCCGGTAATATTAATGCAAAGTGAGAATGAAAATTGACAGTTAAATTTCGTATTATTCACAGAAACGGTATTTGACTATATTTTCGATAAAAATTTGGGTCAAAAATATTTCTATTAATTAATGATTTATGCAGCATCGACGCTTTCGTCATAGTTTCAACAAAAAATTGTCCATAAAAAATAATTTACGCAAAATAACCAAATAAGGGTTGAAAAATACTGCATAAAGATTCGAATTCGAGCGAATTCTCACAAGGATCGGAGAAGGGTTGGAAGGTTGAAGAGGCTTCACGAGACGAGATAAGATTTTAGGAAAGCTATGATAGATAGAATCAAATCAAATAGGGTTTGATACTTTAGCTTTGAGGTAACGTCAGCTTGATAAGATAAATAAAAAGAAATAGCTCCGACCTTTCGAGACAACAAGGAAATTGAAATTACGAACCAGTGCAACAATTTTAACGGTACACAGTGACAATAATTAAATAATCATCTTCGTACACTAACTGTCATACACCACTCTAAATGGAAATCCCACAGATGATCTAACTATGAAGACCCTACTTTCCACCAGACAACCCATAATAAGGAACTTCTAGCTTGACCTAGCCAAGCCAGAACCACTGAGCCTAGTGCTTCCTAATGGTAGCAAGGCTTGAAGAGTGACAGGAATGGAGGTGCCTTTCAAGGGAAGATGTAAAGTGGGCCTAAATCTAACACTCTTACCCTGGCAACCCTAAATGGAAGTCCCAGATGATCTAACTCTCAAGATCCTAGTTTCTACGAGACGATCTATCATGAGGAACTTTAGACTTGACCTAGCCAGAACTACTGGCGCAAGTTCTTCCTAATAGTGTAAAGGCTTGAAGATGACAAGAATGAAGGTATCGTTCATGGGAAGATGGTGGGCCTAAATCTATCTCTATCGTCTATCGCAATCCATAACGAAGTAGTTTTTAACACTACACTAACCGTCTTACCCTGGCAACCGTAAATGAACATCCCAGATGATCTAACTATCAAGATCAGTCTCTATGAGACGATCTTTAGGCTTGGCCTAGCCAGAACTACTGGCTCTAGTTCTTCCTAATATTGAAGATGACAGGAATGAAGGTGTCGTTCATGGGAAGATGGTGAGCCTAAATCTATCTCTATCGTCTATCGCAATCCATAACGAAGTAGTTTTTAACACTACACTAACCGTCTTACCCTGGCAACCGTAAATGAACATCCCAGATGATCTAACTATCAAGATCAGTCTCTATGAGACGATCTTTAGGCTTGGCCTAGCCAGAACTACTGGCTCTAGTTCTTCCTAATATTGAAGATGACAGGAATGAAGGTGTCGTTCATGGGAAGATGGTGAGCCTAAATCTATCTCTTTTGTCTATCGCAATCAAGAACGAAGTACTTTTTAACATTACACGAACTGTCTAAGACAACTCTAAATAGAAGGCCCAGATAAAGACCCTACTTTCTACGAGACGATCCATAATGAGGAACTTCTGGCTTGTTTATCCATAACTACTGGCACTAGTTCTTCTTAACGGTGGGAAGGCTTGAAGAGCGACAGGAATGGAGGTGCCGTTCATGGGAAGATGTAAAGTGAATCTAAATCTATCTCTATCGTCTATGGCAATCCAGAACGAATTTCTTAGACAACCCTAAATTGAAGTCCCAGATGATTTAACTATGAAGAGATGAAGACCCTACTTTCTACGAGACGATCCGTAATGAGGAACTTCTGGCTTGTTTATCCATAACTACTGGCACTATTAACGGTGGGAAGGCTTGAAGAGTTACAGGAATGGAGGTGCCGTTCATGGGAAGATGTAAAGTGAATCTCAATCTATCTCTATCATCTATCGCAATCCAGAACGAATTTCTTGTTAACACTACACTAACTGTCTTAGACAACCCTAAATTGAAGTCTCAGATGATTTAACTATGAAGAGATGAAGACCCTACTTTCTACGAGACGATCCATAATGAGGAACTTCTGGCTTGTTTATCCATAACTACTGGCACTAGTTCTTCTTAACGGTGGGAAGGCTTGAAGAGCGACAGGAATGGAGGTGCCGTTCATGGGAAGATGTAAAGTGAATCTAAATCTATCTCTATCATCTATCGCAATCCAGAACGAATTTCTTGTTAACACTACACTAACTGTCTTAGACAACCCTAAATTGAAGTCCCAGATGATTTAACTATGAAGAGATGAAGACCCTACTTTCTACGAGACGATCCATAATGAGGAACTTCTGGCTTGTTTATCCATAACTACTGGCACTAGTTCTTCTTAACGGTGGGAAGGCTTGAAGAGCGACAGGAATGGAGGTGCCGTTCATGGGAAGATGTAAAGTGAATCTCAATCTGTCTCTATCATCTATCGCAATCCAGAACGAATTTCTTGTTAACACTACAATAACTGTCTTAGACAACCCTAAATCGAAGTCCCAGATGATTTAACTATGAAGAGATGAAGACCCTACTTTCTACGAGACGATCCATAATGAGGAACTTCTGGCTTGTTTATCCATAACTACTGGCACTAGTTCTTCTTAACGGTGGGAAGGCTTGAAGAGCGACAGGAATGGAGGTGCCGTTCATGGGAAGATGTAAAGTGAATCTAAATCTATCTCTATCATCTATCGCAATCCAGAACGAATTTCTTGTTAACACTACACTAACTGTCTTAGACAACCCTAAATTGAAGTCCCAGATGATTTAACTATGAAGAGATGAAGACCCTACTTTCTACGAGACGATCCATAATGAGGAACTTCTGGCTTGTTTATCCATAACTACTGGCACTAGTTCTTCTTAACGGTGGGAAGGCTTGAAGAGCGACAGGAATGGAGGTGCCGTTCATGGGAAGATGTAAAGTGAATCTCAATCTATCTCTATCATCTATCGCAATCCAGAACGAATTTCTTGTTAACACTACAATAACTGTCTTAGACAACCCTAAATCGAAGTCCCAGATGATTTAACTATGAAGAGATGAAGACCCTACTTTCTACGAGACGATCCATAATGAGGAACTTCTGGCTTGTTTATCCATAACTACTGGCACTAGTTCTTCTTAACGGTGGGAAGGCTTGAAGAGCGACAGGAATGGAGGTGCCGTTCATGGGAAGATGTAAAGTGAATCTAAATCTATCTCTATCATCTATCGCAATCCAGAACGAATTTCTTGTTAACACTACACTAACTGTCTTAGACAACCCTAAATTGAAGTCCCAGATGATTTAACTATGAAGAGATGAAGACCCTACTTTCTACGAGACGATCCATAATGAGGAACTTCTGGCTTGTTTATCCATAACTACTGGCACTAGTTCTTCTTAACGGTGGGAAGGCTTGAAGAGCGACAGGAATGGAGGTGCCGTTCATGGGAAGATGTAAAGTGAATCTAAATCTATCTCTATCATCTATCGCAATCCAGAACGAATTTCTTGTTAACACTACACTAACTGTCTTAGACAACCCTAAATTGAAGTCCCAGATGATTTAACTATGAAGAGATGAAGACCCTACTTTCTACGAGACGATCCATAATGAGGAACTTCTGGCTTGTTTATCCAGAACTACTGGCACTAGTTCTTCCTAATGGTGGGAAGGCTTGAAGAGTTACAGGAATGGAGGCGCCGTTCATGGGAAGATGTAAAGTGTAAAAGTGTAACAACCGTCAACTTACGAAAACAACCGATTTCAAACTGTTAAATCAACGAAAAAAAATAGGTTAGTTCCATTTTATTTTAACCGAGTATAAGTCAAAGCAACCTACTTTTTTTGTCAGTGTAGAGCACGAAGTACCTACTTTTTAACCCTCAAACAAGTTACTCTCACTAATATAATCTAAGTTCCAATTTTTAGTAGTATTAAGCACCGCCGATCACCGATCACGTTCTCTCAAGAAGTAACCCTCACCAGTGATCCTTTTGCTAAAAACCGCCGGAACAGAAAACATGTTACTTTTATCAATATGTTTGGCTATAAAAAGACCAAAAAAGCATATTCTAGAAAAATATTGATACATTTTTTCCAACAGCATAGTCTACTTGGGACGGTAAAGCAAAGACAAGCCATAAGCGAACACAACAAGGATGTGGATGAGTAAACAACCTCCCTTGAATTTTTTCAAAAAAAGAAAAATTAAATTAAAAAGTTCTCATAATAACAAAGTTTAAATAGAGAATAATATTTACAATTTGGTCAACAATAAAACAAACTTTTGGAAAAGGAAAACCTTTTGGAAAATCGTATTTTTCCCATAGCATTAGTTGTTTTTAAATAACAATTTTGTTAGTAATTGCATTTAAATTATTTAAATGTAAACTGCGCACACATGTCATTGCGATGACAATTTATATACTTAAAAAACAAATTTTCAATCCTTCTACCTAATGGATTTTTAAGAGTCGCACAATTAAGTTTCTACAATGGTTGTTTTAAGCTTAAATTCTTAATTACTAGTTTTCGCATTTTCAGTAGAGCAACGAATACACAAAAAAGAAAATTTTACATGTGAATTAAACCGCCTATGTATTTTTCAGATTAGTATTAACAAATAATTTATTCCTCTTTTTTCTCCTGAATTTCGGAAAGCTTTTGTTAAATCGGTTGTGATTTATATGCAAAAATGTTGAATTCATTTAACATTTATTGTAACAACGTTCTTTTCACATCACAGAACCCTATTAGATTTAAACAATTGATATAGGGTGGAAACTTGAACCTTGAACACTGAGTTTTACGTGGATAATTAAATTAGAGATAATGTTGACTTTTAGGTTTAGGTTAGAGGAAAACTACAAAGAAATTGTTTAGTCAGAATTCAACTATTTTGTACCACAGGGTGATTTTTTTAAGCAATGCTACCAACATTGGAATTTGGAAAAGGTAAGAGTTAAAATCGGTTAGTAACTAAAAGTTGTGTATTTTGATGAATCCATTTAGAAAATTCAGAAATTCAAAATGATTACCGAGGTAACGCTCTGGAAAATTCGTTTATAATTGTTTTTGTTTGAAAATGGTTTACTTTAGAAAGAAATGTTCGTGAAAAATTTTCAGGAAGTCCAAAGAGCTATCAACTGATACCAAACTCGACCTTTTATCACATCGACGCTAGGCGTCTCGACGTTCAACTTTTTGTTTTTTTATAGAAGTCCATTGTTTTTATATATCATAACTCAGTGGGCTTGGCCAAAATAAGAAATTTTTGTCTAGTATTTTTATTAACTTACTCAACTTTCATAGGTTGTTGTTTAATTATGTTACGTTGATGTTAATATGCTACTTTATGTTATTTTTTACGTTAAAAAATAACAAACAAAACTTCCTTTTTAAAGTTTTAAAAACATAAGTTCTAGGGAAATTTTATTAAACAATAATTTGATTTAATTTTATTTTTTAATAAACTTGCGCTTCTAAAACTTTAAAACCAAGTTTTTTCGTTATTTTTCATAGTAGAAAATAACATATTAACATAACGTAAGTTAGAAATATTGTAACTAAGAAAATTACAAAATAAAATTCTCATTTGATACCCGAATTTAAAAAAACCCACTGAGTAATTTTACGGAAAAAACAATAGGTTCCTATAAGATGATAAACAGTTAAGCGTCGCGACGCCTAACGTCGATATGATAAGAGGTTGAGTTTGGTATCGTTTTATAGCTATTTTGGCCTCCTAAAGATTTTTCCCAAATATTTTGTTTTAAATAAAATCATTTTTTAACTACAGAAGAAAAACAAAAGTTCCAATTTTCAGTTTCTTACAAAATCAAGCCTGATGTCATGTCATATAATTGAAAATCGTTAATACATTCACTACTCATCTTACTAAAACTAATCAATATTTTTCATCAAAACATAAAATTGGAACAGATCGTATATCTAATTAAAAGTAGGAAAATAAAACTAGAGTAAGATTTGATATTCAACCGACGCTTTTCTCCAAAATATTAAATTTCCGCCTGCGGGCCTCGTCGAAATTGTTTATGTTTTGACTGAAAAGTCACGGCTAAAATTAGAGTCTGTGTTTGGTCTAATAAGCTTTATATAAATCTTATAAACTTATTATACAAGTTTGGAGTTACACAAGCCTCAAATTAACCCCTCGTAATTTCTAATATAAGGACGAACTCAATCTGTATTAAATTGAAGAGTTGTAACTTTTTTAAGTGAGAATCAAGTTGCACGCTATAACGATCTCTCGAAAATAATCATCCCTCTAACTATGTATTACAAGTGGTCAAGTTTCAAATTTTCCACCGCAATAAATTCTTCCTCCCAATTATAATTATCTTCAATTTTTATATTGCTAGGATAAAAAATTATTTTTTTTTGTAAACGTTGAAAGGCCGAATATTCGAACAGTTTCAGTTTCTTTTGATAAAAATTGAGGAAATTTTTGCAATTTTTTTTACACAATAAAAAAATAAATTACAAAAGTTTACATTCAATAAAAAGCTTTTTCAAAAGTTTTATGATTTGTATTACACAAAGAAAAAACTTTTTCTTGCCGTTTTTCGGGGCGTAATTTTTAGATTTTATAGTAGTATAGTAGCTAAAGTGTTTTTATTGTAATTAAAAAGGGGTAAATTAGGTTACGAATCGTACAATTTGTAAGTTAGAGAGGAATCTCTGGAATGTGTTGTATTATGTATTAGATGAGTATAGTAACTAATTTTGAAAATAAACTGTCCGGCGGCTAAAACATAAGGCTAACAATGAAGATGGGAGAATAGGAGGAAAATTATTATCTTTTAAGGGTATGAGTATTTAATTAACAGTTACATGTTATGTTGGTCTTTAGTATCAAAACTTTGCATTTCTAGTACAGAGCTTCCAAAAGAAAAAAAAGGAAAAGCGTATGGATGCATGTGAGCGATAGCACAAAAAATTGACGATCTACACCTTAAAACAACTAAACATCATTCATCGACTAGATGTAGCTAAGCCACTCCCAAAAAAGCGCGCGATATTCGAATAGAAGTTTTCTATTGGTTGAATTTTGAAAATCCGATTTACAACACTTACACAAGAATTGACATGCGTCAACCTTATTTGACAGAAATTGTGGGTGGCTTAGCTGCATCTTGTCGGTGAATGATGTATAGTATGCAATTCAATATTTCGAATTTTTGTAAGATTTTTTTTTGTGTGAGTAATTAAGAGAGCTCCTGTTATTGAAAAAGTCGTAATTAACCCTTTTGTTGGAACCCTAGTAACAATAAAAAATAAAATACTTGAAATGGACACAATAAATCAACGGTTTAAACATTCTATGTGATCGATATCTCTAAAGAGTTAAAAGAGCTGCCAGGTCACAGGACAGGAAAACACGAATCTCAGCTAAGCTATATCATTAGCTAACTACTATTCAGATGTCAGACATAGTAAAGTTTTCTTCGGAAAAGCATACATGAAATAGTTACATAAAAGCAGTAGTCAGGTGATAACAGTAAACATGAATGTCATCTTTTTACACCATTAGCCTATACGGCGATGATTTTGGGCTATGCGACATTAGAGACCAAAGCAGCCAACGTGATAGTCTCTGTTGCCTGGAGGCGTTAGACCACTGTAGGTAGAAAATACAAGCATATCGGTAAGCTGGCAATATTAATTTCAAATCCATTTAAGGACCTCTGCGACCAGTACCATCTGGTACGCATTAGACAAGAGATGGATTGGTGTTAAATGTAGGAGAGGGGCCAACCACTGTTCTGAATTTGTACACTGATAGCAGTTGACTGCTTAAGTCTGCATATACTATGGCTACCATTAACTGCAGATAACTACCTTTGACAGCTCAATTTTTGTACGTTGACTGCAGAGAGGGGATAACCTCTCGGTGTAGGGTGTAGCTGACAACAAAGACAAGCACGATTTAAAAGAGCTGCTACGACACAGGACAGGAAAACACTCAGAATCACAGATATGGATTGGTGTTAGGTATTGGTGTTGGTAACGATCAGTTTTAAGACTGATTAAACGGAAGGTACGAATCATCAGGAGAGCAGATACAAAATTAGAAGATAATATCCTGAAATTGACTGCAATACAATGGGTGAGGATCACCTACAAAACAGCTACTTGCAGTTAGTAGTGTATTGCGGAACTTTGAATTTTAGATTCATGTCATGTTCCACTTTCTACGTAAACTTTGTTCTGTAATAATTAAATCCACAAAAGTATATAACTATTGCTTACATTCTCATACATGCTCCTCTCATTATAAATTTTGTAGATTTGCAAGTTTGCTCTTAATTATCCGAAATTGATTAAATTAATTAAAGACAAATTTTACATTATCTGTTTTGTTTGAAAACAACTCTTGTTTTCGTCTCGCAAGTAAGACGAGTGTTTAGGAGGTAATAAAACAGAATCTTAATTAAAGTTTATTAAATTCCAAATATCCTAGTACAATTTAATAATACTGCCTATTCAAGTTTACCCTAAAGTTTAATAATAATAGGTAACTTCCACGCGGAGAATAAAAGGGTATTATAAAGTCATCACACGAATATAAATAGGAAAAACGAAAGACAAAGAAAAACACTAAAAAAACAAATAAAGGGAAGTAGAAAACTTGACATAAAGCCTTTAACTAAACATTTCAATATATTTCACTTATTTTTTTCCTCTTTAATTGATTTATTTCAATTAAAAAATAATTGCTTGCAACAAAAAAAGTTTGAAACGAAAACAACAATTTTCTATTTTTGGGACTAATTAGTTTTTGTTTTCCATTTAACTGAATAAACTTCCCCGTTTTTTAATATTTAATCAACTGAAAGAGGATAAAATTCTAAAAGACAATTAATACATTTAAAATTCCAAAGAAAATTCTTTTATTGGGGAAAAATTAATTTTTCTTCTTATTGACATTTCCTTTTAAAATATACGCACTAGGGTATATTCCATACTTACGATACACGTGTAAACCCAAACTAAAAGTTAAGTCAAAAACTTTTGGAAGAACGATACTCTACGACAAATTATTGTTTGTTTGACATTTCTTTACGAAGTAGGGTGGCCAGAAAAATCGGCAAGTATGAACTGTCCCTTTTCAGCATATAAGCCATTTTAACACCATCGATGATCAGTAATTATGAGTCCGCGATTTATGTCAGTTTTAGTCGAGCAGGAGAGTAGTGTAACCAACAGCAGAATATTGATGAGCGACCAGAACTGGCAGTTAATTGGCACTCAGACTTCTTCATGCAAGGACACGTAGGCTTCAAACTGAGCTCAGTAAAAAGAGGAGGTGTGGAGTAACTGACGTCGTGGAAATTGTAAAGAAAAGGAATAAACTGGTATCACACATATAAAATTATGTTAAGTTTACAGCTTAACATACATACAGACAGTCAGTTGGGATTGAGAGGGCGAGGAACCCTAGTTAACGACTGATCGTGAGAGAAGCGCGACTTTAACTCGTAATTAAGTGTAACGTGTAACAACATCAGAATCAGTAAGAATTTAGTATTATAATAAATATGTATAGTCGTAACATATGGTGGAGGAGCGGGGCCTTTTGAAGAACTATGGTAGACGCGCCAGGCTTTTTGAAGCTTTTTGAAATAGTCCAAACCAGAGCAAACATACCTACAACGCTAGTCAAGTTTACCAGAGACTGGCTGGATATGCAAAGAAATATACAACTAGACTTTTAGCCATTTCAAATCGTGTTGATGACTGCGATTAAGAGAAGGCCCTTCTAAACAATTATATATAGAGTAAAAGAGGCTTTAAGTAATATACTTTTTTTAAATGGTAGGCGCTCAATATCGTGTGTACGTGTTTTATAGCACAATTTTCCCTTTGTAAAGAGCCCCAGAAAGAATTTAAATGAAACGAGTATTTTCCTCTGTTTGTAACAAATCTTGTTTTCGATAGACCACTTGAAGTAATCGAGAAATCTCTTGACTTAAAACAATTCCATCGTTTCTGAATTTACAGAATATATTTGTAATTCAATTACAAACATTGTTGATGATTGTCTATCACCTTTTATAACTATTTGCTTAATTAATTACATCAAATTGAGTTGGTAAATCATTTTAAACGAATTTCGAATAGGAAAATTTTACAAGATTGTATTGCAAGTTTTTACCAGATTGCTATAAAATGTGATTTATTGTATAAATTCTTTATACGTGAAAAATTTAATAGAAAAGCCACTTTGCACAAACCCATAACTTATCAACTGCGAGTGCGACCAGTCTAGCCTTGGATTAAATGCTTGCACCGAATTCTTAATTCGACCGATTAGGTCAAATCAGAGGCGTATGAAACAAGCGAAATATCGAGAATTTTCCAGTAGCTCGGATGTTTAAAACGAGTCTTTCGGTTGCTTTCAAAGCTATAAGGACATTCGCAAAATTTCCAAAAAAAAACGATCAGACTGCTAGAGTTGTGTAAGAGCTATTTGACATGAACTAAGTATCTTACTAACTGTTAGTAACTGAATCAACTCAAGGAGCAAAAACACGGGAATCTAAGCTTTAACGTCGTCCATGGTCATGCGTCAAAATTTCTAATGACGACGATAAAGCTTAGATTCCCGTGCTTTTGCTGCTTGAGTTGATTCAGTTACTAACAGTTAGTAAGATACTTAGTTCATGTCAAATAGCCCTAAGTTCCATCTTTAGTCACAGATTATAAGTTAGGGTAAACAGGAAAGCTTAACCGCTGGGACAACGGGTGGATAGCCTCATCTTAGGCCGATTGACTAGTTATGAACTAAGCAGTTACTTAGCTTTTAGATTTAACTACAAAACACTTTTCTAATGACTTCAAACTAATGATTGTATTCACTAATCACGACTCTAAATGGCATCATTTCCTATTGATCTTTTAGAAAAATGACATTACTTATGTCCTTAATCGAACCACTATACAATACAATATAATGACAATTTTTTTCACACCGTTTACTATAAGAAAAGAATAAGGTTATTGATTTGTCGTTACTTAAAATATTATTTCATTTTTCATAGAAACCAATAATTTGGTTAAAAAACTTAAGCTGTTCTAAATACACGCCTAATCTTTCCTTAGTTCCTAAACTATCATTAAAGACCATATACACTGTACAGTCTTTGCTATTACCTAACAGTAGATTTTTGGCTTTCTTCTTCTTCTAAAGAGTCGTTTAGAGGGCCATACAAATTATACACGGTCGAGCAAAATTACCGGAAATATTGCTCAAAAATATTGTCAGCCACAAACGTACAGCTTCTGGAACAGCAATAATTCCGACAACACACTGCCCATTTTTTAATGTTTACACGATGACAACCAAAATGGACGATACTGTATTTGTAAGCTGCAGCACTTTTATTGTCCTTCAACCTGTAGGGCACATCCGGTTTGCGGACGCAATACTTAAAAGAAGGCCGTGCAGAATAATGGAAATAGAAAAATAGTTGTGTAGTGGCTGAAGAGCGAGCGTAACGAGCGATTCCGGCAATACAGGCGAGTCACACAAAACTACTTTCACTCCGTATAAAACATTAAATTTTTTCTGCAAACGTAAAGAGTAAAACTGAAAATTCTGATTTTTGAAAGAGCGCCATCTCTTGTCAATTACTTATAGTTCAATTGTCAAATATTTTTTAAAATTAACTTTAATTTATAAAAAAATGTAAAAAATGTGACCCGTTAAAACTGCCCTTGATCTGCCAGAGCGTTAGGAACATCCCTGCAAACATTGATCGCACTATAATGTAAAGACGCCGATGTAAGGAATCTCCCCCTCAGTAGACCGACAACCATGTAGAAAGACAGCTGAAGCTCGAAATCGCAAAAGAACATTCCGTGGAAACAGTCTTATGGCGTACTGAAAGAAGAAGACTTTTAGTCCCTGCAAGTCGTAATTCGACTTAAAAACTTTATCATATAATTTTATTGTTCGAACCTTCGAACACGGACCAGTGAGAGTGGGACTTGAGTAGACGTTAGGGGTTTTGTTTTTCGGAAGAGTTTAGCTCCTCTCCCCTTGAGTCAAATAGAAGGCAAATATTTTATATTTTGAACATTTAAATTTTAATTTAAATACATTAAAATTATTAATTTTATACCATTGAAACCAACAATATTTTTCTGTCCTTCCATTGCGATAAACCTTATCTAGATACGTTACGTAATTAAAAAAAAATTGTTAAACGAGCGCTACCTGGAATAATATATTTCTTTCCTATTCCAAAGCATTTAAAAATTATTCATAAGCGTCTACCAAAAAATTGAAGTGAAAGTATGGGACCCAGCTCTCGGAAGTAATTTATTTGAATGCCACCCAACAATAACGCCATAAAGTCAGCGTCTGAAGTCGTCAACTGAATTTTTTGTTCAGTGGCACGTGGCACTCAAATAGCTTGTCTTCAAGACCCCAAGAGAAGGTCCCGAATGATATCACCTCGCTTTTCTGTTGTGGGTCCCATATATTCATTATATTTATTACTCTTATTATTTTTTTATTCAGTAAAGCCTGATGAAAGCTGCCTTCCGTATATACTTCAACATTTTCCTAATGCTCTAAACCTAATTCTACAATTCTAGGCCTCCAGTCTAATATTTGCTTAGTCCACATTTGGCGTTTTAACCTTGTGAAATGTTGATTTCATCTACGGAATGAAAAAACTGTCAAAAAATATAAAATTTCTGAAAGTATTTATAATTTTCTTCTGAAATAGTTTTTGTCGGGTACAAAATGTTTTTACAATGTATCTCTGCGTTGAAGTGAAATATAGAGTAGGCCGATATCTCTGCAGTCAGGTGCAGTGCAGTTCACAGTGCGGCTAATAAAGTAAATGCTGCAGCCTTCTACTGGATACAAATTGAAGACGTAATATAAGTAATTACAGCTGAAATTTCAATAAAATTACAAAAAATCAATTGGAACTCAATGTCCTGTTAGAAACTGGACATTTATAAATAATTCGCGTTATATTTGCTGAAGTAGATTATCTTACTATTCTTACGGTATATATTAGTTGCGTAAGGGACTAACCTAACCTAACATTTGTTTTACGATTGTCATAAGCTTTACTTGCCCTATGTAGCAAGCTTTCGGATAAATTAACAACAGATTCTCGTTTAAATAAGATGTGTACGGATTCGAACCATATAGGATATTTGATATGCGCGTCATATCAAATAACTCAATCAGAGTTAGAAAGAGAGAAAGTTGAGAAATCAACTCTTATAGTAGTTTCTAGATAAAAATTTCAAAATCAGAGTGAACAATTTCCACAAAAAAGACGACGTAGACTCTAAATTAGTTTTATTACGTGCATATTTCCTTCACCCTTAATCCATTTAAACATCGTTATGTAATAATCCTTTGTTGTTAATCCTACTCCTATTGCATCTACCCTATTTGGGGAATGCAACATCATCAGCTGGTGTTATCAAAATGATCAATGGATTCAATATATCACCAGTTGCGTGATTTACCGATTAATGTCCATTTGTTGTTCCAATTTCCATCAAAATCGACCTGAAAAAAAATTTGCGAAAAATATTGCTCGGTATCGTATGTCAGTAGTTGGAAAATTATGTTGCAAGGTTACATTCATTACCTCGATCATCAAAAAAAAATGTAATTTAAACACGCATATTTAAAAAAAGGGCAAAAAACGATTTCGAATAAAAATTTCCGTGTTGGTATAGCATAAAGCAACAAGTTGCCTTTTCCTTTTCGAACTTTGAGTAACAAAAGCTTTCAAAAACTATTTTTCATGTAACACCCGAGTTCAATTGCTTTAAGTTTCGACCTTTTAAAAAACAAAATTTCTAGTTCATTAGAGTTAATTGTCGTCGAAGAACATTTTTCCTCAACGTACAATTTATTATATAAAGTTCTTATAAAGTCCTTATAAAGTATAGCGTGACTTTTAAGACATATGTTATTAAAAATTGATTTGACTGATCACGAAAGGCACGAAAATTTGTCAAGTTTAAGGTTGTCTCCGCATTTATTTATTTTTTTAAATGTTATTTTCCAGCTAAAACGTTATGGTTATGCGTGTGTAAACGATTCAAATTGTGCAATTAACTATAAATTCAAAGTACAATTAAGTAAGTCTCAGTAGAGAACTGGGACACGTTAGTAAAGCGACAACGTGGGGGTTAGTAGTAATAATAATAACCCTTACAACCCTTTTTCGTGTAAAGGAATTTAACTTTTGATATATCGACTTTATTAAATAAGGCGACCGAAAAAACGTAAAACCTTTCACTATTTGTTAAATAAAAATTATTTAGAACGGTCTGAGTTCGTGCCAGTCGGTCACTAAGTCTTATTCGCGTGATGTACACCATTTCCGATATGCAAAACACATATCTGTCTTATCAAAAATAGTTAGTACATTCTAAACTAATTTTTAATCCTTTCTTTAAAACATTTTTCTTTTTTTTACTTTACCAAATAATAGCACATCCATCAATATGCTTTTATCAAACTACTAAAAGCTTACATTACGTTATGTAGAAGTAAACCTTTTTAAAAGCTTTCTCAAATATATTCATTTTGTTGCCTTTTTTCGCCATATTTTACTTCTAACCAAATGGAAGCTTTAAAAATATCCACCACCATATTAATACGGTTCGGTTAATGTTAATAAGACCAAACACCTATAATTATACCTCTTCGTAATAGGTTTTATCGTTTAAACAGTGTGACGCCCATAAGTTCAAAGTAATCAATACCGAAATTAGAGCCAACCGAGGAAATTAAGTTTTAATCACACACTAGTAGTGCATACGTGGATAACGTACCTTAACGTGTGTGTTTAAAATACGCTGACTCAAGTCACAAGTTGAAGAGGAATTTTTACTCAATTAATAAATCTTCGACGATGCTCGACGCCGTGCCACAGGCGATCCTTTTGATAAAGAGAACACACACACTCGTACTTTGTAAGGAAGGAAGTACGAGAGCCTATCGACTCATTAAAATAATTTAGGGGAAGGTAAAAAAATTGCATTATCGTACGAGAGAGGGTGCAACCCTATCGACATTTAGCATAATTATTTAATTGTTAATTATTAAATAGAAATTGATCGCGTCGAAGCTCAAACACAACTCTCCAGCCAATAACGATCAATTACCGAGTATAAAATTTAAATTTCGAGATGTTCTTTAAAGGCTTTTAAAAAATGTAGGTGAAGGGCATCTTTATTCATGTTTACTGCATGACTTTCGTCGATACAACACGGTGCAGCTAAAGGGGCGTGTGTTAAAATTTAATGCAGCTCACGTGCCAAAATCCCCGCAGACAACCAAAATGTCCTGACAAAACCCAAAAGTCGTCAAGAGTCGGTTTCAATTTTATTCTGTCATTTTGCGACACGAATCCGCAGTGTGTGTGGGTGTGTGCGAGTGTACATAAGAAAAAAATCGATTCCTAAACAAATTACCCATTTTAAAGTACATACTTAGTTAGGCAATAAAATACAAATCCATTTTACAATTATTACTGGCATTATTCCACCTTAAAAATCAAGGTTGGAACGAAACACGCCATCATCGTAAAACATTTTAATTGTTGTACGTTATCGTGATCTAACAGAATAACTGATGAGCAACATAGATTAAAAAGGTTATTTAATTTTTAAATTGTACTTTATCTATTTTTGCAGAAAAAAACGTAAAATTTCTGTTTGTCCATTAAGCACGCAACTTTTTCAAAGCTTGTTTACATAATTAAAAGGAAAAACATAATTTAAAAAGAAAAATATATGGATGCCAATTTTTCCTTCGAATGGAACACGCGTTGTACGTGCCTGAACCTTCTTCCCATCCCTAAATAAGTCTATACCTATATCTGGTTAATGCTGGATTCGGCACATCATACTCAAAGATGGAACGCAGATTGCAGTTTTCTCTATGAACAATGCTAAAATGACACCCCTGAGGGCATTGCGTAATACTCCCATTACCACCCAGATATTTGATGAACTAGCTATTGATGGTTAGAAACAAATCAACCCAGTTTAAAGAAAATCCAATAAAATTGGAACCCTGTCCAAATCAGTATTGCTAGCTATTGAACTGAGTATACATGCAGACCAAGATGAGTTTATCAACTCAACATTTCAAGTTGCACTTCATTTCAAGAACCCGGTGTTGTGAAGGCCCGGAGGAATGTAGAAAACTCAAAAAACTCGAAAACGGTGGGTCCTATTTTCCTATTTCCTATTTTCGAGATATTTTCACGCGTAGAAATATTACGCAAATTATTAAATGTAATTATAAAGTAGTGCAACAATGTAGGTTTGCGAAAAGATTACAATATGTGTAATATTGTATTGTATGTGTATCGCCAGTGTTAGTAGAACGTACACCGAGGTTATAAGAGACTCTGGATGGGGTCATGTAATCAGTTAGGCTTGGAGTTAGTATTGGAGTAAGCCAATGCTAACTAGGACGATTAAATTATGCATTATAAGTATCGGTCGTTAATTCGGAAATTGTAATTAAGTTTTATAAGTTTGTTCATTGAAATTAAAGGATTATGTTAAGGATTAATTTGTACTTTTTGTGGGTAAGTCTAATTTTATTAATAAAATAATGTTTAAAAGTGTTGCCCGTAAAAATCCTTAATGAATGAAAAAAAAATCTTTTCTGAAGAAACGAAGGGCTGAAGTGCTAGAGGCAAAAGTTTCAAGAAAAACGTGAGGCAAAAATTTGTTTTCATACATTAACAATTTTTGCGGGCGAATATTTCTAAAACTAAAGGAATAGAGAAAAAATTAACCCAAACAATCTTGTAGAAAATTTCATAAGCTTTCATTTTCACCGATAATCGGGGTTACCTAATTTGCTGGCGTTGGCTTGACTCTCGCTGAAGACGGGAGAGGGAGGTCGATGTGGGTAACTAACAACGACAAACCTTTGTAGACGAAACAAAAATATTTACCAATTCTCGACCACTAGGTTTTTATTAGAATCAGAATTCATCTTGATACTTAACCACGAGGTGGGAACATACATTTTACTAAGTACGCTACGTACTCATATTTTTGCGATTATCATCAAACTCTTACATAAATACTTTTTATGCAATTATGGAAGTCGTGATAAATGCTGGCTTACACGAGGCATCGAATGGTATAAGTTTCGGGGAGGTACGTGAATTACAAATAATTTTATAAAGCATTTAAAAGATTAAACATTTTAAATGATTTTAAAATATTGAAAAATCACTGAAACTATTAAGGACATTAAATAAGGAAAATTAAATAAATAATTTAAATTTTTCACGGACAATGAAATTTACGCGGGTCACCTCGGTACGTCTACACTAAGTGAAAGTGTAAACGCCGGATAAGAATTTATATCATTGCATCGTAGATTTTAAGTCAATTTTAATAAAAAGCACTCGGGCGTGAAAATCCTCGTTAATCATCATTTTACTTTACCACAAATCGATCTTATAACGAATCTATACTACACAATGTTTTGGGGGTCTTATCTATCCTGGGGCATCCCGCAACGGGGGCCCAACGGGCCTATTATTTAGGACTAGTAACGGACTTCATCCACAGACTGAATGCGCTAGCGGGAAGAAATTTCGTCAACCTGGTATGGATGTCAACATACCAGGGAACAAGAAAGTAGACGATCTGGCCAAGGAAGGCAGCAAAATACACACTTCTGGTGTGGCATATTAAACACTGGAGGGAAACTCCTGGACGGGGATATTCTAAGAGGAAGAGGAACATCCAATTCATCTTCTGCTACACTGTAAGGCTTTCACAAGAAGCCATTACAGCATTCTCGGGAAAGAGAAGATGCTCCAAAGAGAACTGCCTAACTTATCAATAAGGAAAATTCTGGACTTCCCATAAGAACTCCCATAAGGTAAGACCAAATCCGAGGCGTACAATAGATCCGAGAGGTCGCGATGCAAGGAACCACTAGAGACCAGCCTCAGAACTACAATTAATAATAATAATAAGTCAAAAACTACAACATAAATAGGTATTAAATATTTTGGAAAATTCACCGAGGGCCATATTTTCCATAAGGATTGTGCGGAGTCCATTGCTCATATGCCCACAGTAAAGAGCCTGGAATTTGAATTAGACTTCAAAGTCGACAAGAAGTATTGCAGATACCGATTGTTTGCCAATATGTAGGACAACGTATACAGTTTCTGAACTAGTCTAATTCAACCTCTAAAGAGCTTTAAAAACCGACAAGATGGAAGCAAGGACTGAGGGCTCATGAACCCCTTTAAAGCTCAATATGGAAAACTTACAGAAGCATCTTTGATTCTAGTAGTGATTGAGTTAAATTAATTACAAAAATACTCCAATTTCAATCATTGGACTACTGGACGAGAAAATCTTATCAAAACAGATGAAAAAGTTGGCAATTAGTGGAAAACACTGTAAAACTATGAGTAAAATTCATCTTTCACACCTTAAAAGTACAAGGTTGAAATGGCACCGCTTAACAGAAGACTCAAGTCCATAGAGGTGTAATAATTCTTTCAACTGTCTATTAATTACTGTAACGTTATAAATAAATTTTGAACAAGAAAATAATAAAATATTTCTCATTCTCTAGAGTGTACCAAAGTTCTCCCATCGCGTGCAACAACGTAATTTTATTTTATACATTATTAGAATTTTTTAACCGAGTTTGGAATTTGAGATTATCTCTGATATTCAGCTAATAATTTTTTGTCATATTTCGTTCGTCGTCTTTTTTGCGAGAATATTTTCGGGGCGAGGCAAAAAAAAGTAAATTTAATTAAAAAATTTTCTAAACCAAAATTTTGAATAAATTTAATAATGAATTCTTTTTTACCATACCGTCCTTCTACAAGTACGACACGTTTTTCTTATATCGATCAATTTTACTCTCCTTCCTTCTTTTTGGCTGTAGGGTTAAAGCAATTCCCACAAAAATGTATTATACTTTAGGTCGCCAACACATTTTTATCAGTTTCAGGATGTGTGGTCGAGGAAATGAGAGCTGAATGTTAAATATTTTGTTGGTGTACGCCTATAAAGAAGGTGAGGACATACTAAAAAGATAAAAATGTATAAAAAAGAGCGTGGTATTAAAGTAATAAGGGGTGCTTTTATAATGATGGTCCTGAAGGTGTTTTACTGAAATGTTAAAAATTACACGTAAGGTTAAAATGTTAACGTTTTGTAAACGTCACAAAGTTAGTTTTCGTTTGAACAAAAAGCAAGTTTTTTAAATGGAAAGCTTAGGTGAAAATTTCTTTTATCCTGACGTTTTGTTCTTTTTCAAGCTCTAATCATAACCTCTATATTCTCGTTTGTTTTAAGTCAATCTTTTGTTTTTTTGTCTGTATTCACAATCCACATCCTGATTATTTAGTTTTTTCTTTTCCATCTCTTAAACTCATATTTAACGACGTTTATTCGTCGCTTCTTTGAACATTTAAAATCTTATCAGTGCTGGCTTTGCTCAAGAAGTAGAATTCAATTCATATACTTTAGAAGACATAGCGTCCAATTACACACCAATCCTCGTACTTCGTTAGTAGTGGTACCTAGGTACCTACCAGGGTGTTGTTTGACTAAACTGTCTTATGGTAGTTCTTATGGGAATTTTACGAATTTCAAACTTACTTCAGATCGTTAGAATCAGAAAATCGTGATCTAGATATGTAAAATGTAAATATTGTAAATGCCTTGAATTTCGAAATAGTATATTATAATACATGTGTATAAGAAAGACTTTATCACATTAGCGACGAAAATTACAGCACGAGCTTGCGAGTGCTTGTAACGGCGCGTATGCGATAAAGTCTACTTATACACGAGTTTTATACGCTATTTTTTATTATAATTGCAACTAAAACCTCTATAAAAGAGAAAAAATCTGTATTTAAAATTTGAAAATTAAGCGTGCCGATTTTGGATATATTTGTTGCCACAGAGATGCTTTGTGTTTACATTGGAGAACAACAGTCACACAACAGTTAATATTATTGTTGTTACCTAGACGACTTTATAGAGCACTTGTGCTATAAAGACGATTTTATGAACGCTTTTTAGTGTGAAATTGGCAGATTATAATGCAAGTATAATAAAAATTTATTTTTATGACTATTTTCTTTAAATTTATTTAAAGTTTTCTAATAAAGTTCTGAAGTGACTTTGAAATTCGTAAAATTCCCATAAGAATTACCATAAGACAGTTTAGGTAAACAACACCTTTAAATCTTCTTGACAAACTTCTCGTGACTATTGTTCAGTTATCGCAATAATTTCTCACAATTTTTACAATCTTGTGACATTTCTAGTTTCATGTTTATGTTCCATTAGATGCACAATTGCACATAGTTAATGATGATTGCTAGGAGGAGTATAACCAGTGTGCATTGTGTACGCTGTAGACAACAATAATTTTCCACAAAAAGCTCTTTTTACGTTGGCTAACAATTAAAAAGTTACATGACAGGCGAACAATTATATTGAAGAGTTTGTAAGATAGCTACCGAGTCAAACTGAAGACAGCTGTAATTTAGTTCCTGTATCCTCCACAATCTAGAAAGGTCAAAAATTCTCAGACTACAAAGAAATCGATACCAATCGATAATCGATAAGATGGCGATACCGCCCATGTTACTAACCAGCGTAAAATAAAGTTAATCAGTTATGCATGGTTATGCAAGTCGCCGCGAGATGCTTGGTATTATAAACAAAAGCAGACAATGTGAGGTACTTCTCACTTTAGCACATGGCCACCTTAAAAGCTCAAAGTAACCTAACCTGCCTTAACCTGCTCTAACCTAACCTATCCTTGTATAAAAAACATATAAATTCCTGTTATTGGTCTTATACCTACAAGGTTAGGTTAGGTTAGGTTAGGTTAGGTTAGGTTAGGTTAGGTTAGGTTAGGTTAGGTTAGGTTAGGTTAGGTTAGGTTAGGATAGGTTAGGTTAGGCTTTAAGTTGAAATTATTTATACATAACAGTTTAGCCCCATCGTTAACTTCCGAGCTTGCCAGTCCGACCCTAGATTTTTCCCACTTCATGTAATCGTCTCAAAATCCTTGCTTTATCAATTTCTAGCTGTTCCGCGATGTCCTCTTGTCTTTTCGAATAATTTTCGTTCATCAATACCGTGTAAACTTTGAAGCCTGCGTCACACACACAGACTTGCCTTCCGCTTTGGCCTATGCAGGTTGCCTGCACATGCCATACTGGAGCATATGGACATCGTTCACACCTGTGTGTGCGGCGCAGTCTTAAAAGCCTTCAACACACACAGACTTGCTTTCTGGTTTTCCTGTGTGGCGGGCTGCACAGGCCACCTTAATGCTGTTCAGATGCTCCGGTTTGGCCTGTGCAGACCGCCTAAACGGTGCAGGCGGCTTGCACAGGCCAAACTGAAACGGAAGCCTGTGTGTATGGACGGGCTATAGAACTTATATACTTGGGTTAGATTAGTTTCGTAGTCTATTAGTCCCAAATAATACACAATGGTTTTAAGAAAATTTATCCTGATTTTCGATTTTTTTTTGTAACAGCGAGATTTTTTTCTTAATCGGTCGAAACCATTCCTGTGTATTTGTGTATAAAATGTCTCAACCTAATTTTGACCGGAAGGCCCTTATTTTTCGACTTTAGTGTAAAATTTTGACTTTTTCAAGTTTCCGTTTCACTATTTTTTAAATAACTTCGTTTGTATTGGTCGGATCGGGACAAAAAAATGTTCTTTTTGTTTGTAATAAAGCTCTGTTTAAAACTGCCTGGGTTAAAATAATCTACATTAAATTCCTAAGCCAAAAAAAATTCAAAACTGCTGTCATTAGTGAGTCGTCGTTTTTTATAGAGAACTCGAGTAATCTATACTAATATATAAAGTAAGATGTTTGTATGTATGTATGTATGTATGTATGTATGTATGTATGTATGTATGTATGTGCGTTACTTAAGATCTCGCTAACCACCGAACCAATTTTAATAATTTTTTTTTCACATATAGACCGTACTTTTGGGAGTAACATAGGCTAGGTATGATTACGATATGTCAACTGGGGCCTTAGAAATTGGCAAAAATGTGAAAGAACTCCCAAAAACTAAAATTTAAAACTACGTTATATGGTTATACAGAAATGTACCATGAACTATAAATCAATTTTGAATGCGTTCCTTTATGGTTTCAAGTTAGTTAAATTCTATAATTTATTGACACATAAAAATTAATATTTCAAATTTTACTTTTAAAAATCTACTCTAACAAATTCGCCAAGAAATGTACTGCCTCACATTTGAAATAAAAGCGGGTGGTTGTTGAGGGCCACGGAGGAGGCGGTGTTCGTAATACGGGGGGGGGGGGCGGTGCTGTCGTTAGTGCTACACGTGTCTTCCAAATGAAATTAAAGCGGGTGGTTATAGGGTTCCCTGAGATGGCAGTACTGTCATTAACGGTGCGTGTAATTGCCAATTGAAATTAAAGTGGGTGGTTGAAGGGTGCCCTGAGGCGGCAGTTCTGGTGTACTCGGTAGCGGCGATGATGACGTTAGTGGTGGATGTGCCTCTCAACTAAAATTAAAGCGGGTGGTTGTAGGGGTCTCTAAGACGGCGGTTGCACGTGCCAATTGAAATTAAAGTGGTTGATTGTAGGGGTTCCTGAGGCGGTGATTCTGGTGATATCGGTGGCGGCGATGCTGACGTTAGTGGTGCACGTGCTTCACAATTGATATTAAATCGGGTGGTTGTAAGGGTTTTTGGGGCGGCAGTTCTGTTGTTCTAGGTGGCGATATAATGTTGAAATTAGTTATGCACTTGCCTCCCATTTGAAATTTAAGCAGGTGGTTGTGGGGGTCCTTGGGGCGGCGTTCTGGTGATATCGGTGGCGGTGGTGTGCACGTATTTCTCAAATGAAACAAAAGCGGGTGGTTGTAGGGTGCCCTGAGGGTATTCTGGTGATTCCGGTGGCGGAAGTGCTGTCGTTGGTTATGGATGTGCCTCCCAATTAAAATAAAGCGGGTGGTTGTAGGGTGCCTGAAGCGGGGATTTTGGTGAGCGTGGTGACGGCAATGTTTACATTAGTGGTGCACATGCCTCCCAATTTAAATTAAAGCGGGGGGTTATAGAGGTCCCTAAGGCGACGGTGCTACTTAAAATTAAAGGAGGTGGTTGTAGAGGGTTTCCTGAGGTAACGGTTCTGATGAAACCGTGGTGGAGGTGCCGTCATTGGTGGTGCACTATAAAAAGCACCTGCTTCCAACTTTTTCCTAATAGACATCATAGCGACCTTTTTTTGCTTCTACATATTATTATTATCATACATTCGTATGCCCACAAATTTCACAATATCGATTTATTGTTACATTGTAGAGTATGTTGGGCTCATATATACCTAATTAAGATTTGATAGGTTTTGCCAAGGGTTTTGCAAACTAAGGAGCCGCTAAAGTAAAAGGCGTGTGGCGTAGCCCACGGGTCCTGCTAGTAATTAATATTACGGTATGAAACTTTAGGAAGTTGTAGCTGATATAGTAACAAATCAATATTGAGTCCAATTGGGTCCAAAAATATTGAGAACAAAGACTAAAATTTGGATTTTGGTTCAAATTTTCTAATTCATATTTGTTGTGAGAAATATTATCGGATTAATTCTTCCCTAGAAATGTTGGAAATTTAATGCTCTTTCAGATGAAACCAAAGACAATCACATTAGACCATGTTTTCTTCCGATTTCGTTGAAAAGAAAAATAAAATTATACTATTTAGCCACAAAACCAATTTTAGTGGTCGAAATGGCTGACTTTAAAACCAGTTTTAATGCTCAAAAATAGTTTATAGGAGTTCTTTATGAATAATTTTCAAAAATACGTAAAAGAAGAATTAAATTTTGACCACTAAAATTGGTTTTGTAGACAAACAGTTAAAAGATTTTCTTTTTATTTTCAAAGAAATCGGAAGAAAAATGGTCTGATGTGATTGTTTTTGATTTCATCTGAAAGAGCATTAAATTTCCTACATTTCAAGGGAAGAATTATTGGGATACCACCAATTGCTCACAACAAATATAAAAAAGAAAATTTGAACCAAAATGCAAATTTTAGCCGTTGTTCTTAATATTTTTGGACCCAACTTGTAATATGGATTTGTTACTATATCAGCTGCAACTTCCTAAAGTTTCATACCATAACATTAATTAAAACTCTCTAAAGTTCTCTAGAAAAAACTACAACCGACCAATGACGACAGTTTAGAATTTTTTTTGGGTTAGCAAATTAATATAAATAATTTTAACCCAGGCAGTTTTAAAGAGAGATTCATTACAAACAAAAGGAAAATTTTTTGGTCCCGATCCGACCAATACAAGCGAAGTTATTCAAAAAATAGTGAAACGGAAACTTGAAAAAGTCAAACTTTTACACTAAAGTCGAAGAATAAGGGCCTTCCGGTCAAAATTGAGTTGAGACATTTTATACACAAACTCACAGGAATGGTTTCGACCGATTAAGGAAAAAAACTCGCTGTTACAAAAAAAGTCCGAAAATCAAGATAAATTTTGGTTCGTTGACTACACTATAAAGGAAAGAATACTAATAAATAGAAATTAATAGAAGACCAAAAATACTATCCGAGGGAACAATTTAAGGAAAATCTCCAAAAGTGACTTTCTTTGGAAAAAGTGGTAATATCTGCGTTCCTTTTTCAAATTCTACTATATCCTGCGCGTAACGGAAAAACGAAATGCGATATGGAAGAGGTTGATATCCTGCAGCAATGAGATGAATATGGCTGTTAATTGCAGTTAACAACTTAACACAGTCATAGACCGTTTACATTTAAGTAGTTACTTATAAATTAAATGCTTTGAAGAAAATTAAGTCCCTTGATTTAGTAAGTACATCCAAAACGGAAAACACACACACACTAAAACACACCTTTGCGTGTTTAAAGCAAAAAAAGGGGAAGCTTGTTGACATAAAACAAACATTAAATAAATAATTTGTATTAAAAAAATAAATAAACATAATAAGATTTGTTTTTAAATTAATTTTCTAATAATTTATTTCGAGTAAATTTTAATCGGCCTATGGCAAAAACTCCATTTTTTTTATTCTGCAACTTATTTAACAGCTTATTGTAATGCTTTTTGTTAAACTTTCCATTTTCCCTTGTAGGGTCGTATTCAAACCTCACAAATTACTTTTTTGTTTAAGTTTCACCACTAAATTTATCCAATTATGAGCATTTGTCGTCTTTTTTATCCGACATAATTTGAGTTTTTCCCTTCTTTTTTTTCAAGTTAAACAATAATTTGTTTATTTTGTGTTATTTTGAGCTGGAAATAAAACAAGCCGGAAAAATTTATTTGATATTAAAGTTGATATGAAAGATAATAATTTCAAATTAAGCTTTCATGACCTTCTATCTGTTTCCAATATCTGATAGTAGGTCAGGGGTACTCTGACCAAACCGTCGAGGTCAAAGTTCGGTCGTCGCTGCGGATGCAATGCTGTTACACTACCCCATCGATCTACTCCACTGCTGTAACCGTATTATGACACCCCGTTTAAATTTAAACGTCTTAACTTTTTGACGTTAATGGGAAATTTAGTACAAATTACATAAAAACTTTTTTTAACCACACTCAAACTTTGTGTGCACGTACTATAATAATTTTTTTTTATTCCATTTAAAAGGTGAAACACTAAAACATTTTAGTGTCTTTTCGAGTTAAAATTTAAACAAAACATGGTTATATTTCATTAAATTTACTCCAAATTGTGTTGCAAACCATATTTGGAACAAATTAGTTTGAGTTGGAGCAAGAAATACAAAAGTTTTATATTGTTTTATGAAGCAACGTGGAAGGGTAGCAATAATTATTGAGACAAGCTAAGACGCTCGTTAGTCGTTGCATGATTTTCATAGCCTCCCCTTACCATAAACGCATTTGATCGTAACGATCAAGCTAACAAAAACACCGGAAAATATGTTAATGTAAAGATGAAACGGTTGGGAAAACAATTACCCAAGCTGAATTGGGTAGTTAGTACACTCGAGGCAATCATTTTTTTACTGTCTCCCCACCCCTTTGTTATATCCTTATATCCATTCCCTACTGTTTATCCGATCAAATAGGTCATATTAGAAAAAACCATTGACATTGAAACCACATAAGAGCTATTAAACACCCTATGTTATTAGGAGAGTATGATGGGATGTATGTCAGTTTTAAATTGTTTGACTGTTTCACAAAATGTAGTTACAAAATGGCCTATGACACCAAAGAATCTTAATTGAAGACTTTTATTTTTTTCGAGTTTTGAGACGTTATACAGCGATTCATCAGGTCCCATAACCTTCTACTGATGGGTGATCGGCAATATAGTCAGAATCACCAAAGCTTTGAGGTGGGAAGGCGCTAAGAACGCCTGGTAGTGTTATTGACACGTACATTTGGATTGTACATCCGATGTTGGTTAAAGCTTCCTATCTCTCTATCCATAACACATTCTCTCACTCCTTTCGTGATTCTTACTATATCACCGCCTTCAATACCATCGTGACATCACATAGCGCTCACATCTCTTCTTATTGTCTTTAAACAGTCCCGTGCTGCAAACTCGGCAGAATCTGCATCGAGCTTAAAATATTAGTGGTAAATGACCTGAGGCTATTGAGACTAGAAAGTTGGGTCGTTGTATTGTCACGACTGGGGGTTAGTCATGACCTCTGGAGTCCAGAATCTCCAGAGTGTACTGAGATTAAGATAATAAATACACAATGCTGAAATAATTGATTTATTCAAAATATTCTCTAACCCAAATAATAGCGTTATAATCCAATCACAACACGTGATTGTTATCATAACTATTTAATTCCTACAATGAGAATAATCGACAAACGTTTCGCGTTCCCGAATTATAGACTGCAAGTAAGTCTACTTACTAACTCGTAATCCAACTACCTTTGAAAACCTACTTTGGGGCCTTTTATTAACTTGGCACACGCGCCAACTAAAATTGCTAAAACTGGCGATTTATGCTTTATCTCACATTCTTCCAATACCTGACAATAGTCACGTATTGTAAACTCTGTGTACATTAAATTCTTGTACTACTTAATAATTGCATTAAATAATTAGCGTAATATTTTTACGCGTGACAGTATACATACACAACCGCCATCTGTAGGAATGCCTTCATCATTTGCGCTCATGGACCTAAACATCATATTTGCAAACATTTAAAACTTGACTTTCCATTCTTTCCATTACTTTGAAGCATGTCCTCGATCTAGAAGCAGGTATCTATAGGGCTCTCTACAGCAATGTGCATATTTAGAAGTACGTTAAGTGCTTGCCATATCTAAGCGACCTTAAATGCGCAGAAGAGCAAGTGAGAAAGCTGTAGAAAAAGCCGCCTAAACATTGTTTTCACAATGATTTTCACGTATATGTAACTTTGGTTATGAGGTAGTACACAATTTTACTTCCTGCACAGGTCGCTTACATATGGCAAGCACACATAGTCTCTTTTGATTGGTACCATTATCGACTCGATATGTTAAAATGACAAGCAATGATCTTAAAAATATGATTTCCCATGTTAATTTTCTATTACGCGCTAGGCGAGTCACCACCCGTTATACAGAAATCAAGACAGTACAAATAATCCACAATATGTTTAAAATAATTTGATTTAATTTCAAGATTATTACTTCCCCTTTATAAGTCATAATATTAAACTAACGCGAAGCTGCATGCTTTAGCATTTCAATTTAAAAAGTTACACATATGTATAAAAATATGAAACACTGTGTATATCCATTAAATAAGAGAGTGGTTTTCTTTTCTGCAACGGTATCTACTTTATTTTAACTAAATGTGTATAATAAAAGCGCACGCCGATTAACTATTCAATGAATTCTATCCTGCATTAAAGACAACCCTACCTGATATTTCCAGTGACTGGGCAACGAGGTCAAAATTCATCCTTTCGCATATGCGAGATCACTACGATATTTTCAATAGATGCGACTTCCGCGGTGTAGGTTTGTAGTTTCAAACATAAAAATAATAAAAAAAATAATCAAACCTCCCAAAATATTTTATGCAGAATGTACGTAATAGAAGTAATTAATAAAATTTGAGTAAATTAAGCTTCTGGTCCACCGAACAGATGCAATTAAGCCACTCCCCACAAGTTTCTTTCAAATAAGGTTGACGCTTGTCAATTTTCGATCAATAGAAAAATTGTATTCGAATATCGCGCGCTTTCTTTGAGAGTGGCTTAGCTGCATCTGTTTGGTGGACAGAGTAAGTGATTATTGGTAACTGGAGCTGGAGAGGGCTATTAATTTAAAATCTATGAGTGTAGCTGAATCGTACAAAGCAAGAAAAATTTTAATTTCTACTAAATCATTCTCTCGAAAATATGAAAGGACATGAGAGCTTCCCCTCGTTACAAGTCTTATACGAGTACATACATTATGCAACTAACGAAATATTAAATAAAGTAACGATTTGTAGATATTTTATTCTTCCTTTGTATTTTATGTGAGAGCAGAAAAGCTGTAAAAGTCTAAAACGAAAAAGATACTGCGGAATGTGTGTTGGTGTGGCAAAACTAAATTAGATAAAGTTACAAACTTGTACGTTGAGATGATATGTAGGATGTTACATAGTAGTAATCGTGAAAAGTACTTTAGGTGGTTTGGTTACACACACACATACATACATACAGGAGAGAAAAAAATATGATAACACATTGTACAACTATGTCAAACACACAAAGAAGTACACACTTGATGAAAAAGAGGGACGGATTAAACCAAAGAAACTTTTTGGATTTATTATAAAGTTTTAAAAATTGAAAGTGTAAAGTTTAATGCAAAATGTAAAGTTTTCTCAACAAAAACATAAATCAGTTCGATTCATATTTTTGTTCTCTCGAAAAAAAGAAATTTTTATGCTCAGAGCTTCCGAATAGTTGTAAAAAAGCTCAAGTTTGAAACAAATAAACTCATCGTAAAGTGACGAATTGTCAAAAATTGTATTCGAAAAGGTTATTATCTATAAATTGTACACTAAATACAATATTTTATAGAAAAGTTTCAAAAGTTGTCAATTATTAACCGACTTAAGAAAAACTCGCTAAAGTAATCGATTTTTGGTTAGAGAGATAAAGTTTGCAACTTTCAGTAGAAGTGGATGTAGTCAACGATGAAAAGAGGGTATTCTTAAGAATAAAATATAATATGGAATTCATAATTAAAATTTCTTATGTATCTATACAACATAATTTATAGGATAACTGCATGAAAAATTTGGCCTTTTGAAAGGTTGACATCAAACGTCATTAACAAATTATACTCATGATTCCCATGATTTTCATAATTGCCCGTATTTTGGCTAATTTCGGTATACAATTGCCTACTATTCAAGGACAGCTTACTTTTTTGCCAAAAAGGCAGTCGCAGGGACATCAACACTGTAAAGAAGTTTAAAAAATTTTGTTTTCGTACGCTTCGTTCGTCAATGAAGAATTATTTACTAAAGCGGGACTTTCCACCTTAAGCAAAAAGACTGTCGTAAGCAGAAAGACATTCTTCTGTGCAACCCATTGAGACGATTAGTGCCAAAAGCTATGGTTGTCGATTCAATCACGTAGCTGAGAAAACAATTACAGAAATAGTTATTTGTTTTATAAGGAGACAAAGTGTCGTTTTGTGTGACAAGACTGTGTCTGGCTGAAGAGCGAGCGTAGCGAGCGAGTCAGGCAATACAGGCGAGTCACACAAAACTACTTTGACTCCGTATAATACATTAAATTTTTTCTGCAAACGTAAAGCGTAAAACTCAAAATTCTGATTTTTGAAAGAGCACCATCTCTTGTCAATTACTTGTAGTTCAATTGTCAAATATTTTTTAAAATTAACTTAAATTTGTAAAAAAAGCTAATTATTAAACGCAACGAACTAATTATAAAGGAAAATTTAAAAAACAATAAATTGTTTACATTACAAATGCTTAAAAAACATTTTTTACGTTAAAAATAAAAATAATGTGCGGTTAAGATTTTACTTTTCCCTCCTAGACAGAGAAAAGTACTTAAAAGTACTGACTACTTTTCCTGCCTCGGCGAGAAAGTTAAACTTCACCGTTACCTACTGAGTGACACAAAGGCGACTTTTTCTAACGTTTGAAGAAAAAAACGATTTATTGTATTAGAAATTCAAAAGTTAATTATCCCACACGACAAAATTGTTGCTCTTACTGCTCATCGAACCATCTTTAGCTCGAAATTGAAGATTTCCTCCACACGATCTATTCGCCCAATTCTGCGCTTTAAGATCATTTCTGCGATTTTATTACCTTCTAGACGAAATATTTTTGAAGCGAATAATTTCCACTAGCGTTAAGGGCTACTTTTTGTCTCTTCTGTAACTTTTGAGGAATTCATGAAACGTCCCCCATTCGAGGACGGTGCCTCCCTGCAAAATCAAAAACGATGCCTCCTTTCTCTTTAAAATTAAAATTACAGCGGGTGAGCCGACTAAAGTGTGACGGGGGTGGAGTTCGTAAGGTTCCTAAACGACTGTATATGAAGAGAATTAAAGAATCTTTCAAATGAGGTCAAATATGACCCCCTATTTAATTAAAGAATTTGCGTTTTGAACTAATTTCAACAACTAAGTTTTGGAAAGCTACAAAGAGGGGTTTTTGAAGATTTATAAACAGGACATGACTTTAAACGCACAATGTAAAGAGTTACAGTAAAAACGCTTTGCAACTGAAGAAACTGTCTGGGAAAATGAACCCATTCACACGTAGTCTTCTTAGAGAGTCTTTTATAGACAGTCTCTCGCAGGCAGTCTTTGGCAACCAGTCTCTCGCAGACAGTCTTTGGCAACCAGTCTCTTGCAGAGAGTCTTTGGCCACCAGTCTCTCGCAGACAGTCTTTGGCAACCAGTCTCTTGCAGAGAGTCTTTGACCACCAGTCTCTCGGAGGCAGTCTTTGGCACCAGTCGCTAGCAGACAGTTCCAAATAGGATTATCAAATATCTATATCTAATCAAACGCTTAGCAAAAATTGAAGACTATGATTAAAATGATGGTCCAGTCTACTTAAAATTGAAACATTCTAATTGTGAAGTTTCAACAAACGTCATTGGCAGACTATATCGCAACAAAGGTGCGCTGTTTTTTACTTAATTTAAGAATGACGTGAAGCACCTTTCAGTTAGAGCCGTCTCGTCACTTGTGGGTATACAGGGTGGTCACTTTTATCTTGCACACTATGGGCATCTCCTAAACGGTAAGAGTTATGAGATAGGTTAAATTAGAGAAAAGTTGTGCAATTTCAGGTCCTATAAGAAATAAAAAAGAAAATTACGATAGCTTGCTTGGTTTCTGAAATAGCCTGAAAAAATTGAAAACTTGCATTTTCTTGTTTATTACATAACTCTCTTATTATTTAAGGTATTGATATGAAATTTGGTAGGTTTACATAACTCGACACGAGCTACGAATTAAACGTATGAAACTTTTTCTAAGCCTACTAGATATATGTGTTTTAATAGACAACTTTTGATTTTCTTATGGGCGCTATGTTGAATTTTGGCATAAATAAATTGGTTCTTATTCTGATTTCAAATATATGTAATTTTCTATCTTTTAACAAAAATGGCGGCACACTCTGTTTTACTTTTATTAAATCAATTATTAGCCGTGAAAAAACAATTGAAGTATAACAACACTTTTTAAAACAAAAGCTATCCCGAGTTGTCATTTTTAATGCTATCAGTAGTTTTTCCATGGCTACTTGATTTAATAAAAGTAATTTGGATTGTGCCGCCATATTTCTTTTTAAACATAGATTAATACACATCGTTGAAATAAGAATAAAAAATCTAATTTATTTATGTCAAAATTCAATATGGCGCCCATAAGAAAATCAAAAGTTGACTATTAAAACACAGACATCTAGTAGGCTTAGAAAAAGTTTCATACATTTAATTCGTAGCTCGTGTCAAGTTATGTAAACCTACCAAATTTCATATCAATACCTTAAATAATAAGAGAGTTATGTAATAAACAAGAAAATGCAAGTTTTCAGTTTTTTCAGGATATTTCAGAAGCCAATCAAGCTATCGCAATTTTCTTTATTATCTCTTATAGGACATGAAATTGTGCAACTTTTCTCTAATTTAACCGACCTCGTAACTCTTACCGTTTAGGAGATGCCCATAGTGTGCAAGATAAAAGTGACCACCCTGTATAGCATTTTTTGTTAGAATTTAGCGCCCGCAACTTATACAAATAAAAGAAAATGCACAAGTTACTCTAAAAATTAATTTTATCTTAGGATAACTTCCATTGAAAATTCAAAAAGTATATACACATCAGTTAGTAATAATGTTTGTTATATCAGGGGGATTGGCGCCTTTTTCATTTTTAAATTTCTTTTGAAAATTAAAAAATTACTCTATTCTCTAAATTATTAGTTATTCTAATAATTATTCCTTTTCAATGGGTGCCATGGACACCTCGATGCGGGGCATATCTTGCTTACCGCCTTGCGCCACCTCTGTCTCCCTTTCATAAGTTACATCGAGAAAACAATTGAGAGCGTTATCTATAGAAACAAGAAAACGTCTGTAGTCTGACTCGCAAAATCCAAATTGGTGCCCTATGGGGCCCTTTTTATTCTTTAGCATAGGTACCCACTACATTTGCCGAAATCTCTCTGATAGATCCAAATTATCCACAGTATCCAATATAAAAGGTAGCGGTGGAAATGAATCAAGTTGACAGTGAAGTTTAGCAGTGATCAACTGATGATAGCTTCTTCCACCTATTTTTAACATCTTTTTGGACACTTAGTGCGTTGCCTGATGTGGGTTTCGGTGGTGTTTCCTCTATAATATATTATTGCTCACACACTGAAGGTGTTCTTACTTTACGCAGACGTTACCTAACTTTATCGTGAGGTAAGGAAAAAATATCGAATATTAAGCTGAACAAAAGTTTTTACTTCTTTCGATTGATAATTTTTTATCCGAGTCACTAGATTTAGCGACAGACAAACACACACAGACACACAAACATTCACACACAGGCATTTTTAATAAATGCATTTTTACGGTGTCCGGGTGTATCTAATAAAACGTCAAGATCCGCTGAAAACTGGAAGTTGAGTTTTTGAACGATTAGAACGCTTCTATCGGTCAAAAAAAACAAAAATGATAACACAAAACATAAAAAATAGTGATAAAAGTAGCTTAAAAAGTGCCCCTTTGCGACAAATGCCTTAATCCATTAAAGTGATGCATTATTGAACATGTTTAACAAAGAGATATCATTTGTAAGAAGTTTTTCAGGACGATTCCCCACTTCTATTGAAAATGTTAAAAAGGTAAAGTGCGCTATCAATTCAAACTAAAAATTTGGAAAATCTAAAACTTATTTATATTGTTATATATTTTTTAAACTGTAAAACTCCTTTTTACCGCATTACAGCAATTTCTACCACCGTTGCGCCGCCTTGCTCTAGTGACTCGCCTTGTATAAATAAATACGTCGTGTATAACCAACAAAACCCAGTGCATGAATTGCACTGTTCGTGAATAATTAAGTGTAGGAATAAATTTTAGCTGCCACTGCCTTATAGTACGGTCACAAAAGATTTGGTCCGGGAATAATTCCCAAAATGGCTAAACATTTGCATGCAAGTAAATACTGAGTTTTAGAAAAAGCTCTTACCCGAAATGAGGGAGATTTCCAGGGAAAATTTTTCTTTTTGTTGTTTATCTGAAAAAAAAAATTGAAAAACCTTTCTCGACATGACAAAGTAGTATTTTGTAAGAGCAATGACTTTCGTGTAAACTGCAACTATTGTTTAGTTTCAGGCTTTCATCAGCCGCATAAAGCGGCTAACGAATCAAGAAGAGATATAGCGCTTAAAAGCAAACAAAAGCCCCAGAAAATATGCAAACTTTTAAAAGTTTTAAATGGCAAATTATTTATCCAATCACGATTAAGAATTGGTAGCGGTTACAAACCCTGATGACAGTGATAGTGACAGGTTGATAGGGTCGATCTATAAATAAATAAATAATAATTATATTGGCAACTTGAGCCACGCCTCCTCGAGGATATTGTTTGCTTCTTGCAGCTGTAAGCTGTACGTATGCTTAAATTTTTGACAATTACTCCAGGATTTAACTCTATTTGCGCCCTGGACGACTATAGTATTACCTACCTCTACTACTATAAAGTAAAAATGTACTTGAGTTTAAAGAAGCTTCTCTCGGAAACAAATTTCATTTATGTCCTTTTAAATTTTTTTGACATTTATTTTTTTCCCTTGTAGTTTAACTCGACCTTAATGTGAAGGGTTCATTTTGAGAACCATAAATATTCCTCAAAAAAGTTATAATTGAAATTGAAAATGTATTTTTATAAGAGAAAAAGAATGTCGTGGGAAATTTTCAAAATTGACGTACAAAAAAAAAACATTAAACTTAATAAAATTGCGAAAAGTATAAAAACTAATTTACGTAAAACATTTTTTTCTTTAATGTAAAGAAATTTTAAATTTTAACAATGTAAAGTAGATGAATTTGACATGAAGTTTAATCTAAAGATTCAATCTGTTAGAGAAACTCGTCATTATTGAACCTTATCCTTGTGCTTTGGAAGCTTTAAACTGTAAGTGAGCTTGTAAAGCTCCTCATTCGACCTTCTTCTATTTATCACAATCTTTCATCATTGTTATAGCAAACAGATTTAGAATTCAAGGCTTTTTCATTATTATTTGAAAATATTAGGTAATTAAAGAGCTTCAAAATTTAGTAATTTATTAGCTCGCCCTTAGATTAGTTAGGTATTATTAATTTGATAGGTTATTGATATTTTTATAGAGAAACAAGGTCGGCTCCAATCGATATATCATAGGTGATTTCAAAAGTAAAATAGTCTTTCGGATGTGTTATTGTTTGTTATCATGCGAAGTGTGCAATAAAAGAAGGTTTGTATGTACTTTCAAATTTATGTCCATCTCCTATTTTGCACTATGCTGATTAAATTGCATAAATTTTATCCTCCCAACTATAACCATTTTAACGTCTTCATCAACTTGCTAATATCTACGACACGATTTATTTTACGAATTTAAATTATGAATTCATGTCTGTAGATGACAAGATTAATTTTCTTTATCATCGCGAGCTTTGACATATTCCTCTAAATAATATTATAACAAAGTAATAAGCAGTTACACCATCCTTGCTCTAAGATTTTTAACAACGAATCTTCGACTTGCTCAAGCTAAGACGTATCGAGACAGGTGCATTAATACTGAAGTATTTTGGCGTAGGATATTTGAGACATAACAACATTAAGTTTAGTGTTAAAGGGCCTAAATGCCGGGTGGGGGCTACCTTCATTTATTCCAGCCGGCAATAGCTGTAATTTGGCTCATACACTCTGCTGACCCTTCCACAGAAAGATCGTCTTTAGGATATAAAAAAATCATACGTAAACAAAAAATTAAAATTCCTGTTTTTATTTTTTAGGTTAGGTTAAATTAGGTTACGGTAGGTTTCTTTAGGTTACTGTAGGGTAGTTTAGAATTCGAGCGGCAATTGGCACTCAGGGCTGCCTACGCCTACAGAACTGTCTCTTTTGACAGTCTCTTGCCCCTGGAAAGAGGTGAACCTGATCCCTCATACCTAACCTCCAACAATGGAGCGTATTGAGAAACTACAGACCTGCTCCAAATAACAATACCTCCAGGAAAAAAGACAAGATGGAATACACCAGAATAGACGACGCTAAAGATACGACCGGAATGCCAACATCGAGGAGAGAGAGCAAAAGAGCTCCCGACAAACCTACATTGGAAGAAATACGAAAGCGGATTCTCGAGTAGATTGTAGAAAAAAGAGGAAAAGGGGTTAGTGGCTAACACCAGCCCAGGGCGACCATCTTCCTTGGCGACTTCCACATATCCCCCTGCGTAGATCCAGCAGGAAGCGTCTCTAAAAGATTCCCCTAAACCGCTAGAAAAATAAAGGTTAGATCAAATTTATTACCAAATGATAAACTTGAATTTACTTCTACATAAAAGTTTAGCTCCATCTGAAATTCTCTTTTTGTCAGAGAAAAATGATCTCAGAAAGGAAATAATAAACAGGGAGAAGATAGGACACGAAAACTGCTATCTATCGATAGAAATAATATTCATAACTTCCAAAGGGTGCCTGTGATGTGCGGTTAATAAATAATTGAACGGCTAGTAATAGACGAGCAATTGGAAAAACCTCGTCTCGAAAATTAAAACGCAACTGGGTTTTCTCATAGATAAAACGAGATTGTTTTACTTCTCTTCTTACCGCGATAGAAATTGCACAGAGCACGAAATTCAAACTGGGCGACAAAACAGGTCACCTAAAGATCCTAGACTTTCTACAGCCAGAATTGTTTAAAAAAAACCTTGGATGTCATTCCAAGAGTGTTTGACTTCCAGACACCGTTCGAGGTAGTCATTCAGGACCGCAACCCTGTTAGAAATCAATCAATACAACTGGATCTCCATCTGGTATTATGGACCTAAAACTGAACCGCGAACAGGTATAGACAAATATGGCCCAAAATATAAGGCATCAATAGACTAAGGAACCCACCCTATCATTATGCCAGCTGTAACTCTTGCAATAGATCTATGTGCCCAAGAATGCCTACGAAGGAATTTAAAGAACAAAAAAGTCTACTTAATGTCTGACAGCCAAGCTGCGATAAAGGCACTCAAAGCCAGTAGCTTTGAGCCCTTATCCACTTGGGAATGCAGACAATCCCTCAAAACTCTAGCAAGGAACAACAAAATTGTCCTTCACTGGGTGCCAGGTTACGAGGGAATTAAAGCAAACGAAATAACTGATGAATTAACTAGAATAGCCTCAAAAGCCCTCCCGATCGAATCCGCACCATTCTGTGAACTATCTAGAACACTAAAAATTCTTACTGGAACAACGCACCAGGACAAAGACAGTCAAAGAAATTCATCGAGTACTCGCCCACGAGTGCAAAAAAGCTTCTTCTATTATCAAAGAACGAAATCAGACTCATCAAGGGTCTGTTGACTGGACACTGCTCAGTGAGGTACCACCTCAAGAAACTAGGACTGGAAGATAGTGACATATGCAGACTCTGTGAATCGGTGATCGAATCCCCCAAACACATTCACTGGAATTGCAATGCACTGGTTCGGCTTTGACTGAAACACTAATGCCCGTATTTATAGACAGATCTCAAGCACTTGCTCGTACTCAAGACTGAGACGAGGCCGGTTGCTATTGGTTTCTATTGTATTATACAATGAAAACCAATAGCAACCTGCCTCGTCTCAGTCTTGAGCACGAGCAAGTGCTTGAGATCTGTCTATAAATACGGGCATTAGGGCGAGCTCATTTGACGCCTAAAGAAGTGAAAAGCAAACTTCTCAGGGACATTCTATGCTTCGCTAGCAAGATTGAATTCCTGCAAACATAAATACGAGTAGGGTTATGAACAAAAGATCAACACTGGTCGCAGTTCTGTAAGGCTTAGAAACCAATCGACCCCTGAGCACAATATAATACAATACTTCTTGTCTCATGTCCACCACTAAATAGCGCAACTACCAGTCAGATCCATCCAATCCAAGACATTCATTGCTATTATTATGCTTGATTAATCAGCAAAAAGCCTCATTACTAACTATACATAGTTCGATGTTCCGCACATCGACTTGAACAAATAACAGAATTTGAATTGATAGGAAAATGCGTTATAATTATTATAAGTACCAACCGAAACAATTTGTGTAGAAACAAGTGAAAATTTGTTAGTAGGTCTTCTGAAGTTTTGCATAGAAGTAGATCTAAAGAGCAAATTATTCCTAGAATGGATACAATCGCGCACGGTAACTCGGTAACAATGAATATTTTAATAAGAGCGATTTATTGTTGACGTTAGACGTTCTTGAGATATCCTACAACTTGATGATATACCTCCCTCATTAAAAATGCACATTTATTTTATCCTCAAAGAAAACTTTAGTATCTAGTAAAATAATAAATTTACCTTTAACAATTTTGTTTATTGATTAAAGTTTTTCGCGAAAAGCGAAACATTAATAAAGTTGTTGATAAAAAGGGGTTTTATAATAAGATAAGGTAAATTTCGAGTGTCTAATTAAATAATGAATTGGGAGGTAGTTTAACGCTTCTCGTTAGGCGAATAAATTTAATCTAATTACTATTCATGAGTTAAAAACATATTTGAAACCCTTAAGAGACCTCGCTTTAAAGTTGAGGATATATTTTAAAATATATATCTTTCAAATTAAATTAAACGAAATGATTAAATTACAAATTTTTATTTAGAAAAGAAAAACTTGCTAAAGAGTTCTCAAGTGCATTTTAGGTATCTACTTATATTTTAATAAGCATCAGAATTTATCTCTTCTTCCCCTATGCGTCCAAAGTGTATGTGCTTGTCGTTAATGGTGACTAAGCGAACAAAATTATCTCTGCTAACTATACTTAGCTCTAGCCTTCAAGCCACCCTCGATCTACCCAGCTTTAGCCAGTAAATGCTTTAGTACGTGTTAGATAAATTTGCCCACTAATCTATCTGGTGGTAGGTAGATATCCACCTACAGCGAGGCTTCGCGTTAAAACGGGAGTAAGGGCGCGAACCTTCGGCTTCTAAAAACAGAAGTCGGTTAAGGGAATAAACCTCGAAGGTCCGCCAAAGACGTAAACCTGGATGTGAAACTGAAGATGTTTGTAGAGAGTCTGCAGATAACTTTTGGGGATATCACGACTAGCAGAGTTTGATGGTTAGGTCATGTGACAAGGATGGAAGATACAAAGTCTGAAACCAATACTCTCACAACGCAACGTAAGCACACGACAGCCCAAAAGAATGATGATAGTCAAAAGACAATATAAGTGTACAAAACATCTTCGAAAGTTAAAGGTTGAAAACTGGGGCTAGCAGCGACAAAACAAGAAAGCTGGAAACGCATCCTCAAATCAGCGAGAATTGAACTACTACTAGGGATATAGACCCTGCTATCTAATGAATCGGGGTTCAATCCCAGTTCGAGTCAACAAACTTTTATGGCCATGCTCCCTTCAGAAGGCAGTGGAAAACCAAGAAGTGATGAGAAGGTTACAACCCCGGAGTTTTTTGAGTAATTCAGAATTTTCTATGGACTTTTAGGGTAGGATTCGCGTTATTCATAAGGAAAAGTCTCGTAGCGAAGAATTGGGAAAAATCTAGTATAAAATAAAAATTCTTGCAAAACGTAAACGTTTTTGCGGGCCTAGAAAGCCCGGATTAAACTTTTTAAGCTATGCTGTATACAATCTGCACACTTTCTAAAACCGTTAATTATTTCTAAAACTTAAATAAACACAAGTACGAGAAGAAGAAAAAATAATAATGATGATGTTACAACTGTGCGAAACGTGTCCTGTATAATTATGTAAATGATGAATATGTTACATAAGACATATCTTGTAAATGCAAGGCTATAAGAAAACAAAACGAAAAAATACGTGACGTCTCTACCATCGCTTGAAAGAAAATACTTTAATTATAAATGACTTCGTGCCTTAGACAAAAGTTAATGGAAAGATGTAAACCTCCTTTTTAGTATAAATTGTCTGAAAATGTTTAAATAATAAACTAACTTTGCTTATAATCAATTATAGGGTTAAAGTAAAGAAATTTTGTCAAACAAAAACGTTTCTTTTTGGAACCAATTCGTAATTTCGTCAAAGACGCTTTTTTGTGAAAAGTTATGAAAAGCTCAAAGAAAACTGTTTCGTTTAAGTATAAATTAGTCATTTAGTATCTCGTATACACTCTAATGAAAGTTTTCTCTTAAAATCAACGCTTGTATTTTATGTTAAATAAGATGGGAACCTCTTTATATAGAAACTAATAAAGGGTAGTAAAACCACCTATAACGAAGCTCTGGTTTCCAAAACCGCTATTCATTGGGGGATCTCGAGTCGTTATACAAGAATCAAGTGGCATATAACGCTTCTGCTCCAAAACTTTTAAATAACAAACTTATTCGTTTAACAACGTTGCTTTTGGTACTTCTTAAGGCGTCCTGAATGCTCCAACTCTCTTGTAAACTTGACAAACTTTTTACATGTAAAATTTCAATTTGACAAATCCTCATACTTTTATTTAAATAATTTCTTTTTCAATTGCAAGTAGACAGTTTTATTGAAACTTAAGTATGTAAATAGAAAAGCTCAATTTTATATTGAATGGAAGTGATGAATTTTAAGAAAAATAAATTTTCTGCTAACGTTTTATTTCTAAAGCCTGATTACTGACTGTGCACACTATAAAGCTAGCATTGCATCACAACTTCTAGAAGCCATCTTTTTTTCAAGCCAATAGAAGATAAACTTGACCCATGTTTTAGCTTCTGACGCTAGAAATTCAAGGTTTCTATTGGCTTAGAAAGAGAAGCTAGCTTCCAGAAGCCAGCTTCTTCTTTTCATGCCAATAAAAGGTAAACTTGGCCTATGTTTTAGCTTCTGATGCTAGATATGCAAGGTTTCTATTGGCTTAGAAAAATGAGATAGCTTTTAGAAGCCAGCTTCTTTTTTTTCAAGCCAATAGAAGATAAACTTGGCCCATGCTTTAGCTTCTGACGCTAGAAATGCAAGGTTTCTATTGGCTTAAAAAAAGAAGATAGCTTCTAGTAGCCAGCTTCTTCTTTTCATGCCAATAAAAGGTAAACTTGGCCTATGTTTTAGCTTCTGAAGCTAGAAATGCAAAGTTTCTATTGGCTTAGAAAAATGAGATAGCTTTTAGAAGCCAGCTTCTTCTTTTCAAGCCAATAGACGATAAACTTGACCCATGTTTTAGCTTCTGACGCTAGAAATTCAAGGTTTCTATTGGCTTAGAAAGAGAAGCTAGCTTCCAGAAGCCAGCTTCTTCTTTTCATGCCAATAAAAGGTAAACTTGGCCTATGTTTTAGCTTCTGATGCTAGATATGCAAGGTTTCTATTGGCTTAGAAAAATGAGATAGCTTTTAGAAGCCAGCTTCTTTTTTTTCAAGCCAATAGAAGATAAACTTGGCCCATGCTTTAGCTTCTGACGCTAGAAATGCAAGGTTTCTATTGGCTTAAGAAAAGAAGATAGCTTCTAGAAGCCAGCTTCTTCTTTTCAAGCCAATAGAAGATAAACTTGGTCCATGTTTTAGCTTCTGACGCTAGAAATGCAAGGTTTCTATTGATTTAGAAAAAGAAGCTAGCTTCTATAAGCTGTGGTGCAAGGTTCGCATGGTGCACGTGGAGATAAGGGCAAAATTTTGCGCTAGGTACCTATTATTATATAGTCCTATCTATACTATATACTATTTATAACTATGATTATTACTCGGGTGGTTCTGAAATAGTTGGTCAAAATCAAAAATTGCCATAAGCTCGTCCTCATAACTCATAACTCATGTTTCAGCTTCTGACGCTAGAAATGCAAGGTTTCTATTGGCTTAGAAAAAGAAGATAGCTTCTAGAAACCAGCTTCTTTTTTCTCAAGCCAATAGAAGTTAAACTTGATCCATATTTTAGCTTCTGACGCTAGAAATGCAAGGTTTCTATTAACTTAGAAAAAAAAGATAGCTTCTAGAAGCCAGCTTCTTTTTTTCAAGCCAATAGAAGATAAACTTGACACATGTTTTAGCTTCTGACGTTAGAAATGCAAAGTTTCTATTGGCTTAGAAAAAGAAGATAGCTTCTAGAAGCCAGCTTCTTCTTTTCTTGCCAATAAAAGATATACTTGGCCCATGGTTTAGCTTCTGACGCTAGAAATGCAAGGTTTCTATTGGCTTAGAAAAAGAAAATAGCTTCTAGAAGCCAGCTTCTTTTTTTTCAAGCCAATAAAAGGTAAACTTGGCCTTATGTTTTAGCTTCTGATGCTAGAAATGCAAGGTTTCTATTGGCTTAGAAAGAGAAGCTAGCTTCTAGAAGCCAGCTTCTTCTTTTCAAGCCAATAGAAGATAAACTTGACCCATGTTTTAGGTTCTGACGCTAAAAATTCAAGGTTTCTATTGGCTTAGAAAAAGAAGATAGCTTCTAGAAGCCAGCTTCTTCTTTTCAAGCCAATAGAAGATAAACTTGGTCCATGTTTTAGCTTCTGACGCTAGAAATTCTAGGTTTCTATTGGCTTAGAAAAAGAAGATAGCTTCTTCTATTCAAGCCAATAAAAGGTAAACTTGGCCTTATGTTTTAGCTTCTGATGTTAGATATGCCAGGTTTGTATTGGCTTAGAAAAATAAGATAGCTTCTAGAAGCCAGCTTCTTCTTTTCAAGCCAATAGAAGATAAACTTGGTCCATGTTTTAGCTTCTGACGCTAGAAATGCAAGGTTTCTATTGATTTAGAAAAAGAAGCTAGCTTCTATAAGCTGTGGTGCAAGGTTCGCATGGTGCACGTGGAGATAAGGGCAAAATTTTGCGCTAGGTACCTATTATTATATAGTACTATCTATACTATATACTATTTATAACTATGATTATTACTCGGGTGGTTCTGAAATAGTTGGTCAAAATCAAAAATTGCCATAAGCTCGTCCTCATAACTCATAAGGCCAACTTTCAGCAATTTTGTTTTTGTAATTTTCAACAATAGTCCAACAGAATTAGCAAAAATTCGATGGTATACAAAACAAAATTAGGTCCGTATTGAAACCTTTCTTAATATGTTAATTTGTACCTATACTTTAAGAATCCGATGAGTCCCGAGCTGGGTCACAGGCGCGCGCGTGAATAAATGGACTTGAAGAGGAAAAAAATGTTTGTGCGTAAATTTCTCGAAAAGGATGCAACCCAGCGAAAAATGACTAGAGTACAATTTTATAGATGAAGCATTTTTACAAAACAAATGTTCAATAAAAAGTTTTCGTTAGAGCAATGGTGTAACTACAAAATTCCTTTTAAGAAAGATATGTTTTCAAAAATAATTTTAAGCAGGCGAATCAATGTCGTACAAAATAATTGCACGCCGATGGACGAAAAACTATGTTACTCCTAGACGAACAATGATAAAATTACAAAAATAATTTCAATTTGAAGCTGAAGATTTTGGCTTTCATTTTTGTATATTTTTGATTTACTTTTGTTACGTCTTGTACTATTAAACAGCTAATGAAATTTTCTTTGTACCATTTATTAAATAGTTGCAGATATTTTGTTGGATGAATTATTTTAGAAATTTTTCCTTAAGGCATATCGTTCCTTATGAATCATTTTTTAAAGTTACAGCATAAAAAATCGATTATACATTATTTTATAAAAGCGTAGTGACTTAAAACTTTTGGATTTCTAAAAAATTTTATTTTTTTAAATATTATCATTTAAAAATTTCTGTAAAACCGTTAATATTTAACGAGTTGAAAAAAACCTATGACTACTTTTGAAGGAAAATAAGTCTACTTTTTGATACACTTATAATAATTTACTTACAATGTCAAGTTTACTTTTTATATTTAATACAGTTGAGAAGTGGAAATATCGACGACATTTTCTTAAAATCCCTACTACATTTAAAGTAATGAAGTTTTTTCAACTTTCGTTTATGCAATTGACACATAATAACCCATACTTTAGTCTATGAAAACCACAACTGACTCAGATGTACTAGTACTTAACAACCGGCTGTTGAATTCAGGTAAATAAGTGGAAATATTTGGACTTAAAAATCAGTCTCACAAAAATATTTTCAAGAAAGGCTTATTATGCCTTTTAGAGCTATTTACTGCGATAAGAAAATATAACTGCATAAGCGAGCACATATACAGGTTGTTTTAAACGAAGTGCGCGCATCATTGCTAACTTTCTTATTATTGGAGCTACAAAATTGGTTAAATTAGCAAAGAATCATAATTTTTTCCGCTGATTACGATGCTCAACACTAAAAATCAATTGAACATAGTATAGTTTTCAAGATATTCACAAAAATAACTTTATTTTAAATGGAACACCCTATATATTTTTATGTTTTCGAAAATAATACTGCATTTAGAGTATAAAATGTCATATGAGTTTTGTCCTAAAATGAAAATAAAATTACCGTTCTCGTATTTTCAGTATTAGTCGCTTGCCACGAACACCCTATATTTTTACTAATTTAGTATCTACATTTTCCAAGGAATCAAAATCTGTATAAAAATGCAGGGTGTTCCTGCCAAGGGGCCATTATTACCGTATCCGTTTAATACTGTAGATACGAGAACGGTAATTTTTTTTCATTTTAAGACAAAACTCATACAACATTTTATACTCTAAAAGCAGTGTTTATTTCAAAAACATAAAAATATATAGGGTGTTGCATTTAAAAAAAAGTTAATTTTGTGAATATCTTGAAAACTAAATGTTCAATTATGTTTTGTGTTGACCATGGTAATCAGCGGTAAAAATTATGATTCTTTGTTAATTCATCCAGCTTTGTAGCTTCAATAATAAAAAAGTTAGCAATGGTGAGCACTTCGTATAACATAGGCTGTATATGTACATAGAGTCCTAAAAATAACAATAAAGATGAAATGCAATATGACCAGATGACAACCCCGTTTACACTATAAATATTGTGATCTGATAGAGCTTAATCGGTGTCTGAACTTTAACCAGCTATTTCAGGACCCCCTGTTTATATAATATGTGCTCCCTTATGCAGTTATATTTTATTGTCGCAGTATATAGCTCTAAAAGGCATAATAAGCCTTTCTTGAAAATATTTGTGTGAGACTGATTTTTAAGTCAAAATATTTCCACTTACTTACCTGAATTCAACAGCCGGTTGTTAAGTACTAGTACATCTGAGTCAGTTGTGGTTTTCATAGACTAAAGTATGGGTTATTATGTGTCAATTGCATAAACGAAAGTTGAAAAATCTTTAGTACTTTAAATGTAGTAGGGATTTTAAGAAAATGTCGTCGATATTTCCACTTCTCAACTGTATTAAATATAAAAAGTAAACTTGAGATTGTAAGTAAATTGTTATAAGTGCATCAAAAAGTAGACTTATTTTCCTTCAAAATTAGTCATAGGTTTTTTTCAACTCGTTAAATATTAACGATTTTACAGAAATTTTTAAATGAAAATATTTAAAAAAATAAAAATTTCTAAAAATCCAGAAGTTTTAAGTCACTACACTTTTATAAAATAATGTATAATCGATTTTTTATGCTGTAACTTTGAAAAATGATTCATAAGGAACGATATGCCTTTAGGAAAGATTTCTAAAATAATTCATCCAACAAAATATCTGCAACTATTTAATAAATGGTACAAAGAAAATTTCATTAGCTGTTTAATAGTACAAGACGTAACAAAAGTAAATCAAAAATATACAAAAATGAAAGTCAAAATCTTCAGCTTCAAATTGAAATTATTTTTGTAATTTTATCATTGTTCGTCTAGGAGTAAAACTGTTTTTCGTCCATCGGCGTGCAACTATTTTGTACGACATTGATTCGCCTGCTTAAAATTATTTTTGAAAACATATCTTTCTTAAAAGGAATTTTGTGGTTACACCATTGCTCTAACGAAAACTTTTTATTGAACATTTGTTTTGTAAAAATGCGTCATCTATAAAATTGTACTCTAGTCATTTTTCGCTGAGTTGCACCCTTTCCGAGAAATTTACCCACAAACATTTTTTTCCTCTTCAAGTCCATTTATTCACGCGCGCGCCTGTGACCCAGCTCGGGACTCATCGGATTCTTAAAGTATAGGTACAAATTAACATATTAAGAAAGGTCTCAATACGGAGCTAATTTTGTTAGGCAAAATATCTAATTCTGTTGGACTACAAGGAAAGCGCCACTAAATAATTCCAAATTCTCCTCTTCATTCACATAATAAAAAATCCCTCAAGTTTCTCAAGTGACAAAATTTGATTAAAAAACTTTACGATACCAATATCTACATTTTTTATTATATTTCCTCATTTATTATTACATTAGGCCACTTTTTTTAAGATTTTCGTTTTAAAAAATGTAAATAAAGCAAACTTTTGTGGGCGCGCTTTGGTTAAACTGAAAAGTTAATTTGGTAATATTTATCAATCAACTCTTTTCATATCTTCTAGTTGTTCGTTTTGCTTATATTCGTTAGTTAGAAATAAGGCAAAACAATTAATCTTGGACTAATTTAGAACAGTTAACTTAATTGTAAATAATTGTTTTAATATATAAATTTTTTTACAGAGAAACGATGAATAATTTTCAAAGTGACTGCCCTATACAATGATGCTACCACCTACATTAGTGTGTTGACATTAAAGCGTAAGTAAAATAAATTTTTATACTTAATTTTCCGTAATTGAAAATTTAAGAAAAATAATTTTTTATGCAACATTTCCATATAATAATCAACGTACTTGTACAAGTGATGGTATTAGTTGGTGAGAATCTCAACTTTTAAGAGTTTAATAAACATACATTGTGCAATGTGCATGGATTTAAGTATAATCTCACAGAACTTATTATGAAAGGTCATAACCTCAAAATTTCCATAGTAGGTAGGTACTTTAAATGAAACTTTTGGCTAACAAACGATGGAATATCCTGTCTGTATCGCAAAGTAGCGCCTTAAATAATGATAAAATTGGAAAAAAAAATCTGTTGTGTCAACACAAGACTTTCTGATTAACAGATTTTTTTATACTTTATTCATATTTTTATTTTCAAAACCATTGAAAAGAACAAGTTAGAAGAACTACCCCGGAAGACTTGTAGAAAGCTTTAAAAAGCATTATATTAGAGGTATAACAGCAGGGCTGAATAAATAAGAACATGGAAAGAGAGCGGTTAATGCGCCATGACCAGAAGGGTTCGTGTAGCAATAACTAGCAGCAATACCTAAATAAAAATTACAAAATTAATATCTCCCGTAATATGAATACTAGCCTTTTGAAACTTGTCATATATAATATAATACTAAAAATCTATTAGGGTAGACCGGGGACAATTGAAACAAGGGACAATTGAAACAGCCGTCATAATGAGCGGAATTCGCTGTTAAATTAGTACGCAAATGTGTCGGTAGAAGCGTATGTACATGCTCCTTATGAGGGCCATTCACGTTCGCACTTGCCTTGAGGCCAACAGGCCAACAGTGTGTGCGCAATTGTGAAATAATACTTTCGTATTTGCCTGAATCGTGTGTGGTGGAATATCACTTGCGCGCACACTGTTCGCCTGCAGGCCTGCCTCAAGGCAAGTGCGAACGTGAATGGCCCGCATTAGACTGGCCAAACAATAAGCGACTGCAATTAAAGTATTTTCGTTTTATTATTCATAAAGTGCTTTAGTGCATGCATAGTAAACTTTTCCATTAGTGCAAAATAGTATATTATAATACATGTGTATAAGAAAGACTTTATCGCATTAGCGACGAAAATTACAAGCGCGAGCTTGCGAGTGCTTGTAATGGCGCGTATGCGATAAAGTCTACTTATACACGAGTATTATACGCTATTTTTTATTATAATTGCAACTAAAGCCTCTATAAAAGAGAAAAAATCTGTATTTAAAATTTGAAAATTAAGCATGCCGATTTTGGATATATTGGTTGCCACAGAGATGCTTTGTGTTTGCATTGCAGAACAACAGTCGCACAACAGTTAATATTATTGTTGTTACCTAGACGACTTTATAGAGCACTTGTGCTATAAAGACGATTTTATGAACGCTTTTTAGTGTGAAATTGGCAGATTATAATGCAAGTATAATAAAAAAATATATTATGAAATGAAAACCATAAGTATTCACCTTGAACCATTTTTATTTTGTTATTTGGTGTATTGTTGTTAGTTCCGATAGTTCAAATTATTATTACAATATGAGGTTAAGAAAATTATTAAATGTTTGCATAAAAATGTGCTGTGGGGACAATTGAAACATGTTATACAAGAGGAACGTGGTGTTAAAAATAAAAAGCAATACCTTAGTATTACAAGTTCCATTTGCATTTTATCAAAAATTGATATTTTTACATAATAGGGTTCTAAATGCCACATATTACCATAAAAAAACTGTTTTGGTAGAAAAAATTTGGAAGTGTCGAAATTATTTTGCGAACAAAAATTCTAATTGTATGCTATATAGGTATACGTATAATAGGATTTTGCCTATGTCAATTGCCTTTATCTCCGTGTGTTAAATTTGTCAGATAGAACCTTGTAACACCAAGGTAGCGAATTTGAGCGTAGTACAGTCATCAGCCTCACATTTAATGGCCACCCTAGTTATACGTTTAGCACTAATTGTGGATGCAACCATCATAACCCCCTACTTAAAATGAGGGATAACTTTATTTTGCCAACAAGTAGTAAATCAACAACCTCCCCTTCTGTTCTTTTGTCGTTGTTGGCTAATAAACACCCTGGCGTATAGCCAGGCGGGCATAATTGTGAGACTGACTGTACATCCACCTCTGGAGTGAAAACTGGTAAATTTGAGACCACCCGCGGTGTCCAACCATAGCTGGCTGGATACAAATATTCTGACTACTAGGAGGGCCAAAACCTTAAACTGGTAACCACTTTCAATGGATGAAAAATCAATAAACCTATTGAAAGTCCAGTTAAATAGGTATATGAACGACATACACCATTAAATAAAAACAGGTTGCTCTCATCACAATAATTAATGAGCCAAAAAGTGAGGTTCGCAGAAAAAGGGCTACTAGAGAGAGAAACTTCGCAAATTGTAGCTTTGGCGTATTTCTGTACAAGGCTCAAAGAATTAAAAATAGCATTAAGGGAAAAAGAGGGAGACTTCAATTCCAATTGCCAGGAGTGGGAAGGGTCGAAAACTGACCGAATAAATGCTAGTGTAGACAGTGGAAGTTAGTGTAAGCGTCGGTTCAGAAATACACGTATGCTGCGGAGGAAACAATAAGAATTATCTGTCTCAGTCGCAAAATTATTGTTTCACTAATATTAGGCTGCTGAAGTTGAAAACTAATAAGCTTGATTCTCTTTTGATTAAGAATTCGCTAATAATAGAGAAACTAAGATTTGAAAGAAGTTTCGACTAAAGTTTATTTTGTCCACAAGTCCAAAATTTGTGGTCAACATACCTTGGTCAGCGCTTAATTTTATAAAAGGTGGTGAAGTCAGAGTTCTTGAGATTTCGACGACTAACAAGACGTTCGCAGTTGGTCATATTACAAAGAAGTTGCACTTTTTCGTACTTTTTAAAGATGTGAAAAGAAGTCTGGGAAAACTCATATCGTTCCTGAAACATCGTGGAAAAACTGAAATTGCGGTTTTTCTTATTTCTTTCATATCTTCTTTAATAGTAAAGTGAGTATAATAATATTCGCCAGGTTAAAATATCGATATGGACTATTAGAGCGTGTTCTGAAGGGGGGTGAGTTTCCAAAATATACGGACCGCGTTCTGTCAACGGATTTGAGTTTGGGAGGTATCAAATTTCAATATTTTCGATGTTGCCAGGGAGTCTAATGGTCCCGTCATATTTTATGACATCTTCAGGGTCACAAAAATGGAGAAATTTAAAAAGTGATTATACTAAAAGATGCGCCTGTTAATGGTTTACGGAGATATTAAACTTGAACGAGCTAGCTGAGTTACGCATCTACAATCTACAGTCTGGATGATTAAAAAGGCCCCGAACTGTAACTGTAACGTTAATACAGATCGCATCGTAACGAGTAAGGTGTCAATCGAAAGCACTCGTTAAATTTTACAATGGTGCGCGAGGCAGTGGGGAGAGGGGAAAGGAAGGGACCACAGCAGCTGCTGGCAACATGTATTTTTATGTTCCTCAGAGTCTCAGGTATACTTATCAATCAGTCAACATTTCTCGGTCCTCATATTTTGCAAACTCAAATACCTTCAGCTCCTGCTGAACAATAACGTCTAGATAGTCTAGCTAGATCTTTCAAAAAATTTCTAAACCTCCTAGATCTCCAATATGGCTCTCATAACGTCATAAGATTATAAAGTCCGTTTGAGCAAAGTTTTCTAATAAAAGTCACTACATGGGATTTAAGCGAATAAGATACCGGTTGGAGTAGAAATGACCCTATTTGGATGGCGTTTTGCAACAATGAGTTAACCCACAAGTATGTAGTTTCCCACAAATTAATAAAACAGTTAAAAATATCTATACTTAAAAAAATTGGCGTTTTGAAAACATCGTTTTTTAATAGATCACCATGACCAAATGTTGGTTAAATTAATTTTGCTTGTTGTAGAATGACATTTTAAAATGAAAAAGGAAAAAAAAAACAAAGTGTGGGTTAGATCATTGTTGCAAAACACAATCCATTTATGCCTTGGTAATGATTGATTTGATACATCTACCACAATGAAGGAAGGGGCTTTTGGATTTTTCTTAAATATCAAAAATTCTTCTATGAGTGAAACACATTGTAGGAGGATAATCTCAATTTGGTTTGAATATTAAAAATGTAGGACTGCATAAAACGAAAACAAATTGCAATTATAAAATTACATCTCAACACATTGCATATTAAAGAGCAAAATTACCATTTGCAAATTATCCTCAATTAAAATTTAGAGCTTGAAAATCAATTTGATAGAAGTGAGGCAAATATTTTTCTAAATCTGCACTTTCATAACACTTTCAAAATGGTAATTTAAATTGTTTTCTCTTTATTTAGAGCAATTATTATTTTTACTGGACAATTTTAATCTTCTATTAACACTATTAAAGATAATTTAAGTTGATAAAATCCAATGTCAAAATTTTGATGCTTTTAATACACAAATTTAATTTGCGATTTAATCGTAGTTATTATACAAATACAGATTTATCAAAGTTAATTCGAGTTGTATTTAAATTTGGGATTAAATAAGCTTATTGCTTTAAAATTAATAATCAAATTTCATTAAAATAACCTTAGATAATAATAACAATTTAAAATGAAAATTTAAAATTGCATTTTCTAAATCGGTATGATGGTGAATAATGAACAATAATTTATTATTCCACAGTGTAGAATTTGCAATGGCTTCCTGTTAAGATTAAAGATTGATTTTCATTTTACATGTAATGGAAGACATGCTTTTGTAAGAGCGTTACAACCGAGTGCATGTATTAATGTTTTGTGGAAACCCATCGGCGATGGCCTCTCATCTCCCATGCACCTGTTATAGTTGAATAATGAGAATCAATCTTTAATGCCTCAAATCTCATGAGACAAAAAAACTAATGCAAACGAATTAGAATTTTAAATATTTTTTTCTGTCTTGTCATCGTATTATACAGGGTGTCTAACAGTGGCGGATGATTTTAGAAGTACGAGGCCCTAAGAACAAAATTATTTTGAGGCCCTAGACTCACTATTTTGTATAGTGAGTTTGTCTCAAGTGTCCCTCTATTAATCAATTAATTTTTTCTAAATAAATTCAAAAATGGCGCTTTTTAAATTGCAAATGGGCTCTCACAGCTCTCAACCATTGGAAAATTGAAAATCCTATTATCGGCTCCTTATAGTAGTCCTATGCCTTTGGTGAAGGTCCTTTTTTAAAAAATGGCTTCTTTGATAGTCACCAAGACCACACATTTTTGAACTACTAGGTCTGCACTTGTTCCATCCAGTAGATAAATGTTACTCTATAGGGATGAAATTTATGACATATAAAATTCGCTTATATCACATCGTAAAGTCAACTTTGTTGTAAATATTTAATAACAAAGAGTAATTCAAGTGTATCACTAAATTTGCATGTGTAATTAATTGTAAAAGAAATATCTATCCAGAAATCTTATCGATGACGTCATCACATGAAAACCCTGGCAGATACAAATTACCAAAGCATGCCATTAAATAGAAAACAACTTAACAAACAAAATTTATTCAGGTCACTTTTCGGAGAAAAGTTGTAGTTTAGTCACAAATCGGGTGTTTAGGCACATGCCGAGTTCAGAGTTCTGTATAAGAGATCGCTGTTGATAGCCCAGTGACTTTTTGCGAGGCCCATTGGGCCGAAAACAATTAAAATTTAATTTTATAAAATATTATTCAGTTGTTGGCACATAAAAAATATTTTCATCATTTACCGGATTTACTAATTTCTCTAACAATTTGATTATATCAAGTAGCCTTATTTAAAAATCATCGACAACGTTTTTGTGTGAACGGTGTGAACATGAGAATATTGACAAGAGTTCAAGTATGAGTTAAAATCTAAAAATTAAAACACAAAAGTAAACCACAAAGTAACTCTTTTTATCAGATTTAAAACAAAGTAAAAGTTAACTTTTAGTGTTATTACAATCATTATAAATATTTACAAAAATTTTATTGTTATATAATGAATGTTATTATGAAGTAATCATGCATTTTATCAATACATTTTATCAACACGCAAATGTTCAATTTACAATACACATAGAAATGTGTTGAAAAGAGAGTTTTAATAATTGAATTATTTTCGGAAGATCTCGCGTTTATTTGTTAACCATTTCCCGACCTTTAAATATGCGAAAAAGTCAACTCGCGATTTTCATTCGACTCCAATAATGTGTGTAATCGTAAATATAATTAATGGTTTCTATTTTTCCTAAATCGATTGGTTCCATTCATGTCTTTATTGTGATTAAAAAATTAGAAGATTTGATATAAATGCAAATTTCGAACTTGCGCCATCTATGGGAGTTTTCCGGAACCACTTAAAAAATATCAACTACAAGATCATATTTAAAGTAAATGCAGTCAAACAATTAATTTTTATTTGATGTTTTCCTTCTATGGCTGGAAAATTCGAAAATTGAATAACGTTTTACCAACACTTCAGAATTACACGGTCTTTGTAAGGGTCTCGCACGCAACATCCTCGTAAGTAGGAAAGGGCGCTTCGAAGTTTGAGAAAAGCTGATTAATGAGTAAATTAGTTTCAAAACCAGTAACAACTATATGTATAGCATAGGTTAAAAATTAAGCACGCCTAAAATTAAAACTTTCTTATAGTAACGTCACGGCGAAAAGTGGATGTAAATTTCTTAATAAATCTCGAAATAAAACAAAATATTAAAAAGTCAACGGAAATCGAAAACATTAATAAGTAAAGACTTGTAAGGCAAAGAATCAAAGTAAACCGTTAAATAAGGTCAGAAAGCACCCCTACATGTCGACAAGGTAAATCGGTAACATTTGCACCTTTTAAAAAATTAACACGGTTGAAATTCAAGCTGTCCCGAGTGAGGCTACAAGCAATGGAGAATATTTTTCTTATAAGCCACTGACTAAACGTTTTAACATTTTTGTACTCACTGCTTCGAAAGTGACGTTTGATGCACTCTGAGGTCGACTGGGAAACAGTATTTCCCGGTCTACTACACCGGGAAGTAAACTGTCAAAACAACACTAATAAATGGTAATAAAATAAAGTAATGCGTATTTATTAATGTAAGGAAACATATTTTAGAACATTTAAATTCGCAAACTAAACTATTTCGTTACATCTAATAACAATTTTTAACAACTTTTAGAACAATTAACTGTCAAAGTAAGAATTTGTTTGACGTAAGAATGAAGTTTGACTATGAAGTCATAGGTTGCTTTGTATACCTAAATTGTCAAAACTAATCAAATAAAACTTTTATTTAAGAATTATGATAACGGTTTTGTTCGTTACAAAAAATATTGTACAATCCTTATGCGTGAACAATTTTCCCGCGTTCACGCAATGATAAAAGCACTCGCTCCTACGTCGCTCGTGTTTTCAAACAGCGTTCACGCGGGAAGATCGTGTTCCCGCATATGGTTCGTAAATAACTATTTCGTATACTCAAATTGCAACTTGGACTACGATCCAGTTTATTACGTACGTTAGTTCGCAACTGTCCACTTCAGATTTCAACAAGAGATCCACATTGAGCATTTAATAATTTCTGGCTGGGCTTGCCAACGTGGTCTTTACAGGGATACTGCCTACAGGAGCATCTACTCTTTTCATAAATTAATACAACAACGCCATCACTGACCATAATTAATAACAATGCAGTGTGCACCTATACATTATCTATTGAGGTTGTAATGAAATATGAAAAGTAATTGTAATTTCTTACAGTAAAATCAGACAGAAAGGGTAATAATTTTGAATTATATTCAACAAATCAAAAGTGTCGATCGGGGTCGGACGGGCTTAAATACTTATTTATGCATAAGTTCCAATTTATCATTTATTAATAAACCTAACATAACCTCACCTAACCTAACCTCACCTACCCTAATCTCACCTACCCTAACCTCATCTACTCTAACCTCACCTTATTTCATCTCACAGAGCCGCCAGCAAAATTTTAAGCCTGTTCTAGCAAGAGATTAGTAAGGATTTCACAATAATAATTAAACAATAAGTTCCTAATCGGTGCCGAAGAATAAAAGATTGATTTAGAGAAAGTCAAATTTTTGAAAACTTTGAGCAAAAAACTTCCATCCTCAGAAGAGATTATAGTGGTCAACAGATTTATACAAACCCAAAAGAGAGAAACCCCTGATTTAAGCTTTCAGCCTCACTTGAAAATTTTTGAACCTGCCCAGATAACACAGTCTGGCTATGGGCCCTGTCATCTCACCACCCTAATCTAACCACTCTTATTTTTCGATGCAAGGGGGAAATCTTCACGCACGAGAACCATCACTAATAGCTGTGTGAGAGATTTACCCATTTACCCAGAAAAGTATTTGGAATCGCTTGCGAATTATGTACTTCAGATACTGTTGGGTATGAAATATGACCGATTGGAATGTCAAATGATAGGAGATAGTCACAATGATTTAAATTAATAAAAATGAACTAAATATCTCCACATAAAAGTTATGAATTGGCTGTTATTATAAAACTCAAAGGTTAGGTAGTTTTCTGACTACCAAAAGATATTAAATTTGTTACGGTTATTTTGAATTACCTAAGGGTGCTGAAGATATAATTTGGATAAATGGATCTACGATAGATGAAACGAAAGGTATCTAAGAATAATAGGATACATAACAACAGAGAGCTAGAGTGTAACGAATCCAAAATAGCTCTGTATCATTGAATAAAAAAATACCCTCTACTCTACCAGGAAAGAGCCATTTAGGTAATAATATGGATCGTAACGGAAGAGTAAATATAGCGATTTCCAGTAAATTTCTCCAATAGAAATTATTGCTTAAGGGTCATTCGTGCGGACTTTTAACATGAGAACAAGAATAAGCGGAGAATTGTCGTAGACACACGGTTCATGCTCAACTTACTCTTGTAGAAAACAGGCATGCGCTCTCGTGGCTTCAGCTCAGCTGATTTAAAGTGACAACTGAAAACAAAAGTACCTACGTTAACCGTATCATTGTTTTCTGTATAGTTGAACTGAACTGTTTTGCTTATTCTTGTTCTTAGAGTCAGCATGAATGGTTCTTTACACTCCCACTAAATGTCATTTCCGTCGCATTTTCTCTTATAGACAAGTGTTGCTAACAGTCCTTCCGGATGTTTTATGTTCTAAGCTTTGTATTTTAGGTCTGTTTGTTTGTCTTGCACTGGTTGCACGGAACCGTGTTCGTATGTGCATTTCTTACTCCTCGCCAAGAGGAGGAGTAAGTTGGAGTACGTTAGTGCAAGACAAACGAAAAGACCTCTTGACAATTCCATGTACCTATGTTTTGTTAGCCAATCAAAGCTCCTGAATTTTAGTAATTTTATCCTATAAGAAGATCTCACCCTCTTAATATTTATGTAAAATAAAAACCAATAGATTATATTGTACGAGGGGTGAGCCACTGTTCTAAATTTGTACAATGACTGCAGAAACTGTCATTGACTACAGAGACTGTAGTTGACTGCAGTTTACTTTAGTTCACTGCACTTGACTGCAATTGACTGCAGATGACTGCACTTGACTGCAGATGACTACAGTTAACTGCAGAGTACATTGACTGCAGAGAGTGGATGACCCCTCGATATTGTAGCGACAATATTTACGTCAGATAAATGTCGAATTAAATAAATTTTATATAATATTATATCAATCAATATAATATTGATATTATTAGGTATATCAATTTGATATTATATGTATGGTAGTTCTTCTATGGTTTAGATTAAAACTCATATAGACGGTCGTCGCCATAAACATCCGTTTTCAAAGCTTAAAGAAACGATGGAAAAGTAGGATAAGCATTTTACGTTGAATCGTTTTTGATAATTACAGATTACTAATGTTCACGAGTAAAAAAATTTTGGGAATAAGTTAGCATGAGAATTTAAATCAAACATGAACCTTAAGTAAATTCAATAGGAAGAGATAAAGTTGTTAAGATAAAATTTTTGGATTAGCCAAATTGTATTCGTGGAAGTGAATGTTTTGGTAAACACTGCTAACAGATAATCACGTAAGAGTAGTTGCGAAGAAGCCAATGACACTTTCTTTAGATGTAGGCATACAGAGAGCACGTGATCAAAAATTTATAGAAAGAACTTCTCTAGACCAATGAGGTGTGAAGTAAGGCGAAGAATAGCCAATAACTAATTAGTAACATGGAGTGGGAAAGTCGAGAAGAAGAGTTTAAAGTTGTTTTGAGTAAGGTAAAAAGTTAGTATTCTGGGTTTTTTTCCCGTAAAGTAGACGTGTAACGGATATTAGGGGAGATTCAAATAACGATTTTTGATAAAAGTATAAGTGAGTGTCCAGTAGATAGCATTGCAAGATTCATTGTGTGAAGTTTAAGAGTTAGAAGGGGAGTTCGAATTGGGTAGACGAGGTAGGTTAAGATTTTAGTTATTAATTTTAGGCACTCAACAACCAAGGGATGTGCTGCTTCAAGAAGACTGATAAATAAAGACACACCAACCCTGTCGGAGAAATAAAATCTAAAAGATGGCAGTGGAGAGGCCATGCAAACCACTCTCGGCTGAATATTTGCTTGGGAGGAAGTGCCTGTCGAAAAGAAACTTTAAAACGTTCATGCTTTCAATGAACGGATGATATTGCTAGGAACCTAAAAGAAGTGAATGTCGAGAATGCAACCAGCCTTAATGACAAACGTCAGTGAAGCCACGTATAGTGAAGTGGGGTAAGACCCATCCATAGGAGGCATATTAGGCCTTTTCTGGACCATGCAAAAATCTCGCAATACCATAACTGTTAAGTAGTATTAAAATATCACGAGTGGTCACCCCCGTCGAGATTCGAGGAAGTATTTGAAGATATGCACCTACAACCTACACCGATGATTGTTGTTAAATGCACGATATCGGCGTGTTCGTCATTCGACGTGATCGAACTGAAATTAATAATTTCAAGAAAAAAATTAAGTGCTGACATATCTGTGGGTCGAGAGCTTCGACCTTTTGTTTGTTTCTGCATTTACTTTGAATACCATTTCTACTGATCCATCATACAAAAAACACATCATTGTTCTATCTCTACAACCAGAAATTGTTCCCTTTGTGGACCCACATAAATACAAGTGACGTCACCATCCTAAAGGGTATTATCTCAAAGAGATAAAAAGTGGGAAGGAAATGAATAACAAATTAGTACAAAAACCACGAAAAGGTTCAGTTCGAATAAGACGCGTGCAATTGCCAATAAACGAGCAATTCTGAACCCTGTATATCTGGAACACCAACCACAAACATTCCGTTAACGAGCTTCGAGCACTGATTACGAACTGCCCTACCTCTAAATATTAAACTAAATATTAATGCCGGTTGTTTGCTCGTATATTCATGTTAAAATAATTTTGATATAATTTTAAAATTTCACTCCATCAATGTCTTTATTTTTTAAAAAAGCTTTTTGGTAATTTACTCAACAATAATTATTCAACCTGCACGGAAATAAATTGAGTTCAAATAATGAAACAATATAGTTTTGTTTGAACTATTTGGGATTGTCAACAGAGCTGGACAGTTTTGCCTATAGTTTGCTCAAAAATTAATGTTTGTTCATAAAATTATGTATCGGTTCGTTTAATAAATCATACGAATCGAATATTATTATAAAATTAAAACTAGCGTATGTCATCATTTTAACATACAACGAACATACGAGCGTTTCTTTGTCATAAATGTTCATTAATTATAGAGCAAGAATTAATTACTAACAAAACAAGATTAAATACCAAAATAATATGTTTTCCATTGAATATTGTAATACGAGTTTAATATTATCAATAATTAAACCAGCAAAACTAGAGAGCGGATCGAATAGATAATTAAATTTATTCTATGTAGGTAGTATGATCCTATTAAGTAAACATACAATACACAACACAAAAGCTCTTGGCAATCTGTTTCGAAGGTACTGTAATTATAATTACAATTTGGTGTACACGGCTAATTGTTGAGTCAGATTAATGCAATCGTCCGTTACCATAGAATATGCTAAAATGCACTTCATTTAAATATACCTACGAGCCTTTACATTAAACTTGAAAACTGGCTCCAAATTCACCCTCGCCCTCCGTGTATAAATTTATGTCCTCTATCATGTGTCGTTTTACCGCACGAAAATTCTACAAAAGAAATTGAAAAATTATTTACAGTGGTGAAAGGAAATCAAAGAAATTTTATTCATAAACCGTTCATTGTTCAATGCGAACTTCATTCTTTTCACTTCCAGCGACCAGTTCATAATATCTTTCCCTACATACTGTATATAAAAGTATCAATTTGTACAAAAGCAAAATGGAAATTTACAATATCCAAATGACCTAAGTTTATCTCAAAATGAGTGTTATCATTTTAAAACAACAACAATTAAATAAAAGTTAAATTAATATAAATTTATTTTGTTTCAGTTATGATAAAGAGATGAGGGAGTCGCGGATAATTTGGTTAGTAGTGAGTTTACTACTGCCATCATGTTTATCAACAACACATCGTGGTCGTCATCATCTTCCAGAACCTCACGCGGAACCATTGCACATGGGTCGTGATCCTTTCGATCCTCATCGGGATTCGGAAGAATTTCGAAGGGATGCGCCGGACGATAGACGCGAATTTAGTAGAAGAGATTCGACTGACGATGATCCTCTTGTGATTACTACAAAAAAGGGGAAAATAAGAGGAGTGACAATAACGGCCGCTACAGGCAAACAAGTGGATGCTTGGTTGGGCATTCCTTACGCTCAAAAACCAATTGGTAATTTACGCTTTCGTCATCCGAGGCCTATAGAAAAATGGGATCACATATTAAATACAACTTCGCAACCTAATACGTGTGTGCAAATAATAGACACTGTGTTTGGTGATTTTGTGGGAGCTCAAATGTGGAATCCTAATACGCTTTTAAGCGAAGACTGTCTGTATATTAATATAGTCGTGCCGAAACCGAGACCTAAAAATTCAGCCGTCTTGTTGTGGGTTTTTGGTGGAGGTTTTTATTCGGGCACTAGCACCTTAGAGGTGTACGATCACAATATTATGGTTTCGGAAGAAAATATAATTTTAGTTTCGATGCAATATCGAGTAGCTTCGTTAGGTTTTCTATATTTTGGGACGACGGACGTACCGGGTAATGCCGGAATGTTCGATCAAATGATGGCCATACAATGGGTTCACGATAACATAGCGGCATTTGGTGGAAATCCAAACAACATTACGTTATTCGGCGAATCGGCGGGTGCTGTATCAGTTTCTTTGCATTTATTAAGTCCGTTATCGAGAAATTATTTTTCTCAGGCGATTATGGAATCGGGTAGTGCTACGACGCCTTGGGCGGTTATATCGAGAGAGGAGAGTATATTGCGCGGATTGAGATTGGCCGAAGCCGTTAATTGTCCGCACGATCGCGACGATCTTCAAGCTGTTATCGAGTGTTTAAAAAAACAAGATCCCAACACGTTAGTTAACAACGAATGGGGTACTTTGGGAATATGCGAATTTCCGTTTGTCCCTGTAATCGATGGGGCGTTTTTAGACGAACATCCTGTAAAAGCTATGGTTAATAAGAATTTTAAAAAGACTAACATCCTCATGGGTTCTAATACTGAAGAAGGGTATTATTTTATAATTTATTATTTGACCGAATTGTTTAGAAAAGAAGAAAATGTTTATATTAATAGGCAAGAGTTCCTACAATCTGTAAAAGAGCTAAATCCTTATATGAACGCTGTTGCGAAGCAAGCTATAGTGTTTGAATATACAGATTGGTTAAATCCTGACGATCCCGTCAGTAACAGAAATGCACTCGATAAAATGGTAGGGGATTATCAATTTACGTGTAATGTGAACGAATTTGCGCACAGATATGCGGAAACAGGTAATAACGTCTACATGTATTATTTTAAACATAGAACCGTAGCGCACCCTTGGCCATCGTGGACGGGGGTCATGCACGCGGACGAAATTAATTATGTGTTCGGAGAACCATTAAATCCTACCAAAAGTTACACTCCACAAGAAGTTGATTTGAGTAAAAGAATGATGAGATATTGGGCTAATTTTGCAAAAACGGGCAATCCTAGTTTATCGCCGAGCGGTGCTTGGACTCCAACATTTTGGCCCTTACATACAGCTTACGGTCGAGAATATTTAACACTCGATGTAAACTCGACCGCAACTGGAAGAGGACCCAGACTTAAGCAGTGTGCCTTTTGGAAGAAATATCTACCTCAGCTTACTCAAATGACAGGTAAATTATTAAATAATAATTTTAATAAAAAATAAGTGATCAAAACTACAATCCTACAGAGTGGTGACTGGAGCTCTCGGTCATAGGGATTTAACATGTAAAATCATACTTTGATGATTTTCTGCTTCCCAATTTATTTTAGAAAAAAAATCTTTAAATAAAAGTTTTAGAGCATAAAATTCTACATATAAACCAATAAACTAAATTGATTTTGGATGCTTCACAACGTCATAAATTTAATTTGAAAATTTCAAAAATTAGCAGAAATAGCGATTACCATTTTAGCTTACAAAATAATTTTTGAGGGTAATTTAAATTAAATTGGAGATTTTTAGCTAAATGCTCTTTATTATGATTTTACCGATGACCGACAGCTCCGATCACCACCCTGTATAACAGTATTAGGTTAAAATGATTCGATATGGAAGCCAAGTTGGTTTATCAATACGTTCTTCTCCAACCTTTAACTTATCTTTCATTGCTATTCAACCCACTAGACTCTGGAGGGTGTTACGTTAGGATTTAAAAGCCAGCTTGGTCTTTTCATATGGAAAGTACTATACTTGACGATTAGTTACGGTTGCTTGATAATTAAAATGTGTCAGTTTCATCAACTGTTACGTTAATGGTTAATCGTAATTTTGTGTAACCCAAAGTTGGTTCAATACACTAATTTAAAGTCTAGACGCAGTTTACCGTTTCTAAAAGTCGTCGTTATGAAAATATTGGTAAAGGTCTCTTATAAATTGAATTTTCCGCCCTATGTGAGAATGTTGAAAAGTATGCCATTTGTTGGAGAAGAATGCGAGTTAAAGAAAAAATTAGGCGCAAAAATCAATAAAAAAAAGTGACCAGTAGGACATCCCTATAGCCAAAGTAAAGCTAACATAAGGTAAAAGCGGTATTTTGTATTCTCTGGGGAAGCGTTTCGGTCGTTTGCCAGTTCTCTGCAGTCATTGTATTACGGTTCACAAATGTGCCCACTTAAATATACATAAAGTCCACAAAACGCATTCCCGATTCTCGTAAAATAATATACAACAATATAAAGCAACAAAGCAGCCAATTTCTATTATACCTCTACTATTACAATATTACAAACGGTGCTAAATTCTATTTTCAAATCTTTTTTCTCACACAAGTTTGAATACCAATACAAGTTTTCTTTTGACATTAAATGGGAAAAATAGCCTACTTGTCATAATTTTTCATGAGGCTGTTTTAGAATTGACCGAGTCCGTTCAAACTAATAAAAGTAATGAAATCAAAGATAATAATAAGAGCTGTTTGATGGTCGCTAGCTCTGAACTCGGCATTATAATGAAAATCATAAGGCAAGCACTATCCTTTTAACCGCCTATTATGGACCTGTGAATTAAATTTTAAGGATTGGCTACAGGGCCGTAACCAGGGATATGCCAAGGCAGGCTCGAGTCTGCCTTGAAAAGTTTTAAGCCTGTTCAAGCCAGAGTTTGCTATTGGTTTCGCAATAATCATAAAACGATAAGTTCCTAATCTATTAGTGCCGAAGAAGAAAACATTGATTTAGAGAAAGTCAAATTTTTGCAAACTTTAGGCAAGAAACTTCCATCCTCGGAAGATATTACAGTGGTCAACAGATTTATACAAACCCAGAGGAGAAAAACCCCTGATTTTAGCTTTTTGCGTCCCTTGAAAATTTTTGAGCCTGCCCTGATTGACCAGTGAGCACACATAGCGACCTAAAAACTCCAATTACATATGTCGAATCCGAGCTTTTATTCAAAAACCTTAATCTCAAGAGTTCAGCACAATATTACAGGCCCACCACGAAACTAAAAATTAAAATTAAAACTTTTGAATCCGGGTGGAGTTACCTAATTAGATTGACTACAAAGCCCCAAAGCTAAAGAATTAATTAAAAGTTTCCCAGTCTCTTTACGTTGTCTGATGTTTGATGCCCAAACTGTTCATCCTGACACTAAAAGTCTCCTCTCAGAAAAAGAATAGAAAACAGTAAAGCAAATTTTTTGCTTCAGATTCATTTAATAATTCTAATTTATGCATAAAGGCATGAAAGGTGGAGACAATTGAGAGAATTAAATAATTTTAAATTTGAAAAATAAGTCTTTTGTTTTTCTTTAATAAAGACTGTATAAAATTTTTGTTATGTATGTTAATTACTTTTCATCAAAAAATATAAATATGAATCATTTAAAATTAAAATTAGCACGGTTAAAATATGAAGTGACGGGGTCATTTTTAGATTGGGGCGCTTTCTGCGTGCGGGAGCACACGTCACGAATGTAACAAATTATTTAAAAATTGATCCAATATCTTTTTTTTTTCGAAACACAAAAAAGTCTTTAGTTTAATAATTTAAATTATGACTTAGAGAAAGTTTTAGTCTCGTGACACACCGCCAAATTAAATTAACGCACGACAATAACTTCATCCAACTTTGGCAAGAAAAAGTTGATAAAAGTTTAAGAGGTTTCCTTCCTAACAATAAATAAAGTCGATGAATTGATGAATATTAAATGTTAAATTACAGTTTTGTGTCATAAAGTTCAATTAAATAAAATATCGGGATTCGAAAAGCACTTAAAATTTTATAAAATGTCTCTTTTGTCATTTATTTTCATGATGACTCGTTTTACCGTCTTTATACAAGTTTTTCCCAACCCCAAGTCGAAGTCCGGGACTTACTAAAACATAATGCCAGAAATACCTGAGAAAATGTTTTTGTTGATAAGATAATAGACTATCAACAGAAAAATCTAGGTGATTTTATTCAGACCCATCTCTTGGGGATAAGCTATTTCAGTACCACTGAAACTTCAGATATTCCAAAAAAACTATTCCAAGAAGGCCTTAAGTTGCCTAACAAGGCAAGCTGTGCAAATTTAATGATTGACCCTCTAACATCCTTTTTAAAATCAAAACAATCTATTTACCTTTTTTCTGATGGCCTGCGTCTTTCTGCATGCCCAAACCATAACGTAGTTTAAATCGAACCGAACGAATAATTATTGAACATTAAGCACTAAACGAACTAAGCACTTATTTTTAGAGCAAAAACCGAATAACGAATTATTAAAGCTTCCATCAAGCTTCCAATATCGAACTCGATTTTAGTAACACGCACGCGGGAGTTTAATCTCGATTCCGAAAAAAACGTTTAGTCATGTCGCGGCTGAAACTGAAAAATTTAACATTAGACAAAAATACAGTTATACTTCATCTCCTCCAGTGAAAGTGACCTGCGAAAATAAGATTTATTATTTTTACTTCTCACTTTATTTATTATGGAAGGGATGCTTCGAAAGGATTTATTAAGTGAGAGCCGAAACGAGTGTTGCAATGCACTCCTTCCTTAGGGAAGAAAAAGAGAAGAATATGACGCAAATGACGCAATGATATCCCTACATAGACAGAAAAAGATGGAAATTTAAAAGTGAAAAACAAAGACAGTCATAGAAGATTCACCTGCTACTGAAGTCTCTCGACACGTTTTAGAAGTTCTTTTATTGTGCCCTTGTCCAATAAAGATGACCTGAAAATACTGATTTAATGTTATTTTTAAGTCTTCATTTTATTTATTATGGGAGGGATGCATCGAAAGATTGATTTAACCAAGATTGTTGAAGTGAATGTTGTAATGGATTCCTTAGAGGTGAAGCATAAGGGAAAGAAGATGACATCTTCAGATGTCTTCAAAAAAGAGACCGGATAGACAGAACCAGATTGAAATTTGGAAGTGAGAAGCACCTATAGCCGTAGAAGACTTACCTGTTGCTTGCTGAAGTATATTGACATGTTTTAGAAGTTTTTCTATTGTGTCCACGTCCTGTTACACGATCTGAAAATAGAAATTTGATTCAGTTATTATTTTTACGTCTTTATTTCTTCCCTTAATTTAAAGAGAGATTGGTTTATTACCAAATAAAAGTTTGGCCCAGAAAGGCACTTTGGATAATTGCCTACCTGCCAACCAGACCAGTCCGTCTCTTATTTTTCGCCCTAATTATATCAATTTCCGTTTATAAATAATTGTTTTAATTAATTATGACTAAAAGCGTTAAATAATGCAAGAAAAAATGCAATTTTGAACATATAAAAATAAAAATAAATCTAACCTTTCTTTGTTGGTAAAACGATTGAGCGTGGAAATTCTTCAAAAAAATCCGAAAAGGCACAAGAAATCGACAAAAAATTACGTCAAGTTAAGCACACGAAGGATAAAAATTAACTGAAGAATTAAATATTTAAAAATTGTAATTTAATTTTGTGCATTTTGTCAAATATTTAGCAGATAACGGTCATATCGCATTCGAGCAAGTTTAAATTTTAAACATTTTAAAATATTTAATTTCTCTTTATCAAAAGATATTTTCTAGAACATTCCAAGGTAAATGCCGAATTTTTAGTTTGACTCAAACTAATGGGCCGGGATTAGTAAAACTTTAGGCCTCTTTCGACTTTTTAGTTATATAAATTTTGGAATTTACGGTAGAAAAATTTTAAAAATGAATACGAACCGTTTTAAAATAACCATTGCACCCAAATTGGCCCCTATAACTCTTTGGGGCCGAAACTAGTACCCCTCTAGCTCCCCCCCCCCCAGATTCAACCACGGGGGCTATCAGGAGAAGCAAGCAGTCGTAATTCGTAGTTAATCCTGCCGAGGATAACACCATTCGTAGACGCTGTTAGTGTTTCACGAGATACTTGCATTTTTCTTTTTCCTGTCTTGGAACAAGAACAAGACAAGAAATCTTGTCTTGTAAAACACTAGACGCTGTCGTTGTCATCCATGGTTCCTCAACTGCAGAAACACTGAAGCACAAAGGAAATGCATCTTCTCCTACAGTATAGCCAAAGTCGCTAATGGCTTATTCCAGAACAGAGCTTATTAATAAAAAAAAATAAGAGAAGAAGAATCACTTCTTTCATATCACTTCTTCAATCACTTCCAAGGCCCAAGAATTGAGCCTTGGCTTGGAACGACGCTGACGACTGTCACTATGGCTTCCCAAGGAACGATTAAGAGTTCCAGACTCTCGACCTTATTAGTGCATGTTGTGATGGTTTTACCAACAAATCGAACACAGTTACCACAATATCTACCACGAGTACGTCCATGCGCGTGATTCGGCCAATCGTTCCCCGTAGGAACACACGAAACACTTTCTTTCCAACCGGCTAACATTTGAATAGATGACCGACCAATAGGTCACCTGGAGGTGTTTTAATAAGCTATTTAAGTGCAATCGAACAAGCAAATTAGGTTGAAGACATCAGATACTGGCTTTAGAGCTCAGAACCCTTCAAGGGTTAAACTTGTACGTATGACTTAAACAACTATCGACCAATTAGTCTTCTCAGTCCCTTTTCGAAGCTTATTGAGAAGATTGTCAGCGCTAGGATTGTCAATTTCTTCGACAAGTTTAATCTGTTCAGTGACTCACAGCACGGTTTTTTGAAGAACAGATCAGTAAACACTGCCCTATTTCAGCTTGTTCGTTCTATCTGTCTTGGTTTGGAGAACAAACAATTTCCTCTGGGTCTTTTTCTTGACCTTTCAAAAGCTTTTGATTGTGTTGAGCACTCGATTCTTTTTAAGAAACTTCACAGATACGGTGTGAGAGGTATTGCATTGTCCTGGTTTGTTAGCTATCTCAGGAACCGCTCTCAATCAACTTGTATTTCCAGCTGCGGTGAATCTTTCACTTCGCGCAGTCGTATTATCAATCTGGGTGTTCCTCAAGGTAGCATTTTGGAACCTCTTCTATTCATCATCTATATTAACGATTTTCGTATGGTTTTTAAGAGTTCTCCACATAAATTCATCAATTATGCGGATGACTCTACTTTGCTGTTGTTGTGTAATGATTTAGATGAGTTGGAATCAACCTTAAGTTCGCATCTGCTTTTGGCTGGGGAGTGGTTGAATATGAACAGGCTATGTTTGAACAATAGTAAAACGGACTGCATCTTGTTTAGATCAAACCGTTGTAGAGCTGCTACGCCGGAGAGTTTTTGTTGTGATGGCAATCAATTGCTGGTTTCCGATGGCTGTCGGTGTCTTGGAGTTCTCTTGGATAGTGCTCTGCGTTGGCACAACCACATTGGAAGCCTTGCTAACAAATTAAATTCTGTTATTTATACTTTTCGAGTTTTAAGTCATCAAATAAGAGCTGAGACTCTTAGAATTTTATATTTCGCGAATTTCCAGTCTTTGGTGTTATTTTCTGGGGTGGCAGTTCTGCAGTAAATAAAATTTTTGTCCTACAAAAATTAGCTATTAGAACAATATTCAGTCTCCCGTACAATGCCTCTTGTAGAGGCTTGTTTAGAAAGAATAATTTCTTAACTTTGCCTGGTATCTACATTCGAGAGTGCATATTGTTCTTATACAAGCACAAGCAAATGTTTTTTAATAACACTAAAACGGGTGTATACCCTACCAGAAATAATTATTATATGTATCCTATGCACTCTCTATCTAGTACGGAAACTAGTCCACATTATGCCTGCTTGAGGTTTTTCAATTGTTTGCCGGCGCATTTGCGAGTGATTGGTGATTTTAAATTATTTAGAAAAGAACTAGATTGTCTTATTGTTGATGTTGAGCCTTACTGCGTAAGGGAGTTTTTGAACTTTAAATTTTAGACTGTCATGTTATTGCAAAATGGTTTCAAATCTTTGTACCTACTCTATTTTGTGACGTTTTTTTTCTTCATATGTCTATCATGTACATATTTATGAAATAAAAAGAGATTTATTATTATTATTATTATTAAGGAAATTGTTAGAGAAAGAAAAAGTAAAAAAATTACAGTATTCGGGAAACAATTTTCTGATCTTTCATTATTGAGCCCTGTTATCTCGCAGCTTGAAACCGGCTCGAAACTACAACTCGCTTGAGAAATCGTCGAGATAAACCGATTGAAACTTTCGGTCCAAGTCGCTTGAAGAAGCTGATTGGACCAGTTTTAAATTCGTCTTGCGCGCTGAGTTTCTAGTAACGATCGTTTTCATTCGTATTTAATTTTAAGGGTGTTTTTAACAATTGACGAATTTTGACGACATTTACAATTCAAGCCGATTGAGAGCTAAACTCAAGCCGACTTAACTTGTAACGAAATAAACGAGTTTGAAAGATCCCAATTTCAAGCGACTTGTAGTTTCAAGCCTCTGTCAAGTGCTTATTCTCAGAAATTATGTTGAATATGTATTATAAATGGAACGAAGAAAACTCGGAAAAACTATAGAGAAAATGGAAAATTCTAACTACCTATGCCAGAGTTTTAGAGCTGTGGGAATATTGAATACATCAAGCGTTTTTTCAGTTTGTAATGAATATATCTTCAAATGCTACCCTACCCTTGTACTTGCACAAAAAATAAAATGAAAAATCCTATAGTTGCTTGTACCTCCATATAAGGTGTCTCCTGAAAATTTATTTCTGTAATTTAACATTTTACAAAAAAATTTGTTAGTAAAAGTTGTTGGAAACGGTTCCGCCCGGTAGTTCCGACAACAATAAAAATGTTTTAAACATTTCGCTTTAGCCGAGCGGAGCGTACCCAACTTATAGCTAGTTTTATACGGTCAAAGAAATTGTTGAATTTTTCTGTACTATATATTTTGTATTCAACAATTTTGAATAGTCGACGTTTTGCTCTTTCTTCATTAAAACAAGTATATTTGAAAACACTGTGCAATTCAATTAGTAAAAAAGGGAACGAAACGAGTGAATAAATGAAATAATAAACAGAAAATAAAAACAAGACAATTTCGAAAGGTTTTCGTAAAATTTAACTTGAAAAAACAAACTCCAATTATGTTCGCTTCTTGTGGGCAGACGCAGTTGTTATTGGATCGTTTAGAAAATGTATACAGTGGGTTCGCTTATTAATTAACTTTCAACTTTATGTTTTTTGTTAGCTTTCCAAACGTGAATTTATTCTATGGGAGCTTTCTCCAATGCTTTATTCTCTTTCTGACTGATTTGAGAAAATTTTAATCATTCACTTATTGTCGCTTTAATCTCCGCCATAATGTTTGCTTTTCGTGTTTTTACTTCATTCATTTTTCTAGAGAGGGTTTGCACATTCTACGTGCCAAAATTTATTTCCCTGTTCCGAGGGTGTTAATTAGAATTTTAAACTTCTTTCGGGTAGAGAGGAGTTCATTCAAACCACTCTCTCAGAAGAATCGAGATTTTTTTAGTTTCCTCCCTTAAAAGATTACTCCTCCTCTGGAGATTATACTCTGTTAACTACGACTTGTAACGTAGAGAAATATATGACCACTTCAAGTAACCACCAGCCGGATGTAGCAAGAAGAATTAAAGAGTAAACGGAATATAATAAGAAGAGTATATATATTTAATGGATTCGGCTTTTACTATGTGCAAATCGAGATTGATTTTTGTATGTACTAAATTAGAATTGATACAGTGTATCGAAACAACTGTCAGCAACCAAACTGACAAAATTAGTGCAAATGGCTATTCTAATTTAGTACATACAAAAAAAAAAGAAGAGTATAGTACAAAACCCAATTAAAGTTTATAATATTTTCGAAATCTAAAGAGTCGTCCCACAATAGCGAAATTAATGGGCGCATTCACCGGACGTAATAGTTGTGGAACAGCTACTAAATCGTTCAGTAACTTACCCCTGCTTCGAGAGCGGAGCGATCGCCATTTTATCGAGCTCATTTCATTTGCATTATGGTGTACTACCTCGATACCTGCTCACAACAAAAATACCTCACGATAGTAGCACTGATGTAGTAGTTGGCAACTGTTACGTCCGGTGAATGCTCTCATTGTGTTATTCATAGAGCTCTCCAAAAATGTCAAGATTAAAATGCCCGTTGTAGTCAAAATTCGAAGCGACTTTTGCGTAACTGGTGGTTACACTGTATAATATCTACATTACGAAAACTTTTGTTAAGGTTAGTTAGTTATAACTCGAGAATTATTAAATAAATAAAAAAGTGAGAAAGTGAGACTATTAAAGGACCACCTAAGAGTCTACGTGAATATAAAGATCAAGTTATCCGATATTATGTCATGAGTTTCCATTGATATTTAAATGTGATATACTCGATCAACGTCTAAGCGTTTTGAAAAGCTTCTAACTATAGTACATTCCGCCAAAATCTGCATGTGAGATGTATATCTAGTGTGTTGCTTATCTTTCAATAATTTGTGTGTTTAGCACAAAACATTTTATTATTAGTATTTTATTAGAGCTCATCCAAAATAGAAAATAAATTGAGGAAGGCTTCTTAATTAATTAATTAGTGAGTGTCGTATGGATGCGCTTCGCATTAACAGCGCAGGTCCCTTTCTATCTTGGACGAGCTATAGTACTTATTATACAACTTTGTTTATAAAATAAATTTTGTTTCAGTGGAACTACAAAATTCGGCCCCAAATACTCAACACTGCGCAAGTAATTCAGGAAGGCCCAGATTGACGATAGAAATACTATTTATTCTATTACTACTTCTAACAACGCAACGGAAGAATTTTCTTTAGAAAAAAAAACTAATAAACTAAAAATATAGCTAATTTAAGTGGTACTACGAGAGTAGTTTTTTGGACGTTAATAAAAAAAACGTCTTAAAAGTGGTTAAGGTGCTGAAGAGACAAATCGATAACACGATTGATATATGTGGAAAACTTAATTTTAGATAGAAATTCCAAATTGGATTGATTTATCAACAAAAGTGACCCGGTTTAGATTTCGCTTTCTTTGCCATTTTAGGATGTGCTTAAGGCTTACGACGCCGTAGTTATTTTTCACCCGGCCTAAAGACAGAGGTGGCTGCAATGCGATCGGAATTGTGTCGCTATAATTAAAACAAAAAAAATAATATCACGAAAAAAAATGTATTAAATCAGTGTTTCTCAACATTTTTTTCCTAATATACACAAGAGATATAAAATTGGGAGGTGGCGAAGGAAGCTTCTTTAGCAGCTCATTATCAGGGCCTATTTCTTGTTATTTAGCACACTATCACTATTAGTCTTAGGGCTGTGCATTCGATTTTATATCGAATTTTGCAATTATTGTAATGACGTTCATCAGCAAAGATTACTTTTTCACATTTGAAAAGAAAAGAAAACTTCCACACATTTCATTACTTGTAAACTGTAAATGTTTTTACAAACATAAACGTGCGGTTCTATTACCATTCACAATAGGCACCTATAAATTTGATTTTTACACTCGCGGAAGAAGTTCATCGGATTCGATTTGAGCCGACTCGAGTTATCCGCATACGAGGACTAGGTTGGCTCAAATCGAAATTAAATTTGCTGTAAGGCGTCAGTTATATAACTTAGTTCCTTAAACGAAGTACAGAGTTTTGTAAAAGGGGATAAAGGTATGATATACTTTAAGTACAAATTTTAAAAAGAAGTAATTATATTTCGATGTGCGTAAAAAAAGGTTTTTTATAGATTAAGTATAAGTAAAATTAAAAAAACACATATCAGAAAGTATTTTAAAAATTAAGCGTGTGGATTTGAAAGAGCGCATGTGCGCGCATCAGGATGAGTTTGTTTGCGCATGAGTTTATGGGATAAGTGAATGGTAAAAGAACGTGTGCCAATGTTTATTCGTCTTCTTTATAAAAATCTAGTTGCTACTTATCTTTGCTGCCTTATAACTCATAATAACTAACAGATAGTCGACAAATAACTATTTCTCTATAACTCTATTTAACTTAGTTTCGTAGGATTAGTTTTCTAGTGCCTCCGCAATATGTAGTTAAGGCAAATTTACGAGATGCGAAAAGAAATGAGTCGCGTCTCGTAACGACTGCCATTTTACTTAAAAAAAGCTCGCCCTGCGTTTTACTAATACTCAAACATATCCATATGATGGTGCAAATACATTACGAAAATAAAAAAAATCTACTCGCAAAATGTATATAAATGTATTATTTAAATGTAGTAAATATATTCTACACAGAACTGCCATTTGAGGCAAAAAAAGTGACACTCGTGCAATACAAATTATTATAATTTTCTCAATTTGTTGGGCTTTAATCTTTTCAAACAAACATTGCGCCTGTAATTATAATGTAGATAACCAAAGTAAATGTGCATTAAGTTAGCAGTAATAAGCGAAATGTGGCAACGCTTCAAACATTATCTTAAATAATTATTAAAATTAATAATCATTATCGCTAGACAGCAGACGGCGATGCGAAAAAGACGGTAAGCTCGTAAATATTAAAAACTTGAGATAGAGCACATCTTTCCACTTACCATTTTTGGCACCACTGTTTGCTTATCGACCAGTAAAAAAAAACTTGTAAATTTTGTAACGTTGTTGTAGTTTTTCGAGAAAATGCACTCGATGTAACTAGTTAGTTGTTTTGCCATTTAAAAGCGTTTTTAATTTTATGAAAACAATACACAGATAAATAATTAAAAAAAGAACTCACCAAAACGACGACACAGCGTGTTTATGATACGATTTCGAGTCTGAAACAAAAAACAAAATATTAAAATGGAAGTAGATGCGAATCAAAATTGGATGGAGTCGAGTCAGCGATTTATTTAAAACAAAATATTTAAATGTGAGGATCCACACAATAAAAAACACACGGATCATCGGAAATGCGCAGTAAGGTCCGAAAGAGACTGAGATATAAAAAAAGATAGAGAGAGTGGAAGAAGTAGGATAGGGATTGGTATGTATAGAGAAATGAGGAATAGTCTGTTACCATGTCAAATGTCAATCTGTCACCATAGTTACCATATGTCTACTCATCTGACCCTATATGTCAATATCAGAGGGGGATTCATCTGTCACCCTACATATGTCAATGTCACCATAAATATGTCAGTTTCATCTGTCATTTATTTGTGGTGAAGTTATCTATCAATTTTAGAGATTGGTTTAGAGAGGTGGGAAGTGGAGGTAATCTGTCATCATAGTTACTATATGCCAAATGTTAATCTGTCACTATAGGGGTGAGGTCAGTTTTCATTCCATGTCATTTTCTATATCAGGGGGTTATCTGTCAATAGATCTGTCAACCCATTTGTCATTCCATGTCATTTCATCTATCATCTCATTTGTAATCCCATCTGTCATCTCATCTCACAGATGATGAGTAACAGATTAGATGAGATGACAGATGAGATTGACAGACGAGATTAATTGACAGATGAGGCTGACAGATAAGACTGACACATAACATAAGTTGACAGATAAGATTGACAGATGAGATGAGATGACAGAGGAGATTGTTAGTTAAATGAAAAAAGCGATTGACAGATGAGATGATATGACATAATATGAGACTGACAGATGATATTTATAGATAGAAGAGGCATAAAAAGACAGAGACCGACAGAAAGAAAGTAGCGAGCGTAGCGCGCGTTTATGATCTCGTATCGTAAAATTTAGAGATCGAGTCCTAAGACAAAAGGAATAAGCTGAGACTCTCTTATAAGCAGCAGTTTTAAAGCGTGCCCAAGGGGTAACTGTACAATGATGACCATCTTAAAACGACTTCATTTACAAAGAGTTTAAAAACTTTTTAAGAGCCACGAGAAACTAGTTTCTCTATTTAACCAATATACTATACCTCCACTAATAACAAAGACAGCCCAGAGCCCACGTATAGTGGGACACACTGTACAATATGGAAGTATACACTATTCTTCAGACTGTTGAAAAATTAAAATCCTAGATTAGAACACAAATCAGATTTATTACAATTTTACTCTGTGAGTCAGTCGCTACAAAAATACAGACCAGCCACCTAAGACAATCACTATATTGCCTAAGCATCAGCGTATAGATCCATTTAAAAAATCCAATATTATTAAAAGCTGAAGACCATTAAAAATTAACCGTTCTTTTATACCTAGACAGCAGTGCAATCGTGATATTATTACAATAGGTATGGAAGGCGTTCTAAGAACGTTTTAAAATTACTAGGTACCACTCGACTTGACTTCAATACTACTTAGACAAAGTATTTCATATGTAATCTTATAGAACTATGATTTAAATATTCAGTATAAAAATCTAAAACTGTCTTAAAGAGAACAGATATCTGATAAAAAATAACTTTTCTAACGACTGTGGTAAGAGCTTGGAATTTTGGAAACTTGAAGAAGTTACAACTTCCTGAGGAAGCGTTTACAAAATGAATTTCAATTTGTCGAAATTTATCTAAAACACTTTGTATAATATCTATAAATTTTAATCCCCTATTATGTTGTACTCGCGCTCTCATTGTAACAAAATTCCAACTTCAATTTCAATTACGTCATAAATTTCGTAACTATTCCCGTGTGAAAATACTCTAAAATCGTTTAAGTTTCCTTGCGAGTCAAAAACTAAAATTAATTGAAAAGTTGAAAGACAAATGATTTCCTCCAAGCCATCAATCAATCTCGGAAAAACTAAATTCGGCTAGTTAAATTCAAAACGAATTGAGTGATTTCGATTTAAAAATTATTACAAAACGTATTGTTAATCATAAAATTAAAGACGTACAGTGTTCCAAAAAGGACATATCAGTATAGTTTAGGTTATATAGAATATAACATATCCTTGCTTTTGAAACACCCTGTTGCGAGATAACGAGTATTTTATTTTGTTGAGAAAAAGCTTTTTTTGACAAAAATCAATTTGCAAAAAAAACGTTTTTCTCGTGCAAAAAAGTTGTTGTATGTAAAACGGCTTGTCTATTCTTCCTGTCCTCTCTATTGTTAGGACTTCATTTTCAATAATAAGTACTAAATGATAATTATTAAGGTTACTAATAAAAATGAAAGCCTAAATTACACAGCGAAGTATTCAAATTAGGTTTTATTATTATTATAAAAAATTTTTAAAAATTTGCATAAACATTAAGTTTACTCTCGTTTTTGTTGTTTTGATGTTTGCTTTTACAAAATATTAAATAACAAAATAAAAATGTAGTTTATGTAAAAAAAAATTATAATAATAATTATTAATTCAAATTAAGTGTAGAATTGTTGTAGGCCGTTGGCTGTATTATTATCATTGCGTTTTATTATTATTAATTATTACGATTATGATTAATTATTGACTATAATAATTAAATAAATAAATGCTTGTAAATATTTTGAATTATTTGTTGTTAATTTTTTTAACTTTATTTTTTTTTAAATAAATCTGCATGAAACGATTTTCTATTCTATGACTTTTCATCTCTTAAAAGTCGGGTTACATTGTTATTTCACTCTCCTATTTTTTGTTGCATTTTTATATCCTAGTGCTTCTAGAGCAGCGGTTCTCAAACTGTGCCCAAAACAAGCCCCAAACAAGATGAAACACTTTCACATACTTTATCATTCTAAAACTTAAACTTTAATTTTTTTATCTTTACCGATACGTGACTTAGAAAACTGAATGAATAATTAATTTACTAATAAATTTTCTAAATAAATCTTTAATAATAGTTAACAATAGGGTATTTTCCAATTTTTTAAAAAGTATCGAGAAAGTTACCTTATTGATAACGTAATCTCAAAACCACATTAAAGAAAAATTGCGATTGTAGGTTTTGCCAAAAAAGTTATTTGAAATTCAAACTATAAAGTTTCCCGCATAAAAGCGGCATGACGTCACGAATCATTGCTGTCAATATTCGTCAATATTCAACTAATGAGCTCCAACTTATTATAACCTTAATTACACATTAACTGACATTTAACACATGTAACTAAGCAACAAACGTGATGTGTACGAATCGCGACGTCACTTCCGTTTTAATTTTCACTTTGAACCTGCAGCATTTAATGCTTTTACTAAAGCACTTTTTGATGAAACTTTTTTGATTAACATATTTTTAGTGTGCCCAAGTCATTGATAATCGACTTTGCTATGCAATAACGGAGCAATAATCGATATTTAAAAAATTGGAAAATACCCTATTATGACATTAGCTAAATTAAATAATTAAACTCAAAAAATACACCGTTTATTATTAATTGATGCATATTAAGGTAGTCACGTGTCGGTAGAGATAACAACTTCAAGTATAGCTATATAATCCTATCTCAATAAAAATTTTAATAGTTTAGTAGTACACACGACTGATACGTAAAAAAATTTGAAAAAGGCTGTTCTAGAGCATAACCAAAAGAACAACCACCTTAGCTAAAAGTGGAAAACCGAGACAAAACATTGCAGAATCCAAAATCTGAAAAACGTGGATTTTCAATAACAAATTAAAAAGATGGGATCTGCCCCGTTTTCTCTACGTATCAAAAAGAAATTTAGCGTCCGAGAGTTAAGAGAAACTCTCTTCCTATCTTTATTTTGAATTGGACCAAAGTAAATAAAATAGTCCCTTTTTAACTCATCAGTCATCTAGGTCTGAAAACGCCGTCTCTGCCATAACAGCCAGGGCAATAGCAATTTTCTAATTAGTCACACGCTATTTAAATGCAAACGCAACAAAATATTGCTATATAAAAGTCGTGAAGAAGACCTCTTATCTCCAACTCCACTTAGAGGGTAGTAAGTAGGTAAGTTTTAAAAATTCGTAAAAAAATACAAAAAAGTTATTTGCTGACTAATTTTAGCTAAAAGAGACCTTTTATATTATACGAGGTGTGGCTACAAAATAACGAAATTGATGCTTCTACAGAAGAACTACGCATGTGCCAAAGTCGTACGACTGACAGCTGTGCAGCGTGAAACCTTCTCTTTCGATTGGCGCCCCTGCCGTTCCTGTAGACATATTAGTCTACATGACAATTCTATATGGCAATGAATGATTAACACGTGCGCGGGTTTCTGAGTTGTTCAAGTATTTCCAAGAGGGCCGAGAAGATGTTGAAGATGATGCACGCCCGGGTCTCCTTTCCACGTCAAAAACAGATAAAAATATTGAAAAAATCGGTAATCTGGTGCGATCTGACCTTCGGTTAACTATTCGTGCGATTGTTGAAACTGTAGGAATTGAAAAAGAATGCGTAAGGCAAATTTTACATAATTTTCACAAGCAAAAAGTGTGTGCGAAAATAGTACCTAAAATTCTCACAATCGAACAAAAAGCAGCATGCGAGCCAAGTATCAGATACCAGTGTTAGACCATCCACCTTATTCGCCTGACCTGGTACCATGTGATTTTTATTTGCTCCCAAAGGTCATATCTGCATTTAAAAAAAAACAAGATTTCAGACTGTTGAAGCTGTGAAAAAAAAAGTGGCACGCGTCATGAAAGAGCTCACAGAAGGAGACTTCCAGCACTGTTTCAGACAATGGAAAATTTGCATGCAGCGTTGTAATGATAGAGGAGGAGTGATATTGCAGAGGATAATAACTAAATAAGTATAAATTTAGAATAAAATGTTTTACAGCTTAGTCTCGTTATTTAATAGCCACACCTCGTATACCCTCAACTGCTTTGTTTTCAATAGAAATGTGCGTTTCGTTTCTCTTTGGAAAATATGCTCTGGAACGTGTAGACGAGCAGTTATTCCAAAACTGTTTCATTAAAATCAGAAAATAGTTTTTAATAGACCATTAAAGAGAAAAAAGGTTTCAAAATTCAATCAATCCTTGAATTTAAGCTTCGACATAAATTTTCTATCGTCCGGTCCTTTTCCATTTCCCTTTCACTCATCAAATTTCAATTTTGTCTTTAGTGCACAACAGAACTATTGAAAGTGAGTAGTGATGAACTAGAAGAGGTCCTCTGGGCTCTTGTAACTTTCATCTTTTGGTTAACTCTGTGGAGTTAAACTTAAATGCACCACTAGTTAGAGATCGCTAATTTTTTATGACCAAGCCACTAGGTAAGTAACATCAACAATCATCTTGTATACTTGCTCTTATAATATTTCGTTTCTCAGTCGAATTTCCCGTATGGCGACATATTACGAAACGCGTGGTGCATGTGAGCGCACTTAAATGTACGAGTAAATGAGGTAACTGCTGGCGGAAATTGTAAAAATGGGAATCAGAATTCGGAACTCCAAGTCATTTATGTATTCAATTAAATCACAGGAATTTATCAATTTCTCTCACAATGCTCAATAATTCAAATTTTAAAAAAGAAAGATCTGGTATTATACTGTGGTAAACGAATATTGTGATGACTTTTCAAGCAAATGCAAATTTTTAATCCTCAAGAATACTAATGATGATGATGAAAAGAAAAAATAACGCACGTATTCTATTCCACCTGACCTGTTAAACTCTTTAGTTCTGTCACACGCACTTTTCAGTCAAATCAAAAGAGTTTTTTTTCTAATTATAACTTTTTCATAAGCCGCTTTCAATTAAATTAAATGAAAAAAAAATGTAAATTAATAAACGTCCTTCGTGGTAAAAAGAGAACAGAGAACAGTGTCGTAGCGTCAGTAAGTTCATAAAATAATTTTTGATTTCATAAAATGCAATTGCTTTATTTATAAATATTGGATTGATGGCTGAACTGCAAAAGCAAACACAAAAGAGAGAAGGACAATAATAAGAGATGAAGGGTCTTAAAGAATTTTTAATATGATGAACAATAGATATAAATTTTATTTAAATGAGGAAGATGCATGATTTTTTTTTATATTTTATATTGAATTTGCATGAAAAAGTAAGCATACCTGTATTTTTTATATAATTTTTAGAGTTCAAATAAGCCCAAAAAAAATATTTACAGTTCCCTTTAAAAGTAGGCGTTTAAACAAGATGTTTAAGCGCCATTGTGTGTGACGTCACGCGTCATGATTCGATGAATTCATGCACTAGAGATGCAATTAATACATTCAATACTCGTTTAAAATAAAGCTGCAATTGTTTTGTTTTTTTGTATTTCAAAATTATAAAAATCGAATCGAAAGTACTTTTAAGACTACAATAAGAAATTTGAAAATTTTCAATTTTAACGGCCTAAAAAGCATGGGTTTGTTGTCCTAACGGGTGACGTCGCACCAATCACAATGAGTACGAAATAAGCCGCATTTTTATTTTTGTTTTTTGAACTAGATAAATTTTTTTTGGTAGTTTTTTAACGATATTTATAATAAGAAAGTCAAATTTAACAATAAAAACTGAAAATAAATGATTTTAAAAATCCATGCATCTTCTTCATTGTCATAGAAACCAACCCAGAGGACCATATATGGAGCATATATGTATAGAATGTTTTTTGACCCTCAACGAATTGTGTACTGTATACCTTACAAGGCGTAATAAGTAATTAAAATTTTCAGCTGCCAATTTAATTAAATAAAAATAATCGTTGCTTCCTTATTATAGACCAAGGTTTATCAATTTACTATTTGAATTACATCAGAGAAGTGCTCTTGAATTTGAGTTAAATGTTTGTATAGCTCGTCGTTTAGACAAGAACCTTATACCCATAACATGGGTTGTTCTCTGATTGAATAATGAGCTATAAACTACTATAAACAGCTGCTTATCCATTAAAGTCCTGGAGCCAATAACATAAAAATCGGGGTGATCGTATTCAGGCCCATCTTTTAGGAATAAGCTATTTGAGTGCCACCGAACACGAAAATCGGGTTGGCTGTCCAATGCACTGATTTAAGGCCTTAAGATAATAATAATAAACTTCTAGTTGGTGAGGAGGGCAGAAAACCCACCTGAGAAAGATATGCCAAAGCAAAATCTTACTGTTTATGTAAAAAGTAGTTACTTTGCCAGTGTACACTGTACAACCTAAATACCGTTTATGAGTTACGAGTTAATTGCGGGTGTGTAACATAAATACGTTAATTTCAGTTCAGTTGTCACTCTGTCATAGCCATTCCAGAGTAGCCAAATTTTTTTGTCGATAGTTTTTACAAGAATGAAAAAATGTCAAAGAGGCATCCCGAATGCTGTCATATTTCTAATTTTTCCTTCTCTAACAATTTCATCAAGGATCCTGAGGCCTTAAGCCAGTGCTTTGGGCAGCTAACCAGATTTTCGTGCTTGCTGGTGCTCAAATAGCTTGTTCCCCAAAGGTGGACCTGAATACAATCACCCGGGTTTTTCTTTTACAGGTCCATAGTCTATAAGTGTTTTTTAGAAAAAAATAAACAAAATTCCTGTTTCTGATGATTTTTCCTTTTGTTCTTACTCAAATGTTAGCATCGATTGTTGAGGTCGTTAGCCTACTCATTGCTTTATTTTGTACGATAGTTATTTTATCGTGTAAGTAGTTGCAAATTTATCTTGAGTAGTTGTATAACATACAATACATTATCACAGAATTTCAATAACGTTATCAGGTTATCACTTAAAAATATTAATACTTGTGCAATGTTTGTGTATATTGAAAGAAATTAGAAAAATTCAATTTTACAGATATTCAAGATACAGAAATCTTCAGCCATCCTTTTCCTTTTAAAGACTGATAATCTAAATATAGGACAGTCCCCGATAGCTTTTGGGTGGAGATGCGCTATGAAGCGTTTGGTGTACGTTATTGAGAATTATCTTTGAATTTTACAGCCGACATTTTCTAGAGCTTGTTATCTTCTTATCATATGCCGCTATTAAAGTGAAATAACAATATCTGGCTACTTCAATATTCCATTTATAACAAAATTCCCACCCAAAAGCTATCGTCAACTGAACTATATCCCAGAATCTAGCAAATTTCCTGGTTAGAGAGATACAAGTTACTGTAATTAAAAAGTTAGTCGTGTGCTCCTTGACTAAAACGCAGCGTGTGATACGCACGTTTAATTCTCTAAAATGGTTAAGTGCAGATGTGATATCAGATAGGATAGTTTGGTGACTATAAATACAGGCTTAGTGAAGTGAAGTTTCTTTCTAAAATAGCAAAAAATTGTAATTTTGGTGTCGATAGTTAAATAAATTATACAGGGTGGGCCATTTAACTTGTAACCCCTAACGATTTTTTACTGCTACCCAAATTACAAATATCATTCGAGTCTAGATCAGTTTAGACAAATTTATTTTTATAAATCAAAAAGTGGATCAGTGTAGGTAAATTTCCGACTTAATTTTGAATTAATTTTGTAACAACTGTCATAAATTACAATTATATTTCAGTTTGAAGTTTACCTACACTGATCCATTTTTTTATCTTTAAAAATATAATTGTCGAAACTAATCTAGACTCGAATGATATTTGTAGTTTGGGTTGCAGCAAAAAATCGTTACAAGTTCAATGGACAACCCTGTACAACGTGTTCCATTTTACAGTTGCTTAGATTGTCGATTGAAATTTTTGGAAACTCAGTATTTTTACATGTTTTTTTACAAAAATGGATTTTACCAAAAAACACGACAATCCAAATCCAGAAGAAAGAACAAATATTATTTCAAAATTATTATATTGGTAATTACATAATAATAAACATTTTACTACTGTCAATAATATTTTTAGATTAATTTGTACTATTAATTTAATTTAGAGATATAAGAGATAAGATAAAAAGAATCCGGCAAAACTTAATAGATAGGAATATTTTTTACAAGGGCGGTTCTAAACAAAAAGTCTAGGGGGGGTAATCAACGGGGAGAAGTGTGACTATTTGTAATAATAATGGGGGTAGGTAATATTATAATAGTTCTACCTAATGTTTGAAATCTCAAATTACCATTAGATGTACTTTTCTTACATCCTAAACCAGAGCTATTTTTTGAATATGTAAAAGTGGTGAATACAAAATGAACAAAGGAAGAAGAAGATACAATAGGTTATAAATGAACGATACTTTTTTCAGTTACAAGAATTGACATATATTGCTTATTTCGGAATTTCGGTCATCTTTTAAAAGGTTTATTATTTGGGACTTTATTTACCCTTCAGAATAATAATAGAAAAGAATTTTTTGTGGACTTTTAAAATTTTATAGAGATTTTAAAGCTAATTACTTTAAAAATGTTATATTCTTTTAAGATAATTTAGAAAATTTAAACTTCTGGGATGGAAAAGCCCCCCCGTAAAACCGCCCTTGATTCTTTATTCAAAATCGAATTCTTTTATTTAATTGATAGGCTTCTAGAGCCCCCCTTGAGTGCAGAAAAACAATAACAAAAACCTTAGAAAAGACATGCCTGTATGTCTTTGTCTATCTGTCTGTCTGTAAAATACCCGTAAATCAAAAATTACTGAACCTATTTTTATTAAAGTAGGCGACACATGGGCGGGTTGTGGCAGGGGCAGGTTATGGCACGGGGCAGGTTGAAACGTCGTCAAAATTTCCTAAACAATAAATTTTTCAACAGCGCTTCTTGTGTAGAGGCTTCTAGAAGACGATACGATGGTCAGTTTCATGCAAACAATCAACTCTATTGTTCAAGTGTTGTTGTTATTTCCGAACATATTTATATTTTATACACATAAGTAAAATTTGATCTCGTATTTTGATTTCAATTAAGTACCATTAAAAACGGCTGAAATTCAGTTTTCTTTATCATAAGTGAATCATTGAGCATTAGTTTATTTTATTTGCCAAAAAATTTAGTTTTTTGATATTGATTTACTAATTTACTCAGACATAAAGAAAAAAATGCAGCAAGGGGCAAATTGTAACATACTGCTCGGGGCAAGTTGTAACAGGTTACAGCCATAGGACAGAATCTGTCACCATGTCTCAATTTAATCTGAAAATGTATATGTCAGGTGGAATTATCTATCATTTCATCTGTGAACCCATCTGTCCCTCCATATGGCATTTAAGAGAATGGTTTAGAGAGATGAGGAGTGGGGGTAATCTGTCACCATAGTTACTATATGTCAAATGTCAATCTGTCACCACAGGGGAAGGGTAGTTATCTGTCATGACATGACATAATGAAAATTCATCTGTCATGACAAGACATAATGAAAATTCGTCTGTCATTCCATTTGTCATCTCATTTATCCATCTGTCATGTCATGTCATCTCACACATAAGTTTGACAGATAAGATGAGTGACAGATAAGAAGAGATGACAGCTGAGATTGACAGATAAGCCTGACGCATTAAATGAGATGAAAGATGAGATTGACAGATATGAGACAACCAGAGAGAAGGTTTCAATCTAGTTTTAGTGAGTTGCAGGAAAAATTTTTTAAAAATCATTTGATTTTGATGAAAGCATATGAAAGTCTATGTCTAATTATTAAAATCATACTACAATAACAATGCTAATAATTTTTTCTACCTCGTTCTTTTCTAGCTGGTTATTTCCAATTTTTAAATACGGATATACAAATGACTTAGAAACTAAAGATCTCTACAACACAGCAAAATGTGATTATTCCGAACAATTAGCGAATGATTTAGAAAGGTAATATATTCTTAGTTTTTTTTATTTTGACTTAAATTATTTAAGTACTGCAGAAATTGGGAAAAAGAAACAGCGAGAGCAAAAGAAAAAAATGAACCGCCCGAGTTACAAAGAGCCATTCGAGCTACGTTTATCAAATCATTTTCATTTTATGGAGCTTCATTACTTTGTCAAGTAGCAACAAGGTAATTTTCAGCCTATTTAACAGAAAAAATACCTAGTCAATGTGGTAACATTGCCCATCATGTATTCAATTTCCAGTATTCGCACTTGATGTGAATAGAAATGCTTCAGCAAAATCCCTTTATAATCCAGTCAAATTAAACTAATAGAAAGCTGGATTTTTGTATGAACCTTCATATTGCCTTTATAAACAATATCTCATTTTGAGATAGATAGGGATCAGATCGATAAGGACTCCTTATCGATCTGATCCCTGTTAAAAATTTTATAGGGGGGTGAAGGTAAGAAAATGCAAGGAAATACGAATATCTCGTAAATTATTAATTTTTCGCCAAAAGTAGTTATTATCAAATTTGTAGCTCGCAAAATTTCCTACAAGAAAAGTTCATCACTTTCACTCGATGTCCAAAGTTTGCTGCAAAAAATAATCCTTAGAAAAGATAACCTTAAAGGCTTAATTGGTTTATATCTTCCAAAGTATTGCGTTTAGGTATAGTAAACCATAACCCAATTTGAAACATAATTCAGTTCTTTATTATGTTTAGAAGAATTTAATTATGTTTCAAATTGTGCTAGAGTTTACTATAATATCTAAACTCGATACCTTTGAAGATAAAGATCTAAATCAGTATTATCGATTTCCTTCTTTCTAAGTGTTATTTTGGCAGCAGACTTAAGACCCCGAGCGATAGTAATGCAACCTTTGTTGTAGGAAATTTTACGATCTACAAATCTGGTAATAGCTATACTTATCGAAAAATGGATAGTTTGCGAGATATTTCGGAAAAACTGCATTTTCTTACATTCCTCAACCTATAAAATTTTTTAGGAAGGTTCGGATCGATGAGGACTTTTGAGACATTGTTTAGAACAACAATATTAAAGTTCGCCCAAAAATTCAGCTTTCTGGGATTTTTTACAAGGTCAATTTTTAATTTGATTAGACTATTATCTATTATTAAAATGTAATTGAACTGTATATCAATTAAATGAACATCAATGTAGATTTTTGAATACAAAAGCCCTTAAAAACCTATAAAAGTTCATTTTTGTAACTTTGTAGAATGACACAGCCGGTTATTTTGGCGGCTCTCATTAGACAGTTTGAAGAGCCTAGAGATAGCATGGGTTACAAGGGATGGTTGTTGGCTATGGGGACAGTTCTAATGGCATTTTTAAATACTGTACTTTGGCACCATTCGGCTCTAGGGCTACGCAGAATTGGAATGAGGATCAGAGTTGCTATTTCTTCTCTAATTTATAGAAAGGTACTTCTTTTAACATTGCGTCCAGATTTGTTCACTCATACAGATCGTTTTACCTCACAAACAGCTCCTTCGTTTAAATAAGTCTTCGATTGCTCACACAGCGGCAGGACAAGTTGTTAACCTTTTGTCAAATGATGTAAACAGATTCGACCTCGCTGCAGAATTTTTCCATTTTATTTGGATTATGCCAATTGCAACAGTAGTAGGTGGATGTATCATGTATGATTTAATTGGATATTCTGCTTTTGTAGGAATTTTTGTTATGATTTTACAAGCCGTACCTCTACAAGGTGAAACTTATAAGCTAAAAGACGCAATTTATAATTAAAATAACGCAATAATTTAAGGCTACTTATCACGGCTACTCGGTAAATATAGATTTAAAATTGCAAATTGTACAGATGAAAGAGTCCAGCTAATGAATGAAATTACTTCTGGAATACAAGTTATAAAAATGTACGCTTGGGAGAAACCATTTCAAGTCCTAGTGGCACAATTGAGAAAGTAAGTCCAACGTTAGATTTAAAAAGATTTTCAAACTGGATTTTTTCTTATTTACAGAATAGAAATAGATTTGATTACTAAAACGTCGTATATTAGAGGAGTTTTGATTGGAATGATGGTATTTACAGAAAAATTTACTTTGTATCTAACAGTAATCACGTACGTGCTTGCTGGAAATAAATTAACTGGTGATAAAGTCTTTCCTACAGCTCAATTATTTAACGCTATACAATTGTACATGATTATTCTCTATCCTTTTGGAATGTCATTTTTTGCAGAAGCCAAAAGTTCAATCAAAAGAATTGAGGTAAATTAATTTATACAATTATTTCATCTTGTTATGAAATATCTCAAGACCTAATTCACTACGTGAACTTAGTAATGAATCACATTTCAAAACACTAATCTATAGCGTATTCCAATTCAAATTGCCAGTGTACACTAAATAGGGAACAGCGATGCCCAATTTAGTTTTAACAAAGTTTTAACAATAGCGTGAAGCGGTTTATACCTAGACTAAAATTAAATCCAGGGGATAAATGTGTAATGTAATATTCAGTCTTAGGCCGAATTCTACATTACACATTTATCCCTAGGATTTAATTTTAGTCCCAGTATAAAGAGGTTTTAGCAATAGCGTGAACCGGTTTATACTGAGACTAAAATTAAATCATGGGGATAAATATGTTACATAGAATACAGCCTTAATATACTAGGACTATAACACGGTATAACACTTGCGATTAAGAGAGACGAAATACTAGCAGTTAGTAGTAAAGGATTGAGCTTATTAGAATTAACGGATCTAATCAACGCTGCCAAACTGGACTTGAACTGGAATACGCTACAGAACTAGAATTAATCTAGCAACTAGGTACCTCATGAAGGAACTGATAATGACATCCTGGTTCCACCTCTTGACGTCTTCTCTGGCTTTAAAACATGTTATTAAGCCATCCTTTCCACTTTTAGATGTTTTTAAATCAAGAAGAGTTTACCTCCGCGCCTCTTCAAAATAACGTTACGAATTCTAAAAAGGGGACGATTAAAATGACAAACGCCAAAGCCAGTTGGGCTAAAAATACCATAACTGATACTTTAAGCTACATAAATTTGGATATCAATCCTGGAACATTATGTGCTGTGATTGGTCAAGTGGGAGCTGGAAAAAGTTCACTTTTGCAAATATTATTAAAAGAGTTGCCATTAAATAGTGGAAATTTGGAAATATCCGGTACAATTTCTTATGCGTCTCAAAAACCCTGGTTGTTTGCAGTAGATATGCAAAGCGGATTCTAACCCACTTTTAATCGAAACCGCGGATTAATTTAATTGAAATTGAATTAAATCTTAATTCCGCGAATCGCGATTTAATTTCAGATTTCGCGGTTTTAATTCGCGATTTATTTTGAATTAAATCACAATTTCGCGAATCGCGGATTTAATTTTATATTTCGCGGTTTTAATTCGCGGTTTATCGATCTCAATGATTTTAATCCGCGCTTTTCAAATTAATTAATTAATTTGTATCGCGCTTTTATTTTCGCGGTTTTTTTAAAGAAAAAAATTCTGGTGCATGCCAGGCCTCGAAGACCATACCTCTGGTCGCTAAACCAACGCCTTAACCACAGGGCTACCGAGACTGTGTTCATTAAGAGGTTTAAGTTGTTTCTTTACTTTCGCCTTGTGTTTGAAATTTTGGAATTGAGATGGAATGGTGATCTATTTTGAATTAAATAAATAATTATTTTGAATTGAAATGTTTAATTAAAGGTATTTTAATTAAATTGCGATTAAATTAAATCGTAAAACTTTTTGAATGTAAAATTTAAAAAGTTTCTTTTTACATTGCGTGATTTAGAAATCACATAATTATGAACTATGTAACTAATTACATTGAATCATGTTAAAATTAGGAATTTAGATTTCGCGAATTTATTTGATTTAATTAAATTTTGTACTTTTATGAAAATTGTAAAATTCCTATGATTCATAGAACAAAAATATGAATGTTTATCATTTAAAATAGATCACCATTCCATCTCAATTCCAAAGATTCCATGTGTAGAAAGTATGCTATATAATTAGGGGGTATAATTACTATGAGTAATCGGGGTATGTAACTAATTACATTGAATCATGTTAAAATTAGGAATTTAGATTTCGCGAATTTAAGTTAAATACCATATAATTAGCTTTCAAAAATATTTCTGCAATGAGTACCCCTTGGGTATAATTACCAGAAGTTCGCGTAGTATGCTATATAATTAGGGGGTATAATTACCATGAGTAATCGGGGTATGTAACTAATTACATTGAATCATGTTAAAATTAGGAATTTAGATTTCGCGAATTTAAGTTAAATGCCATATAATTAGCTTTCAAAAATATTTCTGCAATGAGTACCCCTTGGGTATAATTACCAGAAGTTCGCGTTTTCTAAAACATGCCACTACCAGTTAAAATTAGCTCATCACGTGGTTTTCTAAATGTAATAAATAGTTGTAATAGAAATTTCGCGAGTATTTTATATCAGTACACCATCGATCTCAACTTACACATTTTTTACAACAATCCGCATCTTTCGTACAATAGAAAGATTTTATTTTGGAATTTATTATTCGAAAGAAAAATTTTCTACAAAGACTCATTGAATTTGTTTGTGTGTGTGTTTTTAAGAAGAAGACGCGTAATAGATATTTCGCGAGTATTTTATATTAGTACATCATCGATCTCAACTTACATTTTTTTCAACAATCAGTATCTTTCATACAATAGAAAGAATTTATTTTGGAACTTATTGTTCGAAAGAAAAATTTTCTACAAAGACACATTGAATTTGTTTGAGTGTTTTTAAGAAGAAGGAGAATACGACAACGATTTGAATTTGGTAAGTTTAAGAAATGCTAATTTTATTTTAAAAGGTTTAACATTGTTAGTAATCTTTTTCAGGAAAGATTTACAATAAACAACGCCACCACAACATCTAAATCCTGTCGTTGTAACCAGTTGTACATCAGAATCCGGCAGTTCACAAACCATATCTTCGTTTTACGTGTGTGTGTGTGTACAAGTGCGTGTGTGTACAAAATCATCGCAATCACAATCAACATCATGGATCTAAATTTAATTAATAGTCTTATGGGTATGAATAATATTCAATTTAATAATTTTATCGAAAATTCTCCTATGAGCACACTCGCAAATAAAATGACGCAAACAATTTTAGATGCATGTAAAGTTTTAAAACACGAGTATACGCATAGAGAGGCAAATATTTGGCGAAAACACGGATTAAATTGTATTAAAATTTTCCGTAAAATTTTGCGAAACAGGGATTTGCCTATGGGAATCCGAAACTGTGCTGTAGCAAACATCGCTCACTTGAAGCGAAATAATCTTTGTATATCACAATTAAACGTGGTGTCTAAAATCGGAGGATCAATAATTTCAAGTAAAAAAAAACAAAATCGTAGTGACCGTGTCAAATGGGTAGATATTGATCATGCATTTGACAACCGTATACGCTCGATTTCTATTATTAATATGACCCATATCGAAATTGTTAAGTTTTTAGATGACGCGTTTTTAATTTTCAAAAATTTAACAAGAAATATATGCAAAACACATCCCACCCTCAAAATTTCTGTAAAACTCGAATGTGAATTTACAAAGAAAAGTGACGGTGTGGATATTTTTGATTTTAAACATTTCATAACACGTAATAATAATTTCGATATGGGTCATAATATGAGGACTTGGTTTGATGAAAATGTGTGTAGTCAAATTTCAACTAAACTGGAAGAATTTACCACTAAAGGAAGTGGCTGGAGCATGACAAAGATTATTTCGCTTCAAGTAAATTTCAATAAATTTGAAATGGCTGCAGGCAGTTCATTCTTTCCGCTCCCTAAATCGATTGAGAACAAAAAAGCATGTATAAATGTTAAAAATACATCTGATTCTGATTGCTTTCAATGGTCTATAATGTCCGCTCTTCATCCAGCAAAAGTCCATTCAGAACGTATTTCATCATATCCCCATTGGCGCCGTTCATTAAACATGAAAGGAATTGATATACCCGTTAAAATAGATCAAATAGGAAAATTTGAAAAACAAAATAGCAATTTATCTATAAATGTTTATATTTTAGAATTAACGGGTAAATCAAATTTTAAGGTTGTTCCAATTCGTTTAACTAAGGAAAGAGCTGAAAAGCATATTAATTTATTATTATTTCAAAATATTTATTTTCCTAAGTTAAACGAATTTGATGCTGCACCTACAACTACATTCGTCGATGGTGATAATGGGGAAATAAAATTTCATTATTGTTGGATTAAGAATCTGTCTAGATTAGTATCGACTCAAGTAAATAAACACAAGTCGGCTATTCACTTATGCGATTTCTGCTTAAATTATTTTAATAGCAATGAAAAATTACAAAAACACGCAGAAATCTGCAATAAAGTGAATAGTACTAAATTGTCTTTTCCTAAATATGATTATGTAGAGTTCAAAAATTTCGCGCATCAACAAAAAGTTGAATTTGTTGTTTATAGCGATTTTGAGTCTATGCTAGTGCAGACAGGGGAGGAATCAGATGAAACTAAAAAAACATGTAGATATCAAAAACATGTTGCATACAGCGCTGGAATATTCCTCAAGTGCAATTACGATAACAGTCTATCGTTTTATGATTCACATACTGGTCTTGACGTTTTAGAATGGTTTACACAAAAACTTAAAGAAATAGCCATGATGGTTTCGGAAAAAATGAAAAAAATTGTTCCAATGTCAGAAGATGTTGATTTAAAATTAGCAAGTGATTGTCATATCTGTGGTAAAGCATTTACAGAGGTAGATGCAGGAAAAATTTGTAGGGATCATAACCATTTCACGGGTGAATTTAGGGGGTACGCACACTCTCAATGCAATTTACAATTTAAAAAGAAATTTATGATCCCTATTGTTTTTCATAACCTATCAGGATATGATAGTCATTTTCTAATTAGGGATATTTCATCGTTGGGATCGATTTCCCTGCTTCCAATAAACAAAGAAAAATACATTTCGTTCACCCTTACGGATGATGAAAGTGGCATCAAATTTAGATTTATCGATTCAATGCGTTTCATGAATTCATCTTTAGATGTATTAGCGTCTACGCTTGAAGCCGATAAATTTAAAAATTTAAAGTCTCAATTTGCAAATTTGAACGATGAATCATTTACCCTACTAACGCGTAAAGGTGTTTTCCCATATGATTATATTGATTCATTTGAAAAATTAGATGAAGAAACTTTACCTCCGATTCATAAATTTTATAATAAATTAAGCGACACCCACATTTCCGCCGATGATTATAAACATGCTCAGAACATATGGACGTCTTTCAATATTGAAAACTTGCGTGACTATTCGGAACTGTATTTAAAAACAGATGTGCTTTTGCTTTGTGACATTTTTGAAAATTTTAGAGAAGCTATGAGAGAAACACATAAATTGGATCCTGCTTTTTATTTCACTTTACCGGGCTATTCATTCGATTGCATGCTGAGACATACGCAATGCAAAATGGAGATATTGAAAGACATCGATATGGTCTTGTTTATAGAACGAGGGATTCGTGGGGGTGTAAGTCAATGTTGCAATAGATACGCGGAAGCCAACAATAAACATATGGGAAATCACGATTCATCGCGAGATTCAAATTACTTAATGTATTTAGATGTTAATAATCTTTATGGATTTGCAATGAATCAATATCTCCCTTATCAGGAATTTAAGTGGAGTGACGATTTAAATATCGACGTCACTGATATTTCTGATGAGGCGGATATTGGTTACATTTTAGAAGTCGATTTGGAGTATCCCCAGCATATACATGATCTTCATAAAGATTTACCGTTTTGCCCTGAACACGTAAAACCTTGTGATATTCCCTCATCATCCTCAACATCTAAATTTCCCAAATTAATGACAACCCTTTACAATAAAAAAAATTACGTTATTCATTATAGAAATTTAAAGCAGGCTATTTTGAATGGTGTAATTTTAACTAAAATCCATCGCATACTTCAATTTAAACAAGCCCCCTTTTTAAAAGCATACATAGAACTAAATACATTATTACGTGCTCAGGCCACAACCACATTCGAGAAGAACTTGTATAAGTTGTTAATTAACGCAATCTTCGGCAAAATGATGGAAAATTTGAGAAAGCATCGTAACGTCAAACTTGTCAATAAATGGGAAGGACGTTACGGCGCTAAAAATTTAATTGCAAGTCCAAATTTTGATGGCAGATGCATTTTTTCTGAAAATCTCATGGCTATCGAGTTAAAAAAAACTGAAATCATATTAAATAAACCTATTTATGCGGGGATGGCCATATTGGACATATCCAAAGTTTGCATGTATGATTTCCATTACTCATACATGCTTAAGAAATTTCCACAAGAAAAATGTAAATTATTGTATATGGATACAGATTCGTTTATTTATGATCTTAAGTGCGATGATGTATACGAGGAAATCATAAAAGCAGACTTGGATATGTACGATACGAGTGATTATCCGCTTGATAATAGATGGAACATTCCCCGCGTAAATAAGAAAATAGCAGGGCTGATGAAAGATGAATTAAATTCTAAAATAATGACACATTTTATCGGTTTAAGAGCAAAAATGTATACTTATAAATATGCTGATGAAGGAGAAGAAGATAAATGTGTTAAAAAAGCTAAAGGTGTTGTAACTAGCATCGTACGAAATAAAATCACCTTTGACGATTATTTAGAATGTTTACAGGATCAAAACGTAGAAAAGTTTGTAACTCAAAGAACGATACGTTCGTATGCACATGAGGTTTATTCCATCGAGCAACATAAAAAGGGGCTTAGCTCTTATGACGATAAACGTCATTTAATCGCTAATTCTACAGATACGCTTCCTCACGGACATTACTCCATTGAATCTGCAATCTGAATCGGATGCATTTTTAAGTTATTGTAATTATAATAATAATATCATAACATTTATGGAATTCTTTAACTTGAATAAATTATGTGTACTAAAAGTATGTAATTAGCTTTAAGGAACGTTAATTTGAATATTTATGACTCACTAGTTTTGAAATTTATAATATGCATAAATAAATTGAGTGAAAGTCAAATAATAATTAGCTTTAAGGAATGTTAAAATAGAAACACATTTTATTATTATTATTTAAATCATTTATTTGAAAAAATAAACTAAACAAAATATTACAATATTTTATATTTATAATTAAAATTCTCCAACACCTTAGTACCGTGATAATCCAACATCTCGTTCATACATTTATTACACGATAAATATTGTGAATCATCATCAACATCATCGCTGATACATAAATTTTTGATAATACTTAAAGCTTCATCATCATCACCATCATTAGATGTATAAGATGATGATGATGATTTTAATAATAATTCTGAAGCACTTTTTAATGTTTTATCATAATAATTTTGAATATGCAGTTCACTTAACTTACAAATTTCACTATTTACATACGATTCGATTGAAATAATTTCAAGCACATCACAATGATCAAATTTAAAATTGACACCACCAGTTTTTTTAACGCTTAATGAAATGTTTTTAGAGTTTTCGATTAATTCAATGGATGTATCCAACCAAAATGATGCGTAAAACTGTTTTAAAGTTGATGTTGTTTTGATATCGTCGTCAGATTCGAAATACCAAGTTTTCAAGTGTTTTAAAATTTGTATAAATTCTAGCCATTCACTTTTACACATGGAGATTCGTTCATTATGTTTAACAATATGAATAGCGGGCTCCAAATCCATAACAAAACTTATACCGCACTTTATTGTAAAATCATTTAACAACGATTCAAATTTCACTTCCAATAACAAAATTGGTTCAAGTTGAAGAGATTTTTCATAACGTTCAATTATTGCATTTAATTGTTCATCAGCAGCAGCCTCAACTATGTCACAGCAGGACAACATTATCATAACACGTTTGATTTAGATATCCAACTATTATGTGATTTATCGAACCCCAACCATCGGACATAAACTTGATCCCCACGCTTTTTTAAAACTTGTTCAACAAGATATACATCTGGATATCTAGTTTTTTGCAATTCTTCATTATAGAAAGAACCACTTATAGGTGTACCATTCAAATCATTCAAACAGTATGTAACAGGTATGGTATTTTTAATTGAGTTAATTTTAAACACCTCTGTGGTCCAATTTGGTGTATAACCCTTCTGGAATACATGCTTAACCTTACTTATTCTAACAAAGTCGTTAACAAAAAACTTTCTAGGTGAATATGATAATTTTGCATTAGCAGCAGCTTCCTTATTGTTTAAACGCTTTAAAACATAAAGTTCATTCTTTTTAGTAACATCTTTAGGTTTCATATTAATTGTGGAGTGTTTAGTACGATTATATTTTGCGACAATTTCAGGTAGAACATCGAACCATTTATATGATCCGTTCAAACTGAAATACTTAAACAGCTGTTCTTTTAAAGTTCGAATAACTCGCTCGGCCATAGACGCTTTAGTTGAATTAAACGAATTATAATGATTAACGTTATATTTCTTCATTAATTGCTTGAATTTTGCATTAAAGAACTCCCCACCTTGATCAGTTTGTAGATTACGAGGACTCGATGTTTCATTGAATATTGATTCAAAAGCTTTCGCAACTTCTTGGGCATTTTTGGTTTTGAGGGGGCGTGCCCACACAAATTTAGAAAAGCAATTAATAACAATCAATGCATACTTAAAATTTTTATTGTATCTTGCATACTTATCTAATTGTGCAAGATCAGCTTGAAATAGATCACGTAATCCTTTAATAATTGTGGAACGTCTTTTAAAATTTTTACGAATCGGTTTATGTAGCTCCTTAACGAGTTGAATCTTTTCAAATGAATGTTTCATTGTTTAATATAATTAATAATAATAATGATTTCAGAGCTTTTATACTCAATGCGTACACTTATAGTTTTTTAAGTAAGAAAGGTATACTCGTGATAGGTGATGATAATAACGGCAGAACAGATGATGCTACTGATGCTGATGCTGGTTCTGCTGCTGCTGTTGGTTCTGTGTGTTTAGTTTCTAGAACTCTGTTTTTAAAAGTGATATACTCATTAAAAAATCTAGTATAATTAGTTTCATTTGAACTAGCACGATCACGAGTCTCTTCAATAATTTCCTCCAATTTCCATATTTCTTCGATAAGTTCTTGAACCCGTTCATTGAAATAATTAATGCTGTTTTGTAAAGTAGATATAAGCTTCACATTTGCTTGATTTATAACATCTACATAATTTTTGGTTGCAACATCATTATCGTGAATGGGGTGCTTAACGTTACAAATTTTTAAATTTTCAACATCTATGTCACCATCCATCGTATATTTAAATTGATTATTAGAACGAAAATTTGTTAATAAAGAACTCTTTGCAGAGCTACGCAATGATCTACCAAACTTATCGAGAGGCATTCTGTGTAAAAACTAACAAACAATCAGTAGAATTACTCAATATATAATGTGTGTCTAAGATTTTTTTTTTTTTCACGTATAACACCTGCCTCTTTTAATTCGTTAATAATTGAAACGATTTCGTTGTCATGTGAGGTATTACCTGCACCTTGAGATGCTTTTAATAAACGTAATCTATCCACAAGTTCATTAACATCGTCCCAGTAAATATATTCAATAGGTTTAGAGTTATATCGCAGCTTCGTCAATGATCCACCCTTGCTTTTATTAGATGATAAAGTTCTCTTGGGAGTTCGCATAATGATTAATGGTCTTATTATGTCCATATATTTGTTTAAACGAGTACTCCTTATCTTATTTCTCGAATTATAATTTACTCTATGCACATTAGTCAATTCTAAAATATTTCTATACGCTTGTAAATCTTTATCTGTATATTGAAAAGGTTTTTTTTTAAATATGAGCTCATAAAGACCACGTGTACCATTAAAGGTAAAATTGTCTATAATAAAGTCATTGGATTCGTTAAATTCAATCACGTTAGCTCCTAATTTCCAGTTCTTCTCATCAGAATCATATTTCACTCCATATGTATAATCAAAATCTTTTTTAGTATCAGCTATAAAAGCCTTAAGGTATTCACGTGTGAGGGGAGCGTATGATTGCAAATATTCTTCTTCAAACGAGTGCTTTTCACTAGGAACGACATCCTCAACGGTGTATTCAGATTTGTGTGTAGATGGCGTTATGGGTGTTGACGATAATGTATGTTTCTTGATTTTAGGACTAGAGAGCGTTGTAGGTGTTACATCTTCAGGTTCTTGAGATGAAGATGGTGACGATGGTGACGATGCTGACGATGATGATGATGATGATGATTGTGGTGATGGTGATGGCAAAGAAGATGGTTTGAATTTTGTTGGAGATGGTTGCTTGGTGATAAGCGATTTATTGATATTATTTAGTGGATCAATTATAGGTTTGAATAATTTGTTTAAAGCAACATCGCTTTCGGACCTACCCAACTTGAGAGCTAAATACTTTTTTCTAATTCTTTTAGTTAATTCGTGTATGCGTTTTTTAACGTTAATGTCACTATTCGTTGAAGCCATAGTTATTACTGTTTGAAACACTTGTATTCTTAAACTTTTATATATTTATCAAACCCTTTACGATATCGACCATCATTTAGAGGAAAATCTTTAACTATAACTAAACATCCGTAATTTTCATTCCAACACCGTGCGCAAAGTAATTTGAATTCCTCATAACCCATATCGGGTGAAACATGTTCATTAAATGCATGTTTTAAATTTGTGTCATCCTGTTTGAATAAAACAATTATGTTACAGTTGTCACGTATTAATTGCTTGGGAATTTTCGAATATGACTGGCATAAATAGATCACATCAACATCTTTGTGTCTACCAAACGAGAAATATTCACGTATTTTATTTTGTTTTTCGCAAACAATATCGTCAAAAATAAAAATGGAATTGATGTTAGCGTCAGTCGGGTTGATTACATCATCATTATTGCTATATGCAAAATAACCCATACCCTCGACATCTTCCAAAACGGATTTTAACAATTCATATTTAGGCTGGAACAACGATTTTGAATAAATATAAATATTTTCAAATCTCGCGCCATTAGGATCGAACAAAAGACTTAATAATAGGTTAGTTTTGCCACATCCACTTGATCCGCATAGAATTGCTCTAATTGAATTAGGTAGTAAATCACCATGCTTGCTCGGTTTATTAGATAATGATCCACTAAAAATATCAAAGTTAATTATTGGGAGAGCGTTCTGTTGTTGGGTAAACTGCATCTCGAAAGTAAACTAAAGGGTAATTAAATAATCATTTATTTATATATTGTTTTTCAAACGATCTACAAGGGTTACAATTATATGAGCTAATTGAAGAACACCGTCAATTATTTTTTCAACATTTTTAGAATTACAATTGACGCATTTCACAGACTTGTCTGAACTTGCACCGCTACTACTGCTGCTGCTGCTATTAGTAATCTCGCTGCAACATTTTGATGTTGAACCTTCTTCTTCTTCTTCTTCAACCTCATCACCATAACCAAACCTTTTCTCTAATCGCATCTTGCGAAGACAGAAGCAATTGTCTGGTCCATTTGTAGTAGTGACAACTGACCATGGGCAATTTGAATAATGAGCTCCGTGTTCAGAATTCCAATTAATTTTACTATTCTTTTTAATACTCTTAAAGATTACATCTTCATTCTTAGCATCAGTCATAATTATTGTGTTTAATGCTAACAGCTCGTAATGAAAGCAAAGTATGAACTGAGTAATAAATCGCTGATAATTGATTAAATATTGTCAAATACTTATGCGTCATGCTTATGTGTCGCACTCCTAATTATATCATGTAAAAGAAAAAAACTGGTATTTTTAAAAGGAATTTTTTTATTAATTATTTAGTTTACATATTTTTAAAAGAAATTGTATTACATATTTTATACATAATTATTATTGAACATATCCCATTAATAAATCACATATCCACGAGTATAAAATTTTACAGTTTTCACGCGCACAAATAACTTCACATGTGGGTGTTGCTAGCGTATGATTTAAGCACTCGGTTGGACATGTTTTGTCAAACTTTGGCGATGTAGGTGTAAAATCTTCTAAATTAATAATCGTTACCATTGCAGCTGTTGCATTATTCTTGTTTAGAATTGTTCGTAAAAATTGATGTTTTAAATGTCCTTTTACGTAAATAACATCAACCTTGTTTTGCACGATGTCTCTGTTCAAGATTTCATCAATTAAGCCATACCGGATGTGCCCACTGTTGTAATCAATCTTGTGGTGAAATTGCTCCAAATATTTCACCTCTTTTTGCTTTTCGACACTCAAGTTTTCATATGGAAACGGTGGTTGCAGAAGATATGTATTTTTAACATTGCAATCGTATATGCATATTTCTTTTGCAATAAATTCTTTGCAACAAAAACCTTGAATATCGATCACCACAAACTTCATTATTAATACTATGTATTATTGATTCACTTAAACTACTCTAGTTTCTTTATCGATGCCTATTTATATGCGCAACTTTTATGATAACTTGCGCACAAGTTCGCTAAGTGGGAGTTGCTCCATTAATGTATCGTGGATTATTACGCAATATGCCCTTGTATTAGCAGAGAATCCACGTGTTGATTCGATGGACACTTTCACATCTACAGTGCTTGCCTTAAGGGCATCGGCTCTTAGCGAACAATCGATTACAAATAATGCGCGTGTTTTAAATTCCTCATAATTTAACAACGATTGTTTAAATAATGAATAATTAGATTTGAAACTTTGATAAAACTGTGAATAATTATAATGAATTTCGCTATAATTTCCCTTATCAAAATCAACGATCATGCGTTCTGTAGGGAAGTATGAACCGTTTAACATAACACGTATATCGGATGCGCTAATATTATCAAAATGTGTTGAATTTGCAATTGCGTTACCACGCTTATTTTCTTGAAATGCAATAATTACATAACGTGGACTCTCAACTGCAACACACGTTTTCACAGACCAAATTTCTTTTGTAGCTCCTATAGTTAATTGTGGCAACTCGTGATAATCCCATTTTCTAAATGGAAACACTATGGATCGATCCTTTTTAATGACTTCCAATAAACTCATCTTTAATACATCATTAGGAGTAACAATGCTTGCTCTCAACGAAATATTTTCAATCACAAGTCGACCCTGTTCTGCTGCTCCAGTCTTTATAATTGCATCATTATCATTACGTGCTCGTACAAGTTTAATTGTTTGTTTACCGAAAAACGCATACGTGTAATCGGTAAAAATGCCAAATAAATGTTTTAAAGGTATGCGAAAAACAAAACTCTTATCAGATCCGTAAACTTGCGGTTTATTAGGAAAAGTCCACCCGGCGATATTTAAATGGTTCGAGTCGTTTTTGTTGTAACAAAGGTATCCCCTTATTGTGCTGACGATTCCTGGTTCCCGAACAGTTTCAATTTCGTGACCCATTAACTCATAACTAATCGAGTCAAACAAAAAGGCGCCTGCATTATTTACCAAAGATGTGTTATCTGCAACACCACCTTCAATTTTACCTTCCACAATTAGAGCAGCTTCATGCATTAAAATCCACGAATCCGCTTGATTTATGGTTATTTCAATTAGGTCGTTATTATTGAAGGATTTGACATATGGGTGATAGGTTCGAGTTTCAAATTTTTGAATAATTTCATCATACTGCGGTTGTTGAAAAATATCAAATACGTTGCTTAACGACATTGTAGCCCAATAATTCTAGAAACAGTTGATTTTCTTTAGACAAATTTAGACCACCTCTAGAGATTCTGTTGTTGTTTGACTTTGTTGAACGTATACCACGAACTGACTTGGGATGTTGCGTGTGTGTAATTTTATAGTAATTTTTATCCTTTTGAGGGAGATTATTAAATACAACTAACCCCATTTATTGTTATTAATATAACTTTTTCAGCTCTAAGCGTATAATAACAGTTTCACCTCGAAAATTGACGGCTTTGAAATTTTGATCTAGTACGGTTAATGTTATATTTGAAATGCTTCTTTTGTTTGCTAAAGGAAGATAAACGTGATTTCTAGGTACCTCGTCTATCGCAAATCCAGGGTCGACTGCGATCGCAAATTCGTATATCGTGTGAGAAGGTTTGTTATTATAGAACGCTCCTGTTGTTATATTGCAATTAATCTGAATGGTTCTAACCTTAATTATATCTACTGGCAGATCCGATTCGTGTAATTTATTTACTTCTAGAACGCGATCCTTTGAAAATCCCAATAATCCGCAAATGCTATTCTCAGATTTAAAATTTATTTCGAAAATTTCGCTAAAAATTTCGCATTTGAGCGTATTAAGATTTGGTTTTAAAGAAAAATACTTTTCATGATCTTCCGTTCGTATATTTTTAGGAATAAGTTGCTGGCTTATATATTTTTCGATATCTGATATTTCATAAGACCCTGTAGGTAATTTAATTTCGATATTTTCCAACTTGGACTTGTTAACACAATTAAATGTATTTCCGCTTTCTTCGATATTTGGAATGCTGTTATACGAATGAAAACCAATCAACGCTATTCCGTATTCTGATTCTTCATCTAGTTGAATGGGGTTTATGAAATCAATCGAAAGTTGATGATTACAGCTTTTTAATGTAAAAATATATGACATAATATGTCGAGTTACACACTTATACTAAGTAATTTTATATTCATTACATGTTTTTATACAGATATTCTAAACATAGATGTCCACAGTTTATTTGATTATAATTTTGATAACTTTCATTGTTGTAAAATATCGATACATTTTTACCCATATAGCGGTAGAGCTCTAATGGGGGTTTTAGACATCCAAATGAATCAAAGTAATTAACTTCATTATTTTTCTTAATAAAACAACACCAATGAGTCCCGCTATTTTTATAGGAATCGAGGTTAATCAATCCACATTCATATTTATTAGGTTTAGTTGTAGGTAAAGTGTCGCGCATATAAACACCCTTAAAATGAGGTATTTTTAAAATTTTAGCATATTTAATTAAATCACTACCCCAAAGCGCCCTCTTTGGTAACTTTATTGGAAATTTTTTTTTTTTAAAAATAAGCCATATCCGCGAGCATTCTTCCTTAGATATAAACCTGACCCCTTTTTCCCAATTTCTTCCAATGCCTTGTGGTGTCGTTTGTCTTCGTCCATTTTCTTCGCAGCATTTTTAGCGTCAATTGCTGTTTTAGCCACAGAGCTAGCTCCGCCTATCAATGCACCAATAGCGCTTAAGCCTGCAAATATTGGTAGTAATGGTAACACCCCTCCTTGTTTATTTGCTTCAAAGGGTAAAATTCTGGGTGTGCGAATATTTTTACGACCACCCGCTTTCTTGACAGCAACCCTTGCAGCTTTAAGAGCAACTAAAGATGCCTTTTTCAATATTTTATGATTTGAAAAGTCGCAGTTGGATTTATTCATTTTTGTTAAACTTTTTTTAACATGATTTAGCACTCCTTTTTTAAATGGTATCTTGCTTGAATTCTTGAAAACCCCCATCCCGAGTTTTCTTTTTGCTTTCATTGCACTAGTTACAAGCCAAGCGTCTAATTTTTCTTTAAATTTAACGCCTTTTGATTTCACTCTTTCCCAAGCTTTATTCTCTAAAATTTGATCTGCTATATGCCTCTCTTTTAACGAAGGATTTTTCGAATAACTTATATCGTGTTCACGACACGCTTGATCTAATTTATTAATTCCTCGATCTCCTCTCTTCAACCTCTCTTCTAGCTTTGTACCGGGTCCGCAAAATTCGTAGTTTTTTAAATGTAATTCAAAAGGTAATTTATCTATTGCAGAGTTTAAAACACCTCCTCCTACTCTACAACCTACTCCAAAGGTTAACATTTATAAACTGATGATTGATTAAAACAATTTGCATATTTATTTTATTTTATTAATTAAAATATCAAAGCGAAACATTATTATCATTATTATAGTCGTATTATGTTGTGTTTTTTACAATTTCAAATGTAGGTGACGGTTTGAAAACGGATGACTGGTACGTCTGCATCCCAGTAAACATAACAGAGTTTGCCCAAGGTTGACATTTGGGTATTTCAGGCTCCAAGATTTCGGTGTATTTTCCGGGTAAGAACGTGCAAAAGTCCTCGCATGTTATCACTACAACACGTCCAAATTTTGCTTGTATGATTTTCATGCTTTCGATCGGATATTTAGCCCCTTGCTCCAAATCCTGCAGTTTCCGTGATGGTTTGAAATTATTTCCTGCCGCTTTTATTTCTGTATTTAACTTTTTCAAATCCATTTTATTACCTATAACAAAGACAAAAAGACAAAAAATAAATAAATAGAAAACAATTAAATTTTAAAAACAATTTATACTTACAAGTTCTTCGAAAATCTGATCTGCTGCTTGGTGACTGTAATAGTGTTGATTTTCAATCACAACTTTGAATGTGAACCCCTAATCGATGTTGTGAGTATTTATTTCATTTAAAAAAAACCACGTGATGAACTAGTTACCTTGCAAGTTAAATTTTAGAAAACGAAAATATTCACTTTCTCAAGAGTGACGTAATTTCAATCATTAGTATATGCACTGTAGAAAATTTTGCTTTCGAATAATAAATTCCAAAATAAATTCTTTTCTATTGTACGAAAGATACTGATTGTTGATGTGCTGATATAAAATACTCGCGAAATTTCTATTACAACTATTTATTACATTTAGAAAACCACGTGATGAGCTAATTTTAACTGGTAGTGGCATGTTTTAGAAAACGCGAACTTCTGGTAATTATACCCAAGGGGTACTCATTGCAGAAATATTTTTGAAAGCTAATTATATGGTATTTAACTTAAATTCGCGAAATCTAAATTCCTAATTTTAACATGATTCAATGTAATTAGTTACATACCCCGATTACTCATGGTAATTATACCCCCTAATTATATAGCATACTTTCTACACATGGAATCTTTGGAATTGAGATGGAATGGTGATCTATTTTAAATGATAAACATTCATATTTTTGTTCTATGAATCATAGGAATTTTACAATTTTCATAAAAGTACAAAATTTAATTAAATCAAATAAATTCGCGAAATCTAAATTCCTAATTTTAACATGATTCAATGTAATTAGTTACATAGTTCATAATTATGTGATTTCTAAATCACGCAATGTAAAAAGAAACTTTTTAAATTTTACATTCAAAAAGTTTTACGATTTAATTTAATCGCAATTTAATTAAAATACCTTTAATTAAACATTTCAATTCAAAATAATTATTTATTTAATTCAAAATAGATCACCATTCCATCTCAATTCCAAAATTTCAAACACAAGGCGAAAGTAAAGAAACAACTTAAACCTCTTAATGAACACAGTCTCGGTAGCCCTGTGGTTAAGGCGTTGGTTTAGCGACCAGAGGTATGGTCTTCGAGGCCTGGCATGCACCAGAATTTTTTTCTTTAAAAAAACCGCGAAAATAAAAGCGCGATACAAATTAATTAATTAATTTGAAAAGCGCGGATTAAAATCATTGAGATCGATAAACCGCGAATTAAAACCGCGAAATATAAAATTAAATCCGCGATTCGCGAAATTGTGATTTAATTCAAAATAAATCGCGAATTAAAACCGCGAAATCTGAAATTAAATCGCGATTCGCGGAATTAAGATTTAATTCAATTTCAATTAAATTAATCCGCGGTTTCGATTAAAAGTGGGTTAGAATCCGCTTTGCATATCTACTTGAAACATAAATGCTTTATATCTCGGTTAATATTTGGGCTAAAGATGTGCGGTTTTCACCGTTGTTCTTAAGATACTTTTTAGCATATTTCTACGAAAAAAAGTTTTTTTGGTTTACACCCCCTT